>JAIGNY010001511.1:3627500-4065000 GCA_020152595.1 Chiridota heheva
AATGAGGGTCAAATTGTGCCTGAGAGGTCAGATCATTCTAGAGGTAGGAAGGAAAGGAAACAGAGGGAGAATGAGAGAAATTCAAGAACAAAAGTCGAAAAGCTGTGATCGAGAGAGGAGGTGCATGGGTGAAACAAAAACAAAGTAGAGAGGGGGTGGAAGAGGAGAATTAAATATGGTTGTAGAGGGAAGCATGATGAAGGAAGGAGATAATTTTACCTGGAGGAAGAACTCAGCAATTGAGTTGTGGGGAGCGAGGAAAGCTCTGGGAAGGTTGTACAGGTGGCAAGCAAGGAGAACGTGATGGACGGCTTTTAAAAACTAGGATGAATACGAACGATCTAGTATAGCAGCATATAATTTTGCAATGATACAGACTACTCCCACCCTCCCATTTAGGAAAGGTCAAACATAGCCATTTTGGACAAAATAAAAAAATTGACATTTCGGGAACATGCCCCCCATGTCAGCGCCACTTTCGCCACCCCCAATGAAGCTGTTTCTATAAAGGAACACATGCTAATTTCAAGCATTTTTTAAGATGAAAAAATCCAACATTTAAAGTTTAAACGTATTAACTCCCTAAAGTGTGTTAGGGACGGGGGACCGGGGAAAACAGGTTGGATGGGGAAGGGACATGTGCCCCCTCACGAGACCCAAGATCCTGGTGCCGCTAGTTTCATTCTATTTTACTACATCATCATAAAAGCCAGACATTGTGTTAACCTGGAGATCAAAATGCAGTACAATCAATCTCTGATTGAAGGAAATATTTACACAATGACTGACAAGCCGATTACCACTGCGGAAGTGGCATCGCTAGTATGTATCAGATTTATTGTTGACGAGTTAAGCAATTTTCTTTAGACGAGATTCACTACATGTAATCTCCACTTTAAAAATACATTTCCTTGTCCCGGGTAAAAGCAAGAGAAATAGTGAATAAAGAACCACTCCTAATTTTTGTACCAGTTAAAGCTGAAATTTTCATGCTATCACCAAATAATCTCCAATTTTCCTGCACATAGAGTGACATTACATAATGAAATTCCTAATGTCTTTAAATGATTGCCAAGGTTTGACATAATATATGAAGGGGTAATTCCTAGGCTAGAAATTTTGACTCCAGATAGAAGTAAAATATTGCTCAATTATCAGTTACAAATCCTCTGTTTCTTGGCAGCTTATTTTTTCTTTAGGATGGGGAGGGGAAGGAACTCATACGCCCCTACTCAACTTCCTTAATAGCAACATGCCTTTTGAAGAATGTTTTTTTGCTAGTTAGGTTTCAGAAATGATAAACAATTGACTTTTGTTTGGTAATTATTTTCATTTGGTCAGAAAACTTTCATGAGATCCTGATAAAAGTGTTGCAAGCAGGTCAATGGGATCCATGACATGTTTGAATTACAGAAATGACTGTGCCTAGGAAAAAATACACACAAAATGACATAAATCTTGATAGTTGAAAAATGTATTTCTGTATAAAAAGAGAAAAATATGTACTGATATTATTTCATATCTATAAAATAGTTTCAAACCCATTCCATATAAATAATCTCAAACAACTTAAAAACAAAAATGTACTGAAATATGGATTTTACATCACATAAAAACTGCATGAGATACTCTCTAATACTTTATAAAAATACAAAACTACTGCACAGTCTACACATTTAGGTCAAAAGGTCACCAACCAATTTATAGTACCACTCAGCACCATCGCACATAAATGAATATAAATACCTAACTACAGCAATCTTTCTTGGTCCTTTGATTTACCCTGCATATGACAGGTGTAATGTAACATTTACATAACAATGACAGAAATCTTTTTATACAATGTTAATATCAAATAACATGTTTCACGTTTTCATTAAAACTTCTAAGACATTTAAGCTCTCACACTAAGACACAGACAAAATATGAGACTTAACAGATAATCACTTTGAAATATCATCAATGAATATTTTTATCTTTGAATTAAAAAAGAGGCTCATCCATGAAAGGAGACTCAAGATAGGCTCACCCATGGACGGTGACATAGGCTCACCCATGGAAGGTGACAAAAGCTAACCCCATGGGGACTCAGCATAGGCATGCATATTCATAATTTGTCTCCCATGAATACCAATATTTAGACTTTTATTAGGTTCATAGGGTATGACTACACTGACATGAAAATTCAGTTGTAGCCCCCCCCCCTCTCCCCCACCCCAACCCTTTGGATGTTTGATATGCTACTGCTGGTATGGACTATATCTACTTAACATTACAAAACTTACCAAATTTAAGGCCTAGTAAAATGAGAAATAAGACTGTACTGGAGTGCATGTATAAAATAAACTTATGCATAGTTTTAACCTCAGAGCAAAATTTTTAAAGGCTCACTTATCAGATGCAATCAAATTGCACATTTTTCTTACCTTTTGAACTTAAAAATTGAGAGACAATAAAGAATAATGTTATGATATTAAAGATATCTCCATTGATCTTCGTATTCAATTCTAAAAAAATACATGATTACAGGAAGATGGGCTTATGAAGTTGCATCACAAATTCCTATGCTCATATAAGTGAGTAAGACTCCAGCTGTAATAGCAGCTGTAATGATTAATCTAACCCGTTTTTGTTTCTTTTTGTGCTAGTTTCGTCATTTAAAATGAAATCCAAGTCTATGGAAATTAATTAAACATATAATCAACGTAAAAAATCTTGTTTAAATTCCCACAAAATTACTGAAAATTAAACATAAACAAAAGACAAATCTTTTATCTTCTTGCAGATCATTCTATCAAAGGTTTGGTTTGTTAATGTTTAATGGCACTGTGACAATGAAACATCAACAAAGTTGACATGAAGCATTTGATTAATCAAAATTAAACTATACACCTTTATATTTAGCACCATATTCTACCAATCATCTACATTAATTTTGCAAGTGGTTTTACCTGATTTGCATGACTTAATAAATTTCTATCTTTATAAAACAAAATATACATAAATCTACTCTTTAGAAACACCATAACCTAGAAGCATCATGTTAAAGATAAATCTTTATCTACTGCACATCAACCAACATTTATCTAGATAAATCACAATCTAGATCAGTCTATAATTACATAGGGATTCATCTCAAAGTCTCCTGTCTTCTAAGTAAGTCTGTATCTACACAGTCTATATCAATTCAATCAACATCTAGATAATTGTTTGTTTGTTTGATGAGGGCTTAACGGCACCACGGCAACGAGGGTCAAATTGTGCCTGAGCCACTATGTAGATAAATCACTACCTAGACAAATCACTATCCAGAAGTCTCATATCATTTCGATAAGTCTCCTACTACATAAATCTTCTATCTAGACCAAGCCCTATCCACACCTATCACTCACTATCAAGCCTATCTTGATAAAATCCTTATCTAGATGCATCCACCTTAAAGATTATCAATATAATGTCAACTATTATTAAATCGTTGTTTGACTTATACCCATTTGTTTTCTTTTTACTGTAATTAAATCCTCCCTGACTTAGTTTGCAAACACTTACCTTACACTCTCCTTTTAATTATAAAACTATGAGACAAATACAATAACCTGGGCAGACAGAATCAACCCCAGCTTTCTTTTCCTGCAACTAAAGTATGTACATATAAATGTTACATTGGTATATATAAATGTAACAATGGTGCACATAAATGTAACAATGGTACATGTAAATGTTACATTGGTGTATATAAATGTAACAATGGTGCACATAAATGTAACAATGGTACATATAAATGTTACATTGGTATTTATAAATGTAACAATGGTACACCTAAATGTTACAATGGTACATATAAATGTAACAATGGTACATATAAATGTAACAATGGTGCACATAAATGTAACAATGGTACATATAAATGTAACAATGGTACATGTAAATGTTACATTGGTACATAAATGTTACATTGGTACATATAAATGTAACAATGCTGCACATAAATGTAACAATGGTACATATAAATGCTACATTGGTGTATATAAATGTAACAATGGTACATATAAATGTAACAATGGTACATATAAATGTAACAATGGTGCACATAAATGTAACAATGTAACAATGGTACATATAAATGTAACAATGGTACATATAAATGTACCAATGTTACATATAAATGTAACAATGGTGCACATAAATGTAAGCAATGGTACATATAAATGTTACATTGGTATATATAAATGTAACAATAATATACCTAATTGTTACAATGGTACATATAAATGTAACAATGGTACATATAAATGTAACAATGGTGCACATAAATGTAACAATGGTACATATAAATGTTACATTGGTATATATAAATGTGACAATGGTACACCTAAATGTTACAATGGTACATATAAATGTAACAATGGTACATATAAATGTAACAATGGTACATATAAATGTAACAAAAGTGCACATAAAGGTAACAATGGTACATATAAATGTTACATTGGTATATATAAATGTAACAATGGTACATCTAAATGTTACAATGGTACATATAAATATAACAATGGTACATATAAATGTAACAATGGTGCACATAAATGTAACAATGGTACATATAAATGTTACGTTGGTATATTTAAATGTAACAATGGTACACCTAAATGTTACATTGGTACATATAAATGTAACAATGGTACATATAAATGTAACAATGGTACATATAAATGTAACAATAGTGCACATAAAGGTAACAATGGTACATATAAATGTTACATTGGTATATATAAATGTAACAATGGTACACCTAAATGTTACAATGGTACATATAAATATAACAATGGTACATAGAAACGTAACAATGGTGCACATAAATGTAACAATGGTACATATAAATGTAACAACAGTACACCTAAATGTAACAATGGTATAAATAAATATAACAACAGTATATATAAATGTAACAAACGTATAAATGTAACAGTACATATAAATGTAACAATGGTACATATAAATGTAACACTGGTACATATAAATGTAACAATGGTGCACATAAATGTAATAATGGTACATATAAATGTAACAACAGTACACATAAATGTAACAATGGTACATATAAATGTAACAACAGTACATATAAATGTAACAATGGTACATATAAATGTAATAATGGTACATATAAATGTAACAATGGTACACATAAATGTAATAATGGTACATATAAATGTAACAACAGTACACATAAATGTAACAATGGTACATATAAATGTAACAATGGTACATATAAATGTAATAATGGTACATATAAATGTAACAACAGTACACATAAATGTAACAATGGTACATATAAATGTAACAACAGTACATATAAATGTAACAATGGTACATATAAATGTAACAATGGTACATATAAATGTAACAATGGTGCACATAAACGTAATAATGGTACATATAAATGTAACAACAGTACACATAAATGTAACAACAGTACATATAAATGTAACAATGGTACATATAAATATCAATGTAACAATGGTACAAATAAATGTAACAACAGTACATATAAATGTAACAATGGTACATATAAATGTAACAACAGTAAATATAAATTTGAAAATGGTACAAATAAATGTAAGAACGGTACATATATATGTAACAACAGTACATATATATGCAACAACAGTACATTTAAATGTAACAGCGAGAGCATCAATGATGCTAGACCAACATGCGCCAATCTTTTAAGTCTAATTTGAGAAGTCTTTTGCAAAATTGCCAGATGGAAATAAGTTTAAAAGAAATTCTAGCAGTAGAAGTGAGACATATCATGTAGCATTAACAATATTTAAAACAAAATTCTGCTACAATGGCAAAAGTAAACAAAACACAGACAAACTTAATTGCCACAAGATTTTCTTTCAGCGTGAAATGAAAATAAGAAAAGTGGTTTCTAGTTGAGATGGAAATAAGTTTAAAAGAAATTCTAGCAATAGAAGTGAGACATATCATGTAGCATTAACAATATCTAAAACATAATTCTGCTATATTGGCAAAAGTAAACAAAACACAGACCAAGTTATTTGCCACAAGATTTCCTTTCCAGCGTAAAATGAAATAAGAAAAGTGGTTTCTAATTGAGGAAGAGAAATTTGTGCGGATTCTTAAATGTTCTTTTAAATCAAATCTGACCAAAGAAAAGACCAGGTAGGTAGTTATATTGTTAAAGAGCTAAAAGGAATATTCCTGTGAATTTTTATTAATATGATAAAGGACTATTGAAGAAATAAATTTTCAACTAACCGATGAAATCCTTAATGGAATAGATATAACTACGTGGTTTTCACCGATTTGTTTCTTCAAAAGTCTTATCATATCAATGAAAATGAAAATTCACGGGAAAACTCCTTTAAAGGATTAGTTTAATGGTCAAGCAAGTTTATTTTATATGAAAGAGAATAGAAACAAAATGGTGAAGAAACTACTTCATCATCTTAATCCACTCGGGAGATATTCAAACTTAAAGCTTTTGTCTTATCTGTGTAGAAATGACTGGTGTAGTAAGCCTACCTCACCCTTAGTTTCTTAACAATTGTTAATGTATTTAAAAGAAAATTTAACATTTTTACTAATTGAATTATTTTTCCTCAAACTTTCTTCAGGTGGCAAATTATAATTACCCTAACTAGATTCTGTTTTACTACTTTCCCTATTAACACATCCAAGGGTTTTAAAGCTACAAACTCACGGGCAAAAATATGATAGAATTTTTAAAGAATCTGACAATGTGATGATGTCACAACTAGTCTGCTTTCAGTCGTTTCTACACAAATGATACAAAACTTTAAAAAGTTAAATACCTCCTTAATGGAATAAGATGTTTTCTACACCATTTTGTTTCTTTTGAAGTCCTCCCATATACGATAAACTTGCTCGATCACTGAACCAATCCTTTAATATTTGAGACATATCAAGTCCTCCTGTATAAGGTACATGATTTCAGCCAATGGAAGACTCGTGGTTATCAGTACACACACAAAAATTGCACAAGAATGGAAAATCTATACATATTTGATCACCCAAGAAGAATAAATACAGAAATAAACCAAAACTGGGTATTCAAAATAACACAAAAAAACTTGAATGCCCAAGAATATGATAAATCGGAGAAAGATATATTCTGGAATTGCATTTTGTGATTCAGTGATAAGATTCCGTCTCTGTCGCAAGATGATCCCAGTGGGTGTGAAGAATGTCAATGACAGCACCTAGGGCCCAACTCACCTCAAAGCCATTAATGGTTGGAGATATCTATGAAAGAGAGAAAATTAAAACAAATAAATAATTACAAGATAATCAATTTATTTGTGATATATGTATAGTAGAGAAACCACAAAATCAGCAGTAAGTACAACAATATAAATGTCAAAAGTTGCAGAGGCATTTTGTTCTCCCAACGGGGAAATGGTATAAAAGGGGGTAAATGGGCCAAGATTTTCGTCCATGATTAAATAATTTGCTTTTCATAATTCTTGCAACAAATGCAGCACACTATGACCAAACAATTTTGTTTAGGATTTGCTTATCAGATTCTAGCACAAATAAACTTTCTTATCATTTTGAGAGACTTGAGGTTAAGAAAAGAATATCTAAGAAGAATTACCTGAAGATTTTGAACTTTTCAATCGATCACACATCCAGCACTTTTGACTGCAGGAAATTGGCAAACCGCTGCCGCAGTTGAAAGATCAAAACACAGAGGAACAATTTGTGGGATTCAACTTTTTGTTTTCTAGCCATGATTGATTACTATCCAAATCCATACTAGAGCCATTGCTTATCCTCGGTTTCCTTGGCTTCCCCTGGACAGGATGCCAGTCAATCGCAGGTCAACTCCGCAGTAGTGCTTGTACTCATTTCACAGCTGAGTGGACTGGAGCAAGCAGAGTTAAGTGTCTTGCTCAAGGACGCAATGCAGGGCTTGCAGCAGTAATTGAACACGATACATTTCGCATACAAGCATTACTCCTTAACCACCGGAGCCACTGTACCTCTACTGATTACTATATCAAACCCATTAAAGAAATACTCCCATGGAATTTCATTTGATGTATCTGATAGAGAACAATTTAAGAAACAGATTGGTAAAAAAACATGTTTATATCTCATTCCTAGAAGAAGTTATTGAACTTTAAAGATTTTTCTTGCCAGCATAAAAGATTACTTTTGTACTGAGTCAACACTTCCTGTACTAATCTTTATGTATTTCTTTAAAAATCAATCACTAATATTTCATTATTTAAATATAAGTTACAAGAACAGATTGGAAAATATTATTGCAAATTTTATTCTGAATAATTTTGAAGAAAAAAATGTTCCCAATCGTTTAGAAAATACGCAATTAATTTTAAAAGAATTACATAAAGAATAGAACAGAAGTGCAGTGATGACATCATAATGACGACTCAGACCAACAATCTCTTTTCCGCAGACAAGAGAAATCTTTAAAATTCAATGTCTTTTAGGAATAAGATATTAACTTGGTGACTTCACCAATCTGTTTCTTTCATTGTCCTCTATAAAATAAAACAAAACAAAATTCCATGAAAATATTCCTTTAACCCGAAACACTTACATGAAGTTTGACATCTGGGTGAAGCTTGTACCCAGATGAGAGAAGTGAACTAATGAACACTTGATCCATACATAGAAAGGGCTCATCCAAACTGGCAGTATTGCAAACTGTATAAAAAAACAAGAAATGGCAAATGATTTACAAATATTTAAACTAATAATGACAACAAAAAACTAATTAAGTTTGACTGTCTCTAAGATGGAGCATTAAAATCCAAGAACAGTTTTAAATTTGAAAAAAATGTTCATTATTGTCCGAGAAATGGCTGATTATATTCATTGTTCCAAAATAAATGAGGAAGAAAAACCCAATAATCCTTAACTTAATTATGTCATACGCATAACCGCTGTATAAATAATCAGCTTAAAATTTCTGATTAGTTGGATGGTTGGTGTTGTTTAATGGCATCTCTACAGCACAGAATATATAGTGTCAATCTAACTATATAGTACAGATTTTTATGGTTGGTGGAGCTGTGGCTAAGAGGAGTTGGAGTGGGGAGGAGGGGTTGTCAGATGCTATTGATATAGTTGATGTATTGAGATATGACAGGATCAGACATTTAAATATCCATTCAAATAATAAGTGCTAATGTCTAAAAGAGATGCAATGTCCAGTAGCACGGTAAAAAGTAAAGAATGAGAGGGGACTTATCGCTTCTTAATATTATGTGCTGTCCATTAGAAATAAATTCCAAAGTGTGAAAGCAGCGCTGCAATATCTATTAACATGCAATTTTCATTGATTCGGAGAAAACATGCAATAATTTGTGCACAAGTGAACATCACACTTTTGCCTACATACACATGATACATGTTTTCAAACTTTGAAAATATCTTTTCTATAATACTTCCACCAAATTTGCAACAATTTCCTGCATAAATAACAAAGTGAATGCAAATAGCTAGGCCCCTAAAGGTGACCGATTTTACACTGGCTGTAATAATAAACTCCTTTTGTTTGCACCAACAAACTGGTTGTTAAGATTTACACACGTTATTATGACATCATCTCAAATATTATTAGAATTTTTTCACAATAGCTTGTCCCGGCAATCTTCCATGACAAGAATTCTGAATTATTTGGTTAAAGAATCCGTCACCATTTTTATCAAAATCTGCAACACCATTGAAGTTTTCAGGAAAAAATTCAAGAGTTTAAACTTTCCTGTATGACTTGTATTCAGTTTGTTTGTTAATGGCACCTTAACAGTCAGGTCATATGTGCCAAACGAGGCTAGTTGTGAATGACTGCCAGATTGGTTCTCTGTGATGACTTAGTTTTGTGGTGGGTACAAGAGGTTCACTTCGCAGCGATGTCTTAAAAATTCTTCTTCTAACACAAGCTATGTGACATTCAATGGACAGTGCCATTATGTCTCGCTCGAATACTGACGTTGGCGAGGTCAAAGATCAATTCCATCACAACGTATGGTTAGAAAATACATTTTGCAAACGTAACAAAATTTCTAACATTTACACATTATTCTTCATAAATATTAAGTTAATTTCATTTGGCCAGTACTGGAAAAAGATTACCGACCAAACATGTTTCAAAACAGCCAAACTTGTCATATTTAGCTGGTAATCGGCAAAACTAGCAGCTAAAGTAGCATTTTTTCACAAGCGTACAGCTGTCACCATTACGGTCATTTAACCGTTTAACCGTAAGTGATGACGTAATTATCCAGTGACGTAATATTCTATACTGTTTATGTGCGTAATCACTCACATCATGCATGTATCGGTCATTCCCTCATGCAAACTTGCACTGCCGTTTTGAGGATGGATTGTGTTTCCATGTTGGGGTAAATACTTTGTTATTATACACATCCCTCAGTGCGGGTTGACAGTGGGGTTGCCGTACGAGGGTTGTTATAAATTGGGTACAATTCCTATGTGTTTTTTTTTTTATTCACACACTGTAGAAAATTGATGATTGAAAAATAACTTACTTTTTGAAAATTCTTATATCAATTAGTCTAAACAATAGACTTTTCCAAGAAAACTTTTCGGAAATCTTTACTTATTTAGCACCATTACGGGATAAAATTCTCCAATTTCATGTTCTGGTTGCCATCTTTCTTAGTCACTGCACGTTTGTGATCAACTATTGAAACATCCAAAAAAAGTTTTAGGATCTTCCACTAACCTGCAGGTTGATTTTTCGCTGACAATATTTTTTTGGTTTATATAATGTCATGAAATAGTTTTATTTTATTTTTTCCCTTAAATAATCTAAAACATAATACCCCGCTAAAATGATATAGCCCAGATAGCAGTGTTTTGAACTTTGACCGTGCTTTGGAAAGCTCGTCAGAACATTTTAGGGAGTGAAAAGTAGCCCAGTAAATACTTTAATGAAAGTAACTAAAATCACTGTAAAAACAGTTTTTTAAGACATTTTTTGCCCATGCAAATTGACACCCATATTATATGACCCAGCCAATTATAAAAAAAACATCTCACGCTAAGTCCCACCGCATCCCATGTCCCACATGACATCCCACCCCATGTCCCACATGACATCCCACCCCATGTCCCACATGGCATCCCACCCCATGTCCCATATGGCATTCCACCCTATTTCACATATCCCAAATGACAACCAACCTCCTGTCCCACATGACATCCCATGCCTTGTCCCACATGGTATTCCACCATATCTCCCACATGGCATTCCACCATACAGTGTCTCACATGGCATTCCACCATATGTCCCACATAGCATTCCACCATATGTCCCACATGGCATCCCACGCTATGACCCACATCGATCCCATCCGACATGTATGTCCCACATTAATCCAACCATATGTACCACCTGACATCCCTCCTTATGTCCCACATGGCATCCCTCCCTGTGTACCGCATCAGTGGCTTCCCACCTGATGTTCCACATAGCATCCCACCATATGTTCCACATGGTATCCCTCCCAATGTCCCAATGATATCCTACTTTATGTCCCACATGGCATCACATCCCATGTCCCACATCCCAGGTTCCCATGGCCTCCTACCCTATGTCCCACATAGCCTCCTACCCTATGTCACACATAACATCCTACCTTATGTCACACATGGCATCCCAACCTATGTCACACATGGCATCCCAACCTATGTCACACTCTGTGTTACTCGTGGCATCCCACCATGTACCACAGGGCATCCCATCCTATGACCCACATGGCATTCCACCCTATTTCACATATCCCATGTCCCAAATGACAACCAACCTCATGTCCCACATGACATCCCATGCCTTGTCCCACATGGCGTTCCACCATATCTCCCACATGGCATTCCACCATACAGTGTCTCACATGGCATTCCACCATATGTCCCACATAGCATTCCACCATATGTCCCACATGGCATCCCACGCTATGACCCACATCGATCCCATCCGACATGTATGTCCCACATTAATCCAACCATATGTACCACATGACATCCCTCCTTATGTCCCACATGGCATCCCTCCCTGTGTACCGCATCAGTGGCTTCCCACCTGATGTTTCACATAGCATCCCACCATATGTTCCACATGGTATCCCTCCCAATGTCCCAATGATATCCTACTTTATGTCCCACATGGCATCACACCCCATGTCCCATATGGCATCACATCCCATGTTCCCATGGCCTCCTACCCTATGTCCCACATAGCCTCCTACCCTATGTCACACATAACATTCTACCTTATGTCACACATGGCATCCTACCTTATGTCACACATGGCATCCCAACCTATGTCACACTCTGTGTTACTTGTGGCATCCCACCATGTACCACAGGGCATCCCATCCTATGACCCACATGGCATTCCACCCTATTTCACATATCCCATGTCCCAAATGACAACCAACCTCATGTCCCACATGACATCCCATGCCTTGTCCCACAAGGCATTCCACCATATCTCCCACATGGCATTCCACCATATGTCCCACATAGCATTCCACCATATGTCCCACATGGCATCCCACGCTATGACCCACATCGATCCCATCCGACATGTATGTCCCACATTAATCCAACCATATGTACCACATGACATCCCTCCTTATGTCCCACATGGCATCCCTCCCTGTGTACCGCATCAGTGGCTTCCCACCTGATGCATCCCACCACATGGCATCCCACCATATGTTCCACATGGTATCCCTCCCAATGTCCCAATGATATCCTACTTTATGTCCCACATGGCATCACATCCCATGTCCCACATGGCATCCCAACCTATGTCACACTCTGTGTTACTTGTGGCATCCCACTATGTACCACATGGCATCCCACCCCATGTCCCACATGGCATCCCACCCTATGTCTCACATGACATCCCAAAGGCTCCATAAGAAGTCTCATCCTAGCTATCAGTCCCTGATTGAGCATACTACAGTATGTATAAAAGTGTCAGTTCATATAATAACTTATATGCAAATGAGTTGTTGAAATGGGATGGGACGCCATGTCCCACATGACATTCCATCCCATGGCATTCCACCCTATGTCCTGCATGGCATTCCACCATATATCCTACATGGCATTCCACCCTGTTCCACATGGCCATGTCCCACATGGCATCCCACCCTATGTCTCACATGACATCCCATAGGTTCCATAAGAAGTCTCATCCTAGCTATCAGTCCCTGATTGAGCATACTATGTATGAAAGTGTCAGTTCATAAAATAACTTATATGCAAATGACTTGTTGAAATGGGGTGGGTTGCCATGTCCCACATGACATTCCATCCCATGGCAATCCACCCTATGTCCTGCATGGCATTCCACCACATATCCTATATGGCATTCCACCCTGTTCCACATGGCATCCCACCCCATGTCCCACATGGCATCCCACCACATGACATCCCACATGGCATCCCACCCTATGTCTCACATGACGTCCCAAAGGCTCCATAAGAAGTCTCATCCTAGCTATCACAGTCCCTGATTGAGCATACTATGTATGAAAGTATCAGTTCATTTAATAACTTATATGCAAATGGTTGTTGAATAAGAAAAAAAGGTGGAGTCAAATAATTATGCCTGATAGAGCCCTTGCTGTATACAACATGGTAAATATTATATCATATGTCCCTCATGGCCCCCATCCATGTCCCACATGGCATCCCTCCCTATGTCCATATGCAATCACATCCTGTCACACTCCCTGTCTGAGCATACTAAATAAAAAAGTCTGGTCAGGTCATATACTGTAGCAACTTTATGCAAATGAGCACAATAATAAAGGTGGAGTTTAATAATCATGCCTGATACAACTGTTGGTGCCCAAATATTTGAAAAATTTTAAGGATTTTAAATCTCAAGTGCTACAAGAGAGACTTGAGGATATCTGAAGAATATTGGAATATTATATCATTTTACAGTTATCTTTAAAAAATATAAAATGTTTTGTAGACTTTTTAGGAAACTAGTCTTCAATCCTGTCTTAAGTATCTCTAAAAAACTTTAACATTTTATAAGGAAATTCTAACCTTCCATAAGGATATCTGAAGAAACTATAACTTTTTCAGAGGAACTCTGAAGAAACTTAAACATTTTCTGAGGAATTCTCAAAAAACTTTAACATTTCTGAGGAAATCTCAGGACAAATTTGCGAATGGCCGGACAGACGGACGGCCGGACAGACGTCATCGCCATTACATAGGTTCGCATAATGCTTTTCATAATGTTTCGCATGCGAAGCAAAAATCACAATACTGTACACTAACAAACCTAGTTTAACATTGAAGAAAATATGTATGGACAGGGGTCAAAATTCTCGCTGTTCCGAGAACAGTACTTTTTAATCAGGAACAGTGAATTTTCAAATATCACAGTTCTGTGGAACATCTTGAAATATATTGTTTTCTGCTCATAAAGAGTAAAATCCCTCGTAACAACTTTTTTTTTAAGTATGAAAAACCTTTCTTTCCCGCAATTGCCTGCGCATTGAATAGTGTTGGTTGTGTGTTGGATCCTGGGAGTCGTGCAAATACCAGTATTGTGTAATCCTGACAACATAAGGATTCGTAACTATAATTGCAACCAGGAATTCCAGGAGTGATAACAACTGTTGAAAAAACATATCTTTCCTGGGTTTTTAAAGAAAAATTAGTGAATAAATGACAAAAAATCATGTTTTTTGTCTTCTTTTCTTAATATTTCATACTAAAAACAACTTATTCCAACAAAATTCAGATAAATTTCAGTATCTGGCAAGCACACAAGTTAGCTATCACTTGGTCATTCATGAACTAACTTTTAACTCACGATGTATTTACTAGTTCTAACACTAGGTCCTAAGCCCAAGTTGAATGATTCACACAGTATGAAATACCTTTCACAATGTTTTAAAAATACCTCCAGTCGATAATAATTGGTAAAAATGGAGTTCCATCTTCAATTTGTTACAGCAAAATTGCCTGGAAAATGGCTGAAAGGACTGTGTAGAGCGCTAAGTTTTAAAATTTCCGCAATCGATTAAACATGGCAAATTTTGCAAGCTCTGAACATGTGCACATGATCTGAATGGTCAAGGCCTTTATAATGCAAATTTACAACACACTGTTATGTGATGTACATTGTATGTTTAGTGTGCAGTGGGACCAGTCATTAGGGTGAGAGCAGTGTGTTAGCCTTGTACAGTAAAAACTGAAATAAGTTTTTTGAGAAAAACTTTTTTTGTGACATGTTGCCAGATTGCAAAATAATGGACTGACTTGCTCAGAACATAATTGACATAGGCCCAGGTCTGCAGCACTAGCGCAGGTGGGGAATCAAAATTTCTTTCAATATATATGGATTACTGGTTTTATCCTCGCGTGATAGTAAATTCAGAATTGTTGAGTATGAGTGAGATACATGCAAGATGGGCTTTTCAAAGGTTTGTTCTTAACTTTGTGCGTGAACCCCATTTTTTCTTGTTTTTTGACAAAATATGATTTCCCACAACGTGGTCTGGTCAAATTGACCATCTCACTCGTATAACTTCGAAGTTCGATAATCGGCTCAAATAGGTTAGAATTTCCCATTGATCCATACATTATAATTTATACAAAACAGTTCATAACTTGTTGAAAGCATAGTTTTTTGTTCAGACATCCCCATGAATTCATTTTTCTGCACTGTTCCATGAAACAGTGGTGATTTTTTTTTAATTCAACCCCTGAAGGAACATACCATAAGCAATCCTGCAAAATAGTTTAAAACAAAACTTTATTTTCAATAATCCTGATAACAATCCAAGCACTGTCAACAAAGTTAAGTAGGCCAAAACCGCCATAAAATATACTGCAAATGTTCATACCAGGGATTAGCTATTTGGGATCCCTGTTCACACACACAGCAAGTCTGCAATACCTCGCGCTTGAGATATCCAGGGGTGTCTAAGACATGCGCAGTTTGAATTTAACATGGAATTCTCCTCGAATATTGCATGGACCACTCAGTAATTCTTAACCTTCCACATGGAATGTAAAAAAAGTTAGTACGGTATCCCCATGACCTTATTAGGAGTTACAGCATGGCTGTGAGCGAAAGATTTGCATGTGGGCAGGTCAGTGGTTGGGAGATATGTACTGTGATTCGATAATGAATGGATATGGGCAGAAATTTTTGTGTGTGTATTTGATGGGTTATGTTAATGAGAGCTAGCCTGGGCCTTCCTTATGAGCACAAGCTAGCTGTGTTCCATCCAATCCCAGGTGCCATGGAAATGTTTTGTGTTGTGCATATGGACCCGAGTGAAATGTGAAGGCTATAACTTAGTGGGTAAAGATTGACACGAGAAGAAAAAGGTTGGTTAGATGGTTTCGTGAATTTATGCAAACTTTAAAAACAAACATAAAAATTGAAATAACATTCGTTTTACATGGAGCATGATTTCCTAAGTGGATAATAGAACAAACGGTTATACTGATAACCGTCACAACCTTACTAGCAGCTCTGCAATGATTCTTTCATGTGTCCCATAAAGCTGTAAACAAGTTTGGAAACAAAACTTTTATTTCTGGCAATCTGCTGCCCATACGACACATTAGTAAGAACTCCCGGCTTATGCAATGCCACGTGCGAAGGGAGAAAATGATCAAACAACAACTTCTTATGTTATCTTCTAGGTTATGTCATGACCTATTAAGGTTTGGTTTGTTGATGTTTAACAGCACTGCGACAGTCAGAGTCAAATGTGCCAAGAGGGTGTTAATAAATTATGGTGTAAGAGTTAGGATAGTGAGGAGATGGAAGGTTTGTAAGGGAGAAAAGGGGAAAAGCAGAAGGAAAAAAAAATAGGTAAGTAAGCTTAGGTGTAGAAAGGGAGGGAAGGGGGAAGGTAAATGTGGTGGAAGAGGTTGTTGTTGCGGAGGAAGTTGATGATGTTTGAGGAAGAATTGCTTTTGAAAAGGTCCGAGATTGAGGATAGTGAGGAGAGAAGAGATCTGGAGTTCTGGTATAGGGGACAGGTTATGAAGATATGCTTGATGGAGAGATCGGTGTTACAAGTGGGGCAGAGAGGGGTAGGGGAGCCGGATAAGAGATGGGAGTGAGTGAGAGAGGAGTGGCGAGGCAGATGCGGGTGACAACGATGTCTTCCCTGCGGTTGCGACTGTGCAGGGGGGTGTCATTCCCAACTTTGGGTTTGATGGTGTGGAGTTTGTTACTGGTTTCGTAATTCCAGGAGTTTTGCCAGTTTTTTTTTTTATGTTGTTGGAGATGGAGAGACAGAGGTCCGAGTGTGGAATAGGAAGAGGAGAGGGGATGTTTGACAAAGTTTTGTTGGCGGCTGTCGGCTCTCTCGTTGCCAGGGATGCCAATATGGCTGGGAATCCAAAAAAAGATCATATTCTTTCCCGAGGTGGAGAGAGTGTGGAGTTTGTTGAGGATTTGTAAAATGAGAGGGTTGGGCCAGAGCATGTTGAGGATGCCAGTGAGGATGGATTAGAGTCCGAGAAGATGAAGAAACGGGGGCGGAAAGAGACTTCTATGAAGTTTAAGGCTAGGAGGATGGCTTTCGCCTCGGCAGAGTAGATAGAGGTGGCCTTCGGGTAGCCTTGAGGAGAGGGTGAGGCCAGGATAGGCGGCAGCGGCAGCTGCAGAAGAGCCTTCCCGTTGGAGCCGTCGGTGAAGAGAGAGAAGTAGTCGTGGAAATGTCTACTGACTTGGCAGTATTTGGAGTGGAAGAAGGCTGGGTTGTGAAGAGCTTTCGTGAAGGAAGAAAGACCAAGGTACACCTTGGGAGGGGGTGAATAGTCCAGGTGGGTGTAGGTGGGATGGTGTATCTGGCGACCGAGAAAATTTTGATGTTGGCTTTGGAGAAGTGGGAGTGCATCTGAATCCCGAAAGGTGGGGGGATGCATTTGTTGTGATTGAAGAGGTTGGTGAAGGAGGGAGAACGGATGGAATGGAAGCAAGGGTTACGTGGTTCGGTGAGGATGCGGAGAGCAAAGGAGAGGCCGGCCTTAGTTCATTGGTCAAAGGGGAGTTCATTGGCCTCGACGTGGAGACTGGTGATAGGGGAGGTGTGAGTGGCACCAAGGCAAAGCCTTAGGGCAGTGTTCTCAGTGACTTTCAGGTGTTTCAAGTAAAATTTACGGGCGGAGGCAAAGATGAAATTGCCATAGTCCAACCTGGATCTGAAGAGGGAGTGGTATAAGGTGAGCAGAGTGAGCCGGTTTGCTCCCCAGTCAGTGCCCAAGAGGACCTTGAGGAGATTGAGGATTTTGTGGCATTTTGTTTTGAGGGGGAGATAGGAAAGTTTGGGAGTCTAGAGTGATTCCGAAAAAATAAGAACCGCCTTTACTGGGGATTATGGAATCTTTGAGGCGAAGATTGGAGCGGAGGAAGAGGGGGTTGCTGCTGTTAAAATGGATGAGAACAGTTTTGTCATTTGAGAAGTTGAAACCATTGGAGTCGCTCCAGTGAGCCAGACTATCCAGACAGTGTTGTAGGTTATTTTGGAGAGTATGGAAGCATGGAGAGGATGAGTAGAGAGTGAAATAGTTGACATAGAGAGAGCTTTTGGTGTTGGGGGTGAGAGTTTTGGTGATACTGTTAATTTTGAGGATAAAGAGAGTGGAGGAGAGGATGCTGCCTTAGGGGACACCCAGGTGTTGGGTGTACCTTTGGGAGTATGTGTTACCGATGCATATTTGGAAGTGGCAGGAGTGGAGGAAGTTTTGGATGAAGGTGGGTAGGGAGCCTCTGAGGCCAGAGGAGTAAAGGTCTTTGAGGACACCATACCGCCATGTGGTGTCGAAGGCCTTTTCAAGGTCGAAGAAGATAGATATGGCGTGATGATTTCTGCCGAAAGCTTCAGGGATAAAGGTGTCAACTTCGAGGACGTGGTCCAGGCAGTTTTGGTTTTTCCTAAAGTTATTTTGAGTGGGGGAGGGGATGGAGTAACTCTCGAGGTATTAGCAGAGTCTGCAGTTGACCATACGTTCCATGATCTTACAGAGGCAGGAGGTAAGAGCAATGGGTCTATAGTTTTTTGGGTTGGATCTGTCTTTGTTAGTTTTGGGGATTGGGGTGATGATGGCCTCTTTCCAAGTAATGGGGAAAGAGTTTGAGGACCACAGGTAATTGTAAATCTTGAGGAGTATTTTTAGGGAGTTTCTGGGGAGATTTTTGAGTAGATTGTAGTGGATGCCATCAGGGCCTTGAGAGGAGGACCCATATTTTTTGAGGGTGGAGGAGAGCTCAAAGTAGGTGAAAGGGACATTGTAGTTTTCCTGATTGTTGGACAAGAAGTAAGGAGGGTTCTTTTTAGCCTCGATTTTCTGTTTGCGGAAGGAGTGAGAACGATTGTCATTTGAGGAGGTATTGGCGAAAGTGAAGGCTAGGCAGTCGGTAATGTCTTTGAGGTCGGTGATTTTGGTATTGTTGTGGATGAGGTGAGAGATGTTGTTGGATGAGCTTTTCCCTTTGAAGTTACGGATCATATTCCAGACCTTGGAGGGGGCGGTCTGGAGATCCAGGGATGAGACGTAGGTTTTCCAGGAGATTTTTTTGCTGAGTTTAATGGTCTTCCTGGCTTTGGCTCTAAGGATGCGAAAGTTGTCAAGGTTTTAGGGAGTGGGGTGGGTTTTGAAGAGACGGAGGGCTTCAATTTGAGGGAGATGGCTTTTTTTACAGTCGGTGGTGAACCAGGGTTTGAAGTTCTGTGGGGTGAAGGTGGAAGTGGGGATAGTAAAATTATCAACCTCCAAGAGTTTGGAGATGAAGTGAGACAGGATGCTTGGAGAAGAGGATGTCATTAGTGATGGAGATATTGCACAGAGTAAAGTAGAGGCCTAGTCTGCGTGCTGGAATCTCCAGTTGGTTGGGAAGAGGTGAGACAAAGGGGTTGGGGTGAAGATGAGGATGGGGAAATGGTCACTCCCACAGAGTGAAGGGTGAACCCTCCAGTCCGAGAAGTCAACAAAGAGCAAGGGGTCGCAGATGGAGAGGTTGAGGTTGGTGAAAGTGCCAGTACCTGGGTGTAAGTGTGTGGGGGAGCCGTCATTAAGAAGGCAAAGGTTGTGGTGGTTCAGGAGATTTTCAATGTGTTTCCTTCTGACAGTAGAAGTCGAGGAACCTGACAGTAAAAGTAGAGGAACCCCAAAGGGGGTTGTGAGCATTGAAATTACCTGTTAGGATGAAAGGCTTGGAAAGTTGGGAGATGAGATTGTCAAGGTAAGAGGGGGGTAAAGGGGAAAATCAGAGGGGGTTGTCCGACCTCCATGTCTTGGAAGGGGTTGTGATCGATGAAGGGGAGGGTCAAAGAGAAAGAAAGTTTGATTGAAGAGTCTCCCCTGTTACTGAGGGATGATCTGAGGGAGTTTGTGTTGTGGAGATGGTGTTTTGAGTTGGGAAGGTTTGGTTCAATAAGGGGGTTCTGTTGGTGTTGAGTTGGGTTTTTTGGTTTGAGTGGTAGGGGGTAGAGGGTAAGGATGCGGAAGTTGGGGTTGGTCCATGACCGTGGGCAGGGGATATGTGCATGTTTTGTGGGTTGTCTCTGGTTATTCGTCATGTTGAGGTAGTCTTTTGAGAGTTGAGATCTTTTGGGGAATTGTTAGTAAAAAAAGTTTTTCCTTGGGTGGGGAAGGAATGCAGCATGGTGATGAGAGAGGCCTGAGGTGTTGGTGGATGAGGAAGAGGTAGAAGGGGTGGGCATGGATGGAAGGGGGTAGGAGCATTTTTTCCTGAGTGGAAAATTGGTTGACCCAGGTTATATCAGTCTGGACGCCCCTGAAGATAGTGCGGGTGGGTGGAAGGGTGGAGGTTGTGTTTGTGGTGGTGGTGGTAGGGTTGGGGTGGGTGATGACTTGGGAATAGGTGCAGGTATTTTGGTTAAGTTGGTTTGGGAATTTGGAGTCTAAGATCTTTTTGGCCCCAGGATAGGAAACATTTTGAAGGGTCTTTATACTGGATACCTCTTTGTCTCTGATCCACTTAGGGCAGGAGTTTGAGGAGGCGGAGTGATCTCCAGAGCAATTTAAGCAGCTGGGTTCGTTGTTGCAGATAGTGGTATCATGGAAGGGGGAGCCGCAAGAGGCATAGCAGAGTTGGGAGCGGCAGTTGTTTTTGCTGTGGCTCAAGATTCTGAGAATTTGCATATTCATAGAAGAATGTCCAAATTCTGATTGGAAAATACTGCGATATGATTAACAAGACACATACATGTCCGTACATGTAACTAATAGACATGCACATGTATGGAGGTCCTCCATACCAATATCACAGACCAGCGCGGTACCGGTATGAAATGCGATAGGGTTACTGTCTACAGCTAAAAGAGCTATTTTTAGCGCCATTACATATTGAAATCTAACACTTTTGTAGACAAAAAGTTTACCTTTCGGGAGCTTTAATTAAAAAACTACATGGAGTATCTCTTATTTAAAATACAAGTTTTATGAAGCATACAAAAATCTCGCTTGAGCCAGAATCTCAAGAGCAAAACTCTTAAAAGCTTTGAGATGCATTTTAACACAAAACTTTGTACAGGCACATATGGGAGCTCACATACGATTTGATCAAAGCCCCACTCATTAAACTCAAAATCTTCTTGAGATATCATGTTTCAAAACTCTTTTCAACAAAAGCATGAAATATGCAATCTGCTATTATATCATTCATGAATATTCAGCAGAGAAAAAACTATAAACTTTGACCCAAAAATGTGACTTCTAAGGTCAAGATGCTCTCAAGTAAAACACCAGAGCCAAAGCCATTCATCCTATTCTTAAAAAATTTGAAAGAAAGCTGTCTGGTCATACCTTCTTTGGCAGCATCAATTTCATTTTGAACTGTTATTACCCCTCCTTTATCCCCATCTGTAAAGAAAACAATGCAATGAAAGTCATTAATTGATGAGTCATCATTGACTTAATAATAATACGTACAATCGTTTTAAATTAAAGATCAAATACAAAATAAATACAAACTGTCATTAAAGAATGTCTCTGACAAAGATATTTAAAACCAAATTTTCTCTTCAAACTTTCTTATGTTTTTGAGCTGACGGTTCTTCCTGCTTCAGTGTCTGACTGTGAACAAGAATGTTTGAATGAACTAGGGAGGCTACCATGCCTACGATACTAATGATCATAAAATGTATGAATGCAATCTCTCGTGGTAATTTGCATTACAAAAGTGTCTGTGCTTCTTTTTTTCTTCTAAATACTAAAGACCTCCAAAAAGAAAAAATTGAAAAGACAATAGTACTCCTTACCAATCAAACCCAGATCCGTTCCTCGTGCATAAAAATAAGACATTGCATAAAAATCTTTTCCATGAATTTCCTCCGGAGAATGCATATTTTGTTCGCTCAGAAACTGAAGCGTGATCATTCTACACTTTTCGTACAGTTCTGATGGGTTCAACAGAGCTGATCTGGCAGTGTATCTGTGTCCCCCAAACATCCAGCTTGCTGTTGTGTTTGGCGGAAGACAAGAACTCCAAAGACCATCACCTGAGGATCAAAAAAAAGAAGGGAAATTGACATATCAGGGATGTAAGTAAATGAATAAATGAAATAAAATGAAATGAAATGAAGTAGGAAGTGAAAAATTCCTTAAATTTTCAAACATAAATATGCACATGCAGAGCACTGCACCGCATCCAAAAATTGAGCAAAATAGTAAATCACTAGTCAAATACTCCAAGATCCAGAATTCTGGAAAAATTTGGAAGTCCGGTGCTTAATAAGTGCATTAAAAAAATTAGGCCATATGTTGATCTTGTGGGAAGTTGCAATAGACCTTATGCATTGACATCACAATCTGCATAGTTACCATAATAGCTCCATCCCTTTAAGGACAAGCTATATCTATACACAATGTATGTTTATGTATGTGTTGCTAAAGCTAAGAACACATGCGTTTCAGTTTCAGGTGCGCACTGCGAAAACCAATATTTATGTGTACAGTGCATATTTTTCAGCCTCAGCTTGTCCTCAGAGGTGACGTCGGTGACGTCATGTGCATCAGAGGGAGGGTGCACATCCGTCAGTGACATCATGTGCATAAGGTCTATGGTAACAGTTATTGATTGAATGTTGCGTGTGTGTTTGAACTGTTACTGATTTGGGATGGCAAGGTTGAATCAAAAACGTGTAAATGTTTGGAGGATTATACTAAACGTTTGAACGAACTTTCATTCCTTTCAAGGTTTACATGTGTAAACGGCAAAGCCTTAGGAGAGGGATTTCATCACTTGACTCTAGCTTATCTGGAAGCCATTTTGCTGGGCAACGTCGTTGCGTTTCACGTCTCAGTCACATCACACGTACAACAAACATACTGCCTGCTAACCTACCTACCAGTTCAGTGAATTTTATTGTTTTTGTTGACAGCGGCGATTTTACTTCATATTTTCATTTTTTATATTCACCGAGTATACGAAGAGTAACTTTTACGTGAATGCCATCTGATTATTTGTTATCTGCAGACAAAGCCTACATACCAGACATAAAGTGCTCACTGCAAATCCTATATTGAAGGTTGAAAGACGTTGTGTCGTACAGCAGAAACCCACTTCGAACATCGATCAGGATCAGATGGAAATCGAGAAAACATCTTTTTATTCCCCGGCACACACCTATTAGTGCAACCAATGGCACAGCAAGATTACTGCATAATTATCTTACAAAAATGATCTGATATAACAAGATGCATGCATTTGTAAGTCTTAATAAGTGTACAGTAGACGATCAATCTCGCCCGACAAAATGGCGATATAAACAAAGTCACGTGACCTCATGACGTCAGATAAAACACCCTAATATCAACATGGCTTTTCACCAAGTTTTTTTAAATCCTCAAGCATATAAAGGCAAATGAAACATGATGGAAACATTCCTTTGAAGATGGTGTGCCATTTGGGAAATTTATTTGACAACTGCATGATCTCGACGGTAGGAGTTTCACCCCCTGCCTGGTTCTCTGAACACTACTTGAATAGAGCACGGTGTTAACCCGGTGTTAATCCACTTTCCATCCTGGTAAATTCATCGAGTACACACTGAAAACAAGTCATTGCGACTTACGTGTTCTTTCCCTGGCATATGCCTAAAAGTGAAATACAAAATCTCATGTGTAACTATAAAAGTTTGTAGTTACAATCTGAAATCTTAAAGGATTAGTTCAGTGGTCAAGCATGTTTATCTTATATGAAAGAGGACTTCAAAAGAAACAAAATGGTGAAGAAAGCATTCAAAAATCTTATTCCCTTAAGGAGATATTTAAGTTAAAGTTTGGTATCATTTGTATAGAAATGACTGAAATCAGACTACCCGTGATGTCATAGCCTCAGATTCCTCAGTCTTGATGTATTCTATCATATTTTGTCCTGCTATTTTGTGGCTTAAAAACCATGGAATATGTCAAAAAAGTAGTAAAACTGAATCTAGGAAGGTTATCTATAATATACCACCTGAAGAAAGTTTGAGGAAAAATAACTTAAATTGTGAAAACATAAAGTAAACTTTATATAAAATACATAAAGACTTTGAGGAAACTGAGGCTGTGACATCACAAGTCTGATTTCAGTCGTTTTTACAGAAATGATACCAAACTTTAAACTTGAATATCTCCTTAACGGAATAAGATTTTGCAATGTTTTGTTCACTATTTTGTTTCTTTAAAAGTCCTCTTTCATATAAGATGGACATGCTTGAACACTGAACTAATCCTTTTAGTTTGACATTACAAATATTTGAAAGAAAATGTAGTTGAATAACTTTACCTTCATCCACCTGAGAACTCTCTGTACTTGTAAGGATACCGTTGTCTATTTTCATTGTGTTTAGACGTGCCTCCACCATTCCAAGGCCAAGGTAACTACACAAAGAAAACAAAAATATCTTCCCATCAACTTTAAACTCTATTTATGTGATGTGGCATCAGAGTTACAGAGATTCCTAATACAAAATGAAAATCATCATATTACCATTTTGATATGAAACGCCTAAAACATTATAATCCTTCAGTATCATGTAAACCAATGAAAAGCACTGGCCTTCTTCAGGCTTAGTGAAAGAATTTGAAAACTGAGACATAAAATTGAAGAATGTAGTTATTGGAAAAGAGGCAAAATAGATCATATTTGACAATGATGGGAGTAACAATTGTCCATTTCAAATCTATTTCATTTCAACCCTTGATTGATTGATTAAAGGATTAGTTTGGTGGTCAAGCAAGTTTATCTTACATGACTTGAGAGTGACTTGAAAAGAAACAAAATGGTGAAGAAAGCTGAAAAATTCTTATTCTTTTAAGGAAATATTCAAGTTTAAAGCTCTTGTCTTATTTGTGTAGGAATAACTGGTGTAGCAAGTCTACTATGGAAAGTTGGTGCTTTCATCCCCACATTCTTAACAATTGTGAGGATTACTTATTAATTAGATTAATCATTAATCTAATGTGCAGCTTGATCCATTGTATTTCAATTTGGGTTATCATTTCTGCATTCTTATTTTTGTTTCCGTATTTAATTTCCTTGTATGTAAAGTGCTTTTGAATGTTTTTACAAAATTAGCGCTATATAAATTTATGTATTATTATTATTAATTGTTAATGCATTTAAAAGAAAATTTATTCATCTTTTTTAATATTTAGATTATTTTCTCAAACTTTCTTCAGGTGGCAAACTATTATTTCCCTTACTTACTTTCCTGTTACTAGATTCTGTTCTAGTACTTTCCTGACATATCCAATCGGATTTTAAGCCACAAAACTGCACGACAAAATCTGATATAATACATAAAGACTTTGAAGAATTTGAGACTGTGACGTCACAACTAGTCTGATTTCAGTCGTTTCTACACAAATGATACCAAACTTTAAACTGCAATATCTCCTCAACGGAATAAGATTTTAGAAAGCTTTCTTCACCATTTTGTTTCTTTTCAAGTCCTCTGTCATATAAGAAAGACTTAGTTGCCACCTAAACTAATCCTTTAAAAGATTTGTCAACAGCCAAGGTTGTATTGTGCCAGAGGTCAAATTATTTCAAGCTAATATACATAAAGAAAAGGTGCATTTAAAGAAAGGCTAAATGGAGAGGTGATGGGGGCCCGTAATTAGAGGTAAAACGGAAGCCCTGGAGTAGAGGCCAGATGATTTGGCTGTGGTTGAATAAATGAAAGTACACAAACCTGTGGGTGTACAGCTCAAACTTTGAGTTCATGTATCTGAAGTCTTTGATGTACCCTCGTTGCCTTCCTTCATCAAATGTAGCTTGATGTGTTGGAATGAAAGCAATTTGTGTTGATCCACCACCGAGATCTAGCACCCCCATTGTCGTATTGGAAATATCTGAGGAATCTAGGGCACCTGTAATGTCAAAAGAGGTTCAAGCTTACTTACAGGATATGACAACACCAACTAAAATCTACAAATAGAATTTAAAGGAGACAAATCCTAGGCATAATGTTTAGCCCCATAACTGATTTGAATACAGCAAAAAGAGAGAGATACCAAGAGTGTATGGCATCACTTGCAAATACTCTAGTTACATAGCAGATGTCTTTTCCAAAACAAAATATAAACTTATTCAGATTAGGACTTTCAGTGATGAATATTAGCAACTTTTCTTTAAACCTATGCTCACAATCCCTAAGAAAGAGGTTCCCTTTTAAAGGATTAGTATAGTGGTCAAGCAAGTTTAATCTGATATGAAAGAGAACTTCAAAAGAAACAAAATGGTGCAGAAAACACTGCAAAATCCATTAAGGAGGGATTTCAGTTTTTAAAGTTTTGAATCATTTGTGTAGAAACAACTCAAAGCAGACAAATTATTACTATCCTTACGAGATTGTGTTTTACTACTTTCCTGACATACCCAATGGTTTTTAAGCCACAAAATCTCAGGACAAAATATGATATGAATACATAAAGACTTCTGAATACATAAAGGAATCTGAGGTTGTGATGTCACAACTAGCTAGTCTGATTTCAGTAATTTCTATACAAATGATACCAAACTTTACATCTCCTAAATGGAATAAGACTTTTGAATGGTTTCTTCACCATGCTGTTTCTTTTGAAGTCCTCTTTCATATAACACAAGACTTACCGACCCCTGAACTAATCCTTTAAATACCTCATCAGATATGGAATGTAAAATTGCTCTTGGGAATTTTGGTGCTATGATTGAACTTTTGATTAATCAAACATCATTTTCATGTTGCTTATCAATATCTTATCTAAAATTAACTACAGGAGAGGGCGATACTTTCCTTATAATAAGATACACACGTTCTGAAGCTGGAGGAAGGTTAGGTTTGGTTTGTTGATGTTTAATGGCACCGCGACAGTCAGAGTCAAATGTGCCAAGAGGGTCTTAATAAATAATGGTGTAAGAGTTAGGATAGTGAGGAGATGAAAGGTTTGTAAGGGAGATTAAAGGAGAAAGGCTGAATGTGGGAGAGAAATTTAGGTAAAAAGAAAGGGGTGTGTAAGGTTAGGTGTAGAAAGGGAGGAGATTATATGTGGTGGAAGAGGATGTTGTTGTGAAGGAAGTTGATGATGTTTGAGGAAGAATTGTTTTCGAATAGGTCTGAGATTGAGGAGAGTGAGGAGAGAAGAGATTTGGAGTTCTGGTATAGGGGACAGCTTAAGAAAATATGCTTGATGGAGAGATTGATGTTGCAAGTGGGGCAGAGAGGGGCAGGGAAGCCGGATAAGAGATGGGAGTGAGTAAGAGAGGAGTGGCCGAGGCGGATGCGGGTGACAATGATGTCTTCCCTCCGGTTGTGACTGTGCAGAGGGGTGTTGGTCCCGACTTTGGGTTTGATGGTGTCAAGTTTATTACTGGAAGGTTAGATGGAAAGTTTGAAACCAAAAAAAACAAATTTTGTGTGAACTCATGCAAAAAAATCATAATCGTGAAAATTTTCTCGGCTATAGATAATTCCAGAGTACAAAACTTGTGATAGTCTAGCACTGAATACTAATGACAGTTTCTCCATAGATACTGTACATCAAGACAAGTTCCTGACACAGTAATTCACATAAAACTTAATACCTTTCCCATTCTGCCTATCACAAGGCTGAACTATTTCTCAACCATAATCCTCCCACTTAAAGAGGCGATATCATCATATGTGCACAATATTTAGGATTCCTTTCAAATTTTTTGATTGGTTAAAATTTTGCTGCGCAATTCGTTGTCTCGTATTGCAAGGTATATAGTTATTTAAAACGTCTGGAAGGTCACCACACCAGATAGTCCAGTTGCTTGCGGCAATCGCAAGTAACGTTTTTTTCTTCAAATCATGCCGTGAGTTCAAGCCCCGGTAGAATCGTTTATTTTGACTTTTTGCTTTCATCTTCTTCTTTTTTTTTTTCTCCTTAATTTTCATTTGGTGACTATCATTGTATGTAGTATTATAATACAAAAATGTCACTTTTCTCTGACAAAAAAGCATTGAAAAAAACAAATAAGTTTCTCGTCACAGTAACGTAATGCGCTGTAAATGTAATTCTGTACACACAACGTACATGCTAGTGTCTGGCTGTACTGTGTGGTACAAACAGACAGAGAATCGGATCTTGCCTCCACAACCGGAAGTGACGTCAAAATATAGTATCCCCCATTTCTACCGTATTTTACTGAGACGAGCCTCCCTCTTTAATGTAAATGAGAACAATGATATTATTTCACTTCCAAAATGAAATTACTTCCAAAATGAAATTACATCCAAAACTACTCACCCAATAAGAAATTTAAAGTTAACCAAATATATTCTCCCTCTTCATCACCATCCATGATGCTGATGGTCTTCTCAGGGACTTCTATATGAAATCCAGAGTCTGCAAGTAGTTGGTACGCCTGCCAAGAAACAGTGTGAAAGGATTTAAAGACATGTAGGAACTTTCTTTACAAGATTCATTAACAGAGACCATGGTCTTTGGTATCTGCTTTAGCTGTTTTCCAAACACAGCTTACCAAAGTTTGAAAAAAGTTTTTTACCTTGTGGCTTGAAATAGGAACGTGATCATTTTCTTCCAGGTTTTTTCCCCCAGATTTTTTGAGGAACATTTGTCTCGTCAAAAAATATCATTTTAAATACCCGAAAATATAGAATTCTGCAAAAATCCAGAATTCTGCAAAAATCCAAATATTTTTTGAGTCTTTAGAATACTCCCAACCAACTTCTAGCAAGATTAAACTTTCCCACTATTTTCAATGTGAGATTTCTGAAGGAAATATAAAGAATTACATCTAGATTTTGAGCTATCCAACCCATCAAACATCGCAAAATTTAGCATTTAATCAAAAATCAAACAAACTTTGATCACCCGTAAGTCATAAAGTATAAGCGCTATTTTCAAAATTTAAAAAACTTGATCTGATCAGATTTTAATACTATTTTAAGCAACATAAAAATTGCTACATGTACATAGACCTTTTCAAACCGAGTTTAGCCAAACTTGATTTCTTTCAGTACTTCGACCATTCAAATGCTGGGGGAACTTTTCCTTTAGTTTCCCAACCAATCAGGTGCTGGTTTAAGGGGAAAATGTAAGCAGCATAAACACGCACGTATTTCCTTCATGTATAACGCACGTATGATACGTGCACTTGAAAATATATTTTTTCATACGCCTGGTCCCATACCGTGCATGAATTGTGCAGACGGCCAAGATGCCTCCAGAATCTTATTGGTCAATAAGATTCCTCCAGTATACGATTGGTCCATTACATTATTTCAATTAGTTATCCGGAAATTGCTGTGCATGAATTGTGCAGACGGCCAAGATGCCTCCAGTATTTTACTGGTCAATAAGATTCCTCCAGTATACGATTGGTCCATTACATTATTTCAATTAGTTATCCGGAAATTGCTGTGCATGAATTGTGCAGACGGCCAAGATGCCTCCAGTATTTTATTGGTCAATAAGATTCCTCCAGTATACGATTGGTCCATTACATTATTTCAATTAGTTATCCGGAAATTGCTGATTTAGATTTGAAAAGGTCTATGGACATGTCAGAGTGTATTCTTTACTAATCGTCCCATTAGGTAAAGAAGCAGGCAAAATATAACCCTGTAAAACTTACAGCTTCTAGCAGAGCATCTCCTTGCTCTTTTGGTAGTAGTCTTAAACCAGCCGTTGCTTTAAGAGCTATTGGTGTGTCTAACCATTTTTCTGTGGGAACTGTGTTCTGTGCAACAGCTAGAAGCCCCTTAATGCTCATGGCTCCCTAGAAAAGAGGTAATTCATCGGAAAAATTATATATTGATTTACAGGATCAAAATCTCCCTAGAAAAGAGGTCATTCATCCCCGCCCCCAAAAAAAAAAAAAAAAAAACTATATTGATTTAAAGTATCAAAATGTAGAAGAAATGTCATCTGCTTTACACACTGATTACTGGAATCTTAGTTCATATCAATCTCATAACAGACAGCATAGGGGTTTTCAAAGATCACATATTGTATCATATAAATATGTGATTTTGCAATTAGCGCATTAGATGATAGATATCAAATATTTGTGATAAACATCAAATATTTGTGATAAACAATCTTATAAACAATAATGTTCAAATACGGATAAATAGCTCAAATATATTGCAAGTACATTCATTTCAGAATCCTTGAATACAAATACTTTATACTTGAATACTCTGTACTAATTACAGTAGCAGTTCCCTTCAATGTCTTCAGTTTCTAAAGTGCATGCTGTACGTTTAAAGTTGACACATGACCAGAAATGAATGTGTACTGTCCACAGTATCTGACTAATAATAATAAAAAATAATAAATAATAAATGAAATAAAAAAATAAAAAATAAAAAATAAATAATGATAATAATACTAATAATAATAATAATAATAATAATAATAATAATAATGATAATGATAATGTATTTATATAGCGCAATATCACAAAAATGTACCGATGCGCTTCACAATATATACACTTTATACCAAACAACTTCAACAGATTATAATCAAATACAGCAAAGATATTTGTTTTTAAATAATAAAAATAATGGGGGGAGAGTGGAGGGTGGGGTATAGTTTTTGCATACTCAGTACAGCATAAGAGTGGAGCATTTAACCCTTACTCTACCATGCGGCGATACTATTACCATTTTGAGTTAATCAACCCGTGACAAGTATGCCAACTCAAAAATATATGCAGCATTGGTCCTAATGGGTGGCCCACTGAAGCATAAAGAGCCTGACTTTGCTGCTTGAAAAACAGAGGACCCTTCAATAATCTGCCTGTTCTTAACCCTTACTCTACCACGCGGCAATATTATCGCCGTTTTCACACGGCGATATTATCGCCGTTTTGGGTGCCCAATCTTTGACCCCGCCTCCCAAGCGCATTTTAAAAAAAGTGCTGGTAAAGTAAGGGTTAAAATCAAACATATATTTATCTTAATTTCTATCTCTTTTTAACAATTTTTTTAATGATAGTTTTGTACCTTAGATGTTGTGTGTGGTACTATTGTAAAGTACACACACTTCAGTAAGCCATGCAATATCTAACTACGCTATGTAATGTACCAGCATATTGAACACCTGGGAGTATCGATATATCACTACAAAGTCTATGGCAGAAAAGGAACGGATTATCATTATATGCACACTAGTGGGAACCAAACACCACATACATGTATCTTTGAGAACTGTTGTAAGAAATTGTTGTAAAAATATGTTTCAGTCATAAAGAAATTTGATTTTGTGTGGAGCGGTATTTGTTGTGTGGCATAAATATTATTGGCATAAATATAAAAAAACCTTTTTAAGTAATTTTCAAATACTATCTGAGAAGCCTTACAACGACGCCCCGTCTACAAAAGCAACCGGTCTTTCTCCTTTCTTCCATTTTGTTAAAAAATTTAAAAAATGCTTATGGGCCTTTCAGGATACCTAAACTTGTCTGAAAAATCACATAATGATTAGGTTTGGTTTGTTGATGTTTAACGACACCACAACAGTGTCAAATGTGCCAAAAGGATGTTAAAAAAGTTAAGGTGTAAGAATCAGGGCAGAGAGGAGATGGAGGATTGAGAGGGAGAAAAGGGGGGAAATAGAGTGAATTTGGGAGAAAAATTAAGGTGAAAAGAGAGGGGTGTGTAAGGTTAGGTGTAGAAGGGAAGAGAAAGGAAGATTAGATATGGTGGAATAGGAAGGAAGATTAGGTATGGTGCAATAGGTTGTTGTTACGGAGGAAGTTGATAATGTTGAAGGAAGGATTGTTTTTTAATAGATCCAAGATTGAGGTGGGTGAGAAGAGAAGAGACCTGGAGTTCAGGTATAGAGGACAGGTTAAAAGGATATGCTTGATAGAGACTTCAGTGTTGCAAGTGGGGCAGAGAGGATAGGGGAGCCGAAAAGGAGATGGGAGTGGGTAAGAAAGAAGTGACGGAGGTGGATGCAGGTGACAACAACGTCTTCCCTGCGGTTGCGACTGTGCAGGGGGGTGTTGGTCCCGACTTTGGGTTTAATGGTGTGAAGTTTGTTACTGGTTTCATGATTCCGGGAGTCTTGCCAGGTCTTACTGATGTAATTGGAGATGGAGAGACGGAGGTCTGAGTCATTAAGATTTATTTGTGCTGTATGACATGTCAAGCATGAAATCTGTCTACCGCCTCTAGGCGTTTGTTTATTCACTCAAGCCATCTTGTGCTATGTTTAAAGGTATATGGACAGGTAGAGGCAACATTAGCTAAACTGACTTAAAATGTAAAAACATGAAGCAAAACAAGTTCATAAAATTGGTTAAAATTGGTCATTTGACAGCTTACGAAGATTTTTGTGCAAACATTGACAACTTTTTGTGTTACTCTTGTTAGGTATGAATGGGACAGTCTCTATTTTCTTACGTAAGTCTATTGTTTTTAACCCTCTGCCATTTCTCTTTGGAAAAGGGACGATAATTCTAATGAAGAGGATTTGATCGTTACCATACCCACAACCAACCTCAAAATATTGACATAAATATTGTACTTGTATAACCAAGCCCCTTTAAGCAATTTTCAAATAAAATCTAAGAAACTTTTCAATGATGCCCCCTCCCCCCACCCCGGTCCCCAATCTATGAAAGTATTGTAAGAGGTTAAAAAATTTCTTCTTTCTTCACTCATACTGTTCGAACAATTGAGCTTTTCATATGGGCCTTTTGTGTGTGCAAAAAACCGGCCCCAATCTACGAAAGTACTGTAAGAGGTTAAAAATTGTCTTCTTTCTTTACTTCACTCATACTGTTCAAACAATTGAGCTTTTCATATGGGCCTTTTGTGTGTGCAAAAACATAGGCAGGATACCCAACTGTTTGAAAAATTACACGAATTTGTACTGTACAACAATTCATGCATTAAATCTGTCTACCTCCTCTGGGTTTACTGCATATTCACTCAAGCCATGTGTTGTGTAGTTGAACTGCTCGGCAACCAAAATTGGATGGGAACCTGAATGGGAGATAATATCAGATACAATAAGAACATTTGAAGAATGTGGCAACTGCTTCATTTCGTGGATTAATTCTTTTTTAGTCGAGTTCACGTCACGTTAATCAGATCATCTATTACTGGCACTCCGCCATTACTGAACGTTTTGAAATGGCTTTGAAGGTATACTGTATGTACAGGTAGGAACAGCATGAGCTCGAATGGTTTATGATACAGTATAATAAAAAATCATGCAAACGTCAAAAACCCCATCAAAATCAGTTAAAAATGGACCATTTTACAGCATTGAAAAAACTTTAGATATATAATTAGCATAAATTGGGCAATATTTTGTGATCTCAGAATGGAACAACCAGAAAATTGCTCATGTTAACTTAATGTTTTGTTGTTGTGTCCTTTCCCCAAAATATTTTGAATGGGAGAAGTTGGCTGCAGTGAACATGAATTTGAGTATAATTATAACCTTGATCCAGATTTAACAGTAACAATGCAATATAAGAACGTATTTGGGAAAGAAATATGAAGAATTACATTAAGAATTTTAGCGGTATTTCTGTTCACACATCGTCACTTTTGCACATGCTGAAATGATTTATTAACTTTGTTTTATAAGTGCTATTATGTGACGTATTAAAGACTGTTCTGTGCAGAATTTATTGCTCTTTTATCTGAGATCTAAAAATCTCAACATTTCCATTAAAGTAAAGTCCCATGCTCATTGCTGAGCTTCGGGTGTGTGACTTCCATCAAGTGCCACACTTCCTTAGCCATGGCATCATCGGCATGATGTGGGAAAGTAGCTTTTACTCCCAGCCTGTAACCTTCCCCAGCTTACCCCAGGTACCTGTTTTTACTGCTAGGTACGCAGCGGGAGTTTTCAAGCCTCTGTCCAAGCCTGGGCTCAAACCAGGAACCATCAGCATGAAAGTCCAGCTCTTTACCAACTGAGCTGTCCCACCTCTGTTATCCCTACTGTTCATTAGAGCTGTGACCGTTTAGCGTGAACATGCTACATGCTCGCAAATCTTTGTAAACATTTACTAAATACTTCATTTCTAAACTGAATTTTCATGCACATTTTCCATAAAAATGATGATTTTATACTGTAGAAGTAAACTTTTTACGATTTGGAAAACAAAATTCCATCGTCTATTTGCGTAATGAAGTCAATACTTTTTCCATACTGATTGCACAATTTTTTTACTTAGCATCGTAAATTTGGAACAAGTTTGGTGTATTTTCGAAAATTACGGCACTTAACGCGTGTAAATGATACACGCTCGCTTTTTTTGACGTGTATGTATATGTATCTTTAAAAATGCCAACTGAGACCAGCAAAGACACAAGTTGTTTCATTTTTCTTTTACAATACTATCAAATACCTCCGTAAAATCATGATTAACTGCATAACCACAGCTGTCTTCAACAAAGATCAATAATGATATAAAATAGTGACACTTATCAAACACAAAATATTGACTCGACAGCAAATAAAGTAAATAAAATATCTTGAACATTAATTAATTTCAGAGGACAGTAATAACTTCATGTAGGGCTGTGTAATTATTTAAACAAGCTGGTGTCACGACATATTTACACAGCACTCATTAGCACTGCATGTATGTATATAGCATACTGTATGTGTATATTTCATTGCACGTGAATTGAATGCAGACACAAGGTGGCTTAAATATTAGATGCTTGTAATATTGTACAAACCTTAGTGTATCCCACAAGGGTGTTAATTGTACAGTATCAGTTTTGTTAGTTTATGTTTGATCTGGGCTGAACAGCTTCAAGGTCATATATATCAAGACTATTGACTATATCAAGCCATCTTCTGTACTTAGTGTTGACCATTTGGGAAAGCCAGGGTGCACAATCCTACCCATCCAGATTTAGACTCAATTGAATACACAAAGACTTCTGCTGAATGTGACGCTATGCCGTTATTCCTACAGTAGTCTGATATCTATCACTTCTACATGAATCTATGCAGAACCATCTACCTTTATACCGAGTTGGAATTAATCATAAAATTTCCCACAATTCTATAAAATAAAGGTGTTGAAAATCTTTCCTCGAAAAATCATGACAGAAATAATATTAATGTAGTGAAAACATCTTTGTTTGTTTGTTCGATGAGGGCTTAACTGCACCACAACAACCAGGGTCAAATTGTGCCTGCGAGGTTAGATCATTCTAGAGGTAGGAAGGAAAGAAAACAGGGGAAGATTGAGAGAAATACGAGAACTAAAAGTCAGAAACCTGGGATCGAGAGGGTAGGTGCATGGGTGAAGAAAAAAACAACGTAGAGAGAAGGGGGTAGGGGAGGGGGACTAAATATGGTTGTAGAGGGAAGCATGATGAAGGAAGAAGATCATTTTATCCGGAGGGTTTTTCTGGAAGAACTCAGCAATTTGAGTTGTGGGGAATGAAAGAAGCTCTGGGAAGGTTGTACAGGGGGCAAGCAAGGAGAACGTGATAGACTGTGAGCAAGCAATAGCAATTGTTGCAGAGGGGTTGTTGGGAGCCAATGAGGTGGGAAGCGATAAGCGGTTTGATGTCAGACAGGGTTTTGGGAAATAGGGTAGGGGGAGGTTGAGGGCAAGCTTAGCAGCTGCATTAGCCATTCATTGCCAGGGATGCCAACATGGCTGGGATCCAGAAGAAAAGAATACTTTTCCTGCAGAGAGTGGGCGAAAGGAGTTTTCTTCAGAGGAGATAAGATGTGGAGTTATCCCATTTAAGATTGAGTAAAAAGTAGGGACAGCCTTGGAGTCAGAGAAAATGGCAAAGTGGCTGAGTGAAGAGATACTCCATAAAGTTGAGTTGAGGGCAAGAAGGATGTCCTTTGCCTCGGCTGAAAAGATGGATGAATAGTCGGGAAGCCTGCTACTGAGGGTGATGTCTTGGATGACTGCAGCAGCAGCTGTCTTGTCACCTTCCTTGGAGCCATCAGTATAGATGGAGGTGTAGTTTGAGAGTTGGTCTTTGATTTGGTTGTGGAGATTGAAGAAGAGATTATGGTGGATTTGGGTTTCGTGATGAGTGTAGAGGCCCAGGTGGATAGAAGGGAGCAGGGTGGCCAAGGGAGGAAAAGTGGGCCAGGAGAAGGTGCCAAGAGTGGCGGGGTTGATGCCGAGATGGAGGTCTGATTGCTGTGTAAGCTAAAGGGATGGAATAGGGGTTTTAGTCCTATCAAAGAGGGTGGAGAAATTGGGGTACCTAATGAGGTTGTAAACAGGGTTCTGGGTGTTGGTGAGGGCTCTAAAAGCATAGGAGAGGCTAAGCTTTCTACACCTTAGCAGAAAGGGGGGTTCGTTGGCTTCAACATGAAGGCTGGTGATTGGGGAGGTCCTGTAGGCACCCAGACAAATCCTGAGGGTTTTATTTTGGATGGTGTTGATATGGTTGAAGTAAGAGTTCTAAGCAACACAGTAGACAATATTGCCGTAGTGGAGCTTGGCACGAATGGTAAGCCTGAAGATTTTGAGCAGAGCATGGCGGTTCGCACCCCAAGTAGTGTTGGAGAGGAGGCGGAGAAGGTTGAGGAAGCTGTTGCATTTCTGTTACAGGTTGGTGATGTGTTGCTTGTGGGAAAGCTTGGGGTCTAGAGAGTTAACCCCAGGAACTTAGTGTGTTCAACTTTAGGATGCGATTGCCATTGAGCACGAGATTCAGGTTGGGGTGGAGGTTGTTGAAATAATAGAAATGCATGCAGACTGTCTAGTCTTTAAAGAATTCAAAACAATTATTGTTGCACTAGTCTTGCAGATGGTTGAGGTTGAGTTGGAGCCTATTTTCGACAAGAGGAAGCTAGGGGAGGAATAGAAGATGGTGAAGTCGTCCACCTAGAGGGCATGTTTGATGTTGGGGCCAAGGTTGTTCGCGATGTCGTTAATGCTCAGGTTGAAGAGAGAGCGGGAGAGGATGCTGCCCTAGGGGACACGCTCTTCTTGGCAGTAGGGGTTGGAGAGGGTGTGGCTAATACGAACTTGGAACTGCCGGAGTGAGAGGAAGTTTTGAATAAAGATGGGGAGTTGGCCTCTGAGGCCGATGGTATAAAGTTTGCAGATAATGCCGTATTTCCAAGTAGTCTTGAAAGCTTTCTCGAGGTCGAAAAAGATGGCAATGAGGTGTTCCTTTTTTAAAGCGTTGTCAAGCGTAATTATCTGGTCTAGGGTATTGCGGCGTTTCCAGAAGCCACCTTGGTGAAGGAATAGGATTCTGTAGGTATCAAGGAACCAGTTTAGTCTCTAGTTAATGATACTTTTCATAATTTTACAGAGACAGCAAGTGAGGGCAATGGGGTGGTAGCTGGAGAAGTCGGTACTGTCCTTCCCCAGTTTGGGGATGGGGGTGATGATTGCTGTCCTCCAGATAGGGGAAAGGAGTGTGAGGATCAAATGTGGTTGTTTTCAGGAACTGGTAGGGGATGTTATCTGGGCCCTTGGAGGTGCAGCCAGCATCGTGGATGGCTTGGTTTAATTCAGAAAGGGTGAGAGGGGTGTTGTAGCTCTTGGTGTTGTTGAAGAAAAAGGTGATACTCCGGGCTTCATCGCGATTTTTTTTCGGTTTTTAAGCATTGGGGTAGTTGGCCGAGGATGAGATCTTGCTCAAAGAGGCGGCGAGGTGGTTAACGATGTCCTTTTTTGTGGTGAGAAGGTTACCATTCCAGGAGAGATAGGAGATAGAAGACTTGCCCACCCTGCCATGAAAGCTGTTAACCATTCTTCAAATCTTCATAGTGGGGGTGTTGGTGGTGAAAGAAGAGATGAAGTTGTTCCAAGTGTTGGTTTTACTGTCCTTGATAGTGTGCCTGGCCTTGGCACAGCTGATGCAAAAGAGGTTGAGGTTATGGGTGGTCGGGTTAGTTTTAAAGTTCCTGAGGGCCCTTTTCCTGTTCTTGATGGCAGTTTTGCAGTCATCAGAGAACCAGGGGTTGGAAGGAGGGGGTGTGTTAAGAGGTTTGGAGGTTTTGGGAATAGAGCAGGTAACGATGTTGATAAGGATGTTACTAAAGTTTGACATGGGATCCTCACCCTCAAGGAGATTAGGGAGTGGTGCGAGTCGCAGAGGATTCGAAAAGGGGCCAGTCGGCCTTCTCGAGGTTTCAATTGGGGGTGTTTGGTGGGGGTTTGAAGGTTGGAGTGTATAAGAAAAGGCTAATGGTCACTACCACAGAGATCAGCAGTGACCTTCAAGCTAAAATCAAGGAGGAGGTTAAGGAACAGATAGACAGGTCAATACAGGTGAGGGAGCCTGTGGCAGGGTGAAGGTAGGTTGGGGAGTTAGTGTTAAGCAAAGAGAGGCTGTGCTGTCCAAGACTGTTTTCGACGTGCTTGCCTATGGGGGTGGTGGTATTGGAGCCCCACAGGGGGTTGTGGGCATTGAAGTCACCAAGAAGGATGAAGGAGGAGGGGGAGCTGAGAGATGAAGTTGTTAAGGCTGGTTGGCTGAGCGTTGGTGTGAGGGGAGGGGAGATAGATAATAGATATTGCAAAGAGTGAAGGTGAGGGGGTTAGGAATGTAAGGGGTGACTGGGTATCTCAGGTAGCCAGCAGTGATGTGGGAGGAGAGTTGGTGTGGAAAGTCAGGAAGATGGTATTGGTGGGTGTTTCATCACCGTCTCTTTTGAGGACGAGATGACAGGCTTTAGTAACATGTTGATTGGCAAGTTCCTCGCGCCGACTTCATAGGTCAGGTAGGCAAGGTCTCTAGTTCTGATCACACCTTTGCTGGAGTTCAGGGAACAGTGAGGGGGTGACTGTAACATCAATACCGGTATTGGCTAGGATTTTGGTGGTGAGGAGGGTGGTGGCTTGCCTTGTGTATCAGAAAAGGGGGAAACTTTTCAAACTTTCTGGTTTATTGGTGGCCTGTATGATTACAATTTGGGGGACTGGGGCTGAAGAATGGTCAATGTAGGTAGCAGGTTGGTCATGGGGAGGGGATGGAGGTCAAGGTCAATGCAGAAGCGTTCCATCACGATGACAAAAAAAAAAAAAAAAAAACCAAGGGCCGAGAAACCCAAGACAACTAGAAAACAAATCGCGGATCTACTAAAGGAGAACTGCTGTACAGGTAACGATAAGGTGCGAAAGTGTGGTCAGGACTGGGGGGAAGAAAAACAAGAAAACGATCTCACCGAAAGCAGAGACCCATCCACAGAGAGAGAATCCCAGAAAATGGAAGATACAAAACAAAAACAAAATTTAGGAGGAAAAGTGTAAGGTAAAGTGAATCGGAATGAAAAGTTGGGAAGAATAGAATATAAGTCACGTTGCTCTTAATACATTGTGTCGCATCAAGTCATCTTTATATGCTTCCCTCTTTCACAATTTAATGTAATATTCATCGCACATTTATATGGGGGACGTTTTAGAGCAATATTTACCACATAGGCTATACTGTTGCCTACTCAAAAAATCTATCAATTAAAAAAAATATATATAAAAAAATTCCGCAAAAAAAAACATCTTCTCGTGAATTCCTGTTTTCACGGTGGTTATAACTGCCAGCACTGTAGATTTTTGCAGGCCTGCCTTGATAAATTGTCTTGTTCAGGAGATGTGAAGAAGTACTTCATGGTTACATGTGGTTACGGCAGCTACGTGTGTCAATATTTTAGCATATACTGTACAAGATGCAAACAATAACCCATATCTACCAGTTGCACACAGGCGTACACGTACAAGCAGATTTGTAATGGCTGACACACTGTGAATACATGATCAATCACACTGGCAACTGCAGGCGAGCTGGGAATAGCTTTTACGTTATTGCAGAAATCAAGTTATTGAAAACTGAAGCTGCATATTTGTGGAAAAACACTGTTTCACCAAAACGGTGATAATGTTCATGGGAATTGAGGACGCAGTAGAAGGCAAAAGATGACTTTTGGTTTATATCGAGTGATTGGTTGACCGATCGATTGATTGAATGATTGAAGTGACTTGTCTGCATTGTAGGCCATAATATTATAACAAAGTTTGGATTGATCGAGGTCCAGAAACTACAGATTATACTGTCAACATATTGCACCACTTCTAAATTGAACCACTTTCTTGCAGTTTTATGTTCAATTGCATAATTACCTCCGCTACAAAGTTGGACAGAGGTTACGTTTTCGTCTCTGTTTGTCCGTTTGCCATCACGATATCTCAAAAACTGACGATTAGATTTGGATTAAATTTGGTGTGTGGTTTTGTTACTGCTTAAGGAAGAAGTGGTTAAAATTTGAGACATATTGGAACAAGAGGAGGGTGAAAATGGGGGGTGGGGACATTTTGTCTGTCATCAAGATATCTCAAGAACTGATGACTGGATTTGGATTAAATTTGGTGTGTGGTTTTGTTACTGGTTTAGAAAGTGAGTAAAATTTGGGACATATTGGTGTAGGGGAAGGGCAGAAAGGGAGGGGTGGGATGTTTTAGGGTGAGTTTGTTTGTCATCATCATATCTCAAGAAGTAGTCAGTAGACGTAGGGGTGGGGACATGTTTTTGCCTCTATCTACTTGATTGTCATCAAAATATCTCAAGAATTGATGATTGGATTTGGTTTAGATTTGTTGTGTGGTTTTGTTCCTGCTTAAGGAAGAAGTGATTACAATTTGGGATATACTGTATTGGAATAAGGGAAGGGCATCAGTGGAGGGTTGGGGATATTTTAGGGCAAGATTTATCAACACTTAAGTAGGAACATCCCAATGGAATGTGCTGAACAATGAACTCATGCCATGAAAGAACAGCTAAACAATCAATTTTCTGGACTCAAAGAAAATCAAGTGAAGTAGTTTCTGGTTTCAATGAAATTAATACAATTGGTTTCTGCCATGAATGAAAATGATGGAATCTGAATCTACCCTGTATTGAGCTCAAACAATGAATGCTTAGCCTGAATTAAACTGAAAACAATGATCACAAGTGATGATCCTCAAGTGTTTAGAATGTAAATGGCAATACAGATCAACAGTGAAAAATAGATTGTTTGGGGTTACAACTTGGTGCGTCGAGTGTTACTGAGGTAGATTGCATTTCGGTGGGGAATGAACAGGGGCGAAGGTATGCACTCTGCAAGGTGCTATAATTCTAGTTCTTGAAAGTGATTGTGTTGATTTCACAAATAAATTAAAAGAATAACTTATAATGCAAATAGAAAGAGAAAACTTCCTGACCTTTTTGAGACCTGAAATGAAGGACATGAACTCTTGATCCAGTGCTCCCGGCATCAAAAATCACTCCGTAAAAATCATCACTGCCACTTACGTCATTCCCTACAATTTCTTCAATATAGTCCTCATCATAGGATAGTCTTTGTATTTCTGCGATACTACCTGAGTACACATAGTTTGAGTCACTTTGTGAAATAACAACAGGGGACTTCCAAAACTTTGGTGGAAGAATATTCACAATGGAGTTAATTATCAAGAACAGAGAGATTCCGGCAATAATTGCCACGGTGCATACATGTTGGTGTGGACGTGATGAGGCTACCATTCTTCAAGTGTTGTCACCGGCTTGCCAAAAACTGAAGTTATTTTTGGATGTCAGAAAACCCGTACGACTGGTACACTTTTACACCAACAGTCACAGTACGCCATAGGAGAAACTTTCAGGGACTTTCCTGATATAATTTGCTACCTGAAAGTACAAAAAGTTTTCATCTTTATAAAGGATGAAGGCAAAATTATTCTTTGTCTTTAATGAATATAACCAATCTTTTTGTTTCCTTGTGATTCTTTTGACAGGTGCTTAAATATCTGTGCATTACATTGCAAAAGTATAGAATGTGATGCGAAGCTAATGTACCAGTCAATTGTAAGATCCACCTTATGACCCCCTGGAGAAGGTACGTCAGGGGTGTATCATTTATGATCAAATTATGAGACTCAGGGTCAGTCAAAGTACAGTTATAGTCAGTCACAGAATAACAAATAGGTGGGTCATTGTCCGTCATATGAAATAATCATCCCTAATTCATAAAAAAAAGTATATCCTCAATGAAATTTAATAACATTGAATTAGCTTATCTCTTTTTAAAGTTCCAAACATGGGGCCTAGGATTTTGGATATTGCATCTGTTATTCCTCAAAGTTCTTTCATAAAATCTTTTTATAGACGATGTTTAACGGCACCACTACAAAAACCACTATAAAATACACACGTTCTGAAGCTGGAGGAAGGTTAGGTTTGGTTTGTTGATGTTTAATGGCACCGCGACAGTCAGAGTCAAATGTGCCAAGAGAATGTTAATAAATCATGGTGTAAGAGTCAGGATAGTGAGGAGATGGAAGGTTTGTAAGAGAGATAAAGGGAAAAAGCTGAATGTGGGAGAAAAATTTAGGTGAAAAGAAAGGGGTGTGTAAGGTTAGATGTAGAAAGGGAAGGGGGGATGGGGAGAAGCCAATACAACAACAAGAACTATCCAAAATATTTGTTCCAAAATAAAAAAAATCAGATAACCATTATTTTATGCTTTTGTAAGTTGAAAAGGGTTGAAAGTAGGTCTAAGAACAGTCATTGTCAGTTGTTAGTCATAAATTTGTTTTAAGGCAGTCCAAAAACATGGCTACTGTACTGTACATGTAGGTCTGTCCAAATTATGTCACAGTAGTGTCATTGAGGCATGAATGTATTTGGAAATAAATATACATTTCCATGTCTTTGATCAATCAAATGCTTAAACACACAAGCTAATATCATTGGCATAAATATGAAAAAAAACCTTTTAAGTAATTTCTAAATACTATCTAAGAAGCCTTACAATGGCGCCCGTCTACAAAAGCAACCGGTCTTTCTCCCTCCTTTATTTTATTCCATTTTGTTAAAAAATTAAAAAATTGCTTATGGGCCTTTCGTGTGTGCAAAAACACGATCAGGATACCTAAACTTGTCTGAAAAATTACATTATGATTAGGTTTGGTTTGTTGATGTTTAATGGCACCGCGACAGTGTCAAATGTGCCAAGAGGGGGTTAAAAAAATTAAGGTGTAAGAGTTAAGGCAGAGAGGAGATTGAGGATTAAAAGGGAGAAAAGGGAGAAAATAGAGTGAATTTGGGAGAAAAATGAAGGTGAAAAGAGAGGGGTGTGAAGGTTAGGTGTAGAAGGAAGGAGAATGGAAGATTAAAAATGGTGGAATACGTTGTTGTTGCGGAGGAAGTTGATAATGTTAGAGGAAGGATTGTTTTTGAATAGATCCGAGATTGAGGTGGGTGAGGAGAGAAGAAACCTGGAGTTCAGGTATAGGGGACAGGTTGAGAGAATATGCTTAATGGAGAGTTCAGTGTTGCATGTCAGGTAGAGAGGGGCAGGGGAGCCGGAAAGGAGATGGGAGTGGGTGAGAGAGGAGTGACGGAGGTGGATGCATGTGACAACAACATCTTCCCTGCAATTGCGACTGTGCAGGGGTGTTGGTCCCTACTTTGGGTTTGATGGTGTGAAGTTTGCTACTGGTTTCGTGATTCCAGGAGTCTTGCCAGGTCTTACTGATGTAATTGGAGATGAAGAGACGGAGGTCTGTGTGCGGATTTGGAAAAGGAGAAATGTTATTTAACAGAGCTTTGTGGGCAGCTCTGTCAGCTCTCTCATTGCCAGTGATGCTGACGTGGCTGGGGATCCAGAAAAAAGATAATTTTCTTCCCTAGGGAGGAAAGAAAGTGAAATTTGTTAAAGATTTGTAGAATGAGAGGGTTGGGCCAAAGCATGTTGAGAATGCCAGTAAGTACAGAATTAAGAGTCAGAGAAATGACGAAATGGGGGTGGAAAGAGAGTTCTATAAAGTTTAAGGCCAGGAGGATGGCCTTTGCTTCGGCAGAGTAGATAGAGGTTCCGTCTGGCATCCTTGAGAAGAGGGTGAGGCCAGGACAGGCAGTGGCGGCTGCAGCAGAGCCTTCCCATGTGGAGTCGTCGGTGAAGAGGAAGGAGTAGTCATGGAAATGTCTACTGAGTTGGCAGTATTTGGAGTGGAAAAAGGCAATTTTATAATTAAAATAATAGTCTAGTATGGGTCAATACTACTGACAATAAACTGTAGAACAATGTGAAATTCAAAATTACTATTCTTTAGGAATATTGCTAGGGCAAAAAGTGGGGAATAATTGTATTACCATCCTCAACTCAAAAGAGTGGAGGGGATATATACCTCCACCCCCAGGATCTACTGTACACCTATGGCTTAGTACACAGATAATATTTAGGGCATCTGATGCAGCTTATTTCCTTTTAATCAAATATAGTGGGCCTTTGTTTCAGCTGGCATCATGAGGTCACACGACTTCCGTTTTGTCGGTCAAAAACACTGTCGTCTGCTGTACAATTAATTAGACTTACATACATATGATTTGCAGTGAGCACTTTAATTATAGGCTTTGTCTGAGTATAACAAACAATCAGCTGGCGTTAATGTTAAAGTTACTCTTCGTATACCCAGTGAGTATATAAAAACTTAAGAAAAGTATGAAGTAAAATCAGAATTCATTGAACTGGTACTGGTAGGTTAGCATGTAGTATGTTTGTTGTACGTGTGATGTGACTGAGCTGTGTGAAGACACGTGAAACGCAATGATGCTGCTGCCCTACAAATGTGATGAAATCCCTCTATATGCTTGATGTAACATGTACAATATTTCAACTTCGAGAAATTGGTAAAATCCTACATGTACTATAGTGGTACAATTTTGGCAATTTTATTCTTGTTATTAAAATACCTGAAATTTCAAGATTTTTTGATGATTTAATCAATTTAGTTTAAATAATTACTACTAAAAATATTCTTGCTAAGTTTATACGTTGAAAGTAAAATTTCATTCCAAGAAAGAAAAAAAAAATTAAGAAACTTAATAAAGAAACGCATAGTACACTAATTACTTCATATAAGATTTTACTGCTATACTAGGATTATTTGGAGCAATTTAAAAGTGCGATAATTTGACTAATACAGTATGTAATCATTGTGATGTATCAATTGTAGAAAGCAATGTACTGCAAATCATACTGTATTTTATATTTTGCTTTTCAAATATACAGATTAGGGAGACTAGAAGAGAGCACAACAAATAAAGTAAAGTTAAAAATAACAAAAGTATTTTCCCTCAATCAAGGTAAACAATTACAGTATTTTGGACAAAGTTTTAATTTTTTTAAATACTGGGATATGCACTTGTTTTCATATGTGCTATAAAAGACGCATAAAACCAAGTAGAAGAATCTGCAATAAAAGCATGTTAGTAAAAGCCTGGTATAGCAGTACTGTACAACTAATTTCCTAATTTAAATCTTAAAAGATAACTGAAAATTTTAAGATTTGTTTGATGATTTTATCAATTCGGTTTAAAAGATTGTAAATGAAAATATTCTTGTGTAAAACATGAAATTTTAGTCCAAGAATAAAATAATTAATCAAAACTAATAATCTTAGAAATGCATACTCAATTTTCTTCATTCAACTCTATATAGCAATTTACCGCCACACTAGGAATTTCCAAGCATGTATAAAGAAAATTTAACTGACAGTACTGTAATCAATACATGCACAATACACATGCATGTATATTGCACTGTTGTTTCTCCAACATAATATCGAAGTGCTACGATTTGTTCCTTTATTAAACAGAGATCAGAGTTGCTAAATTAACTGGAGCATACTGCAAGCTGAAGCATGTGGTCTAAAAGCCCACACACACGAAGAGAGATCATCCATCCTCTTGCCATGAGACGCAAAAGTACACAGAAACTGATCAATGGTGCAATTTCATGTACAGTAATAACTTTGCACAGCTGCATAAATTGTGAGAGTAGAATCAATATTAAACAAAACACCTGCACCACTATCAAATAAAGAAATCAAAAACAAATATTAGAGTTTGAAGTTATCAAATTAAATATTCAATATTAAAAGTTATCAAATTATGTTGACTTAGAAACTTGAGATGTAGATAAATGGAGCACTTGGACGAAAATGTGAGGGGTTGGAGCCACCTGGAGAGTCTTAAAAATCGAACACACATGTGAAATCAACCAGGATTATTTATAAATGACTACCTAAGTAATTTTTCAACAACACAGGTATCAACATTATTAGACATGTGATGAATTATTTCAAAAGTCCCATGACATTTAGCACAAAAGGCGTCCTCACTTTTCAACCGAAAGCTCCTTTAGAACTTAGTTTTAAAACTTTTAAACAACCTAATTGTTAGGCCTAATGTTACAAAAGTACAACAGGCAGTTCCTGAAAATATCCATACCCCCATTGAGAAACTGATTTTCAAGACCCCCCAGGATTTCCCAACTTTAAAACCCCCCAAGGATTTCCCAGCACCGGAACACCCCTCCCCCAGGACCTCCCAGCTCCAGAATCCTCCCCGCCCGGATTCCCAGCTTTGAAACCTCCCTAGGATTTCCCAGCTTCGGAACCCCTCAGGATTTCCCAGCTCCAGAATCCCCCACCCCCAGACTGCATAGTTTGTATCTAGCAGGGAAGATTTTCCGCACTACTTTCAGCAGAAAGGTATAAAAGGCAATCTGGTGCACATTTCAATCTGTGGCGCACAAATTTGAATTTCTGGTACACAAATCAAAACTCTGGTGCACTACAAATAAATTTTGTTACCCATTTATTTTGAAAAACACCAAGTATCTAGGCCACAAATATCACAATTATTATAGCCAGTTTGATATGGCTGAAAAGAGTACACATTAGGCTTAGGCCTTATGGTGTTTCAGATTCCTTGCAGGTGCTGATCCCAGATGCATGTGCGCAAATTCCTGGGGCAGGCAAACAAATGGGGCATAGATAAACCAACTTCTGCACTCACTTTGCAAACTCCTTAGTCTGGCCTACCCCCATGATTTCCCAGCTCCCCCCCCCCCTCCAGGATTTCCCAAGTCTTCAAACACCCCCTGGGATTTCCCAAGTCAAAATACCCCCACCCCAGGATTTCTCAAGTCCAAACAAGATTTTCAAGTCCAAACACCCCTCCCCCTCCCCTGATTTCCCAAGTCAAAATACCCGCTGGGATTTTCCAATCAAAATACCCTTTCCCCTCCCAGGAAATCCCAGTTCCTCAACGAGGGGGTAGTGGATATTTTCTAAAACTGCCCAATGTGTACTTTGGCAAATAAAAGCTTCTGAAGATTGGCACTGAATAGGCCCCTAGGATGATTTAGGTCTACTTGAGTAACTTGAATGGAAAAATCCTAGTATAGCGGTAAATCGTTATATAGGAATTAATTTCAACATTTTTAATACTTATACATGTAGATGACCAATTTTCTTCAAACTTTCAGAATTTATAAAGGAAAGTTTAACAAATCTTAAAATATCAATTTTAGTTAACAATCTAGGAATTTTGAGGCAAAATATGGGTTTTTATTTCACTCCGATTCAATTAGAGAAAACAATTTAGGCTTCAAGAAAATCATGCTTATTAGTCTTTTAAAAATATTTCTTACCTTTTCAGCAATTTTACTGTTATTTATCTTCCCATTATTTCAAAATAATTTCAAATTTATACCTTAGCATGCTAATTTCGTTAAACAAGGATAATAAATCACAGGCTCACAAATTTTGCTTTCTTGTCGATCATTTTGAACAAAACTGAAGAAAAAAACCTGAATAACAGTGCGGAGGAATTTTAACAATGTCAAAAAATCCTAATCCTAAAACCCTAATTCTAAAACCTAATCCTAAAACCTAATTCTGAGGATCTACATTAGTTATGCGTACGTTTTTGTTTATTTCAGTTTAAACTGCAAAATGGCTTGCAGACTCCACTCATCAGTCAGTCAGTACAACAGTAGGCTAGTAATAGTAAACACACTGATGAATAAGTTTGGGAAAGCCAAAATGTAAGAATTATTCCTCTTTTTAAAACAATTTTAGCTTAGTTTCTACAGTACTTAAAAGACCCAAATCTAAAAAGTAGAGCTGTAAACATTTAGGGATCTTAGTAAACGTGTACATCCAAAAAAAATGCAAGTGTGTATCGTTTTACACACGTTTAGTACTGATATTTTCGGAAGTACACCAAAATAGCTCCAATTTACGATGCTAAGTAAACAAAATTGCGCAACCAGTATGGCAAAAGTGTTGACTCCATTGCCCAAATAGACGCTGGAATTTTGCTTTCCAAATCGTGAAAAGTTTATTTCTACAGTATAAATCATCATTTTTATGGAAAATGTACATGGAAATTCAGTTTAGAAAGAACAGAAAACTTCCCTTCAATGTTATTTCATCTCAACATCGTGTAACTTTTTTGCCGTATTCGCTAGGGCTTTCACTGTGAAAATCTTGCATACAATGATACCTCGCCGTAACATTTAAAAACTATGCCACCACCCCGGAAGTATTGCTCATATCAGTCCTCTGAAAAAATGGCTGCCATGTCTGCGAAGCATGCAGATTATCAGTTCTGTTATAACTTTTTTTTGTTCGTTTATTTTGCAATATGTTTTTCTTTCTTGCAAAATTTATTTGACTCATCAGGTATTATCTACATGTAAATGTACTGATTGTCACTGTTCACTGTTGCAAATTCGCGGTGCATTTCACAAGTTACTCGGATTTCGACAAAATCAAAGTGCAAAATATCCCCATTCATAGGTGTTTATTGCGCATTTTGATTCTCGCATTTAAAAAGGATTATGGCATTATGCTAATTGGGTTTACAGTTTGTAAAAGTCATTGATTGGATTTTTGATTGAAGGTGTGTGTGATTTTATAATATTGATTTTTAACAACAAGACTCGACTATGAAAAACGATTCTTCGCAATTTGATAATTAGTAAACGCTTACTGCATTTGCAAACGTTTAGCGTGATACACTAACGATCACAGCTCTAGTACTAAAAAGGAAAATAGTTAAAATACATAAATACAACAGAATCTGAAATAAAACCAACCTAACATTGACTAAAGTCAAAACATTATTTCAGGAACTAACGCTTTCTCCGAAGCAGCCAAAATTCTTTTTGAAGTGACCAATTCATTCAATCTCACACAAATGGTGCAGTCACCCACCAGAGATAACAACATCTTTGATCTTGTTTTTACTAACAATTTACCTCAGCTAATGTCATTCCTGGTATAAGTGACCATGATATTGTTAAGCTGACCCTAAATATCTCCCCTCCTCGTAAAAACTTGCCTAAACTTAAAATCTTTTCAAAGAAAAAAGCTAACATAAAACAAATAATAGAAGACCTGACCAGATTTAAAATGCAATATTATACTCAATTCAATAACTCCATTGAAGTTGATGAAAAATGGAAGTTCTTTGAACAGGAAATTAAACTGATTATTGATAAAAACACACCTCACAAATTCACCTCAACTTAACTAAATCTGCCCTGGTTCATCCGTATCCAACGCCGTCTCTGCAGTAAAAAACATAAACTGTTTAAAAAAGCTAAGACAATCAACAAGCCAATGACTGGACTACCTATAAAAGCTTTAGGAAGGCTGTCCGTAAAAACCTTAAAGAAGCTAGAAACACCTACATCTGTGATAAGCTTAAAAACTCACTTAACGAAAACCCAAAGGCATTCTGGTCCTATATCAAAAGATTAAGAAGTAACTCTGTAGGTGTGTCTGATCTACTAAATAATGGTAAACTCTGCAGTGACAGTAAAAGTAAAGCTAACATTCTAAATGACCAGTTTTTCAGTGTTTTCACAGAAGAAAACACCTCCCTAACTAAACCACTCACCAACAGCAAAATAAAACAACTTATAATTACCCCAGGTGTCAAAAAGCAACTGCATAACCTAGACCCCAACAAAGCCTCAGGTCCTGACCAAATACCACCATGGTTTCTAAAAACACACGCTGATGACCTCTATGAAATTCTAACTGATCTCTTTCAAACCTCTGTAGATAATGGTACTATCCCTTACAATTGGAAAGAGCAAACATATGTAGCGGTTTTTAAAAAGGTGATAAACAAAACCCAGCTAATTACAGACCTGTTTCCCTCACCTGTGTTTGTAGTAAAATCCTTGAGCATATAATCCACTCACATATGATAAAATTCCTTGATGAGCATAATATCTTAACTGATTTACAACATGGCTTCCGTGCAAAAAGATCGACTGAAATACAACTCCTCTTAACAATAAAAGATATCTCTAAACAAATTGACCAAAACAGTTACGTCTCTATGGCTATTCTTGACTTCTCAAAAGCCTTTGATAAAGTCCCACACCAGCGCCTGATATCCAAACTTTTCGCCTATGGCATTGATGGAAATCTCCTGGCCTGGTTTGCATCATTCCTCAACAACCGCATCCAGCGTGTTGTCTGTGATGGTGAAATCTCTGATTCTAAACAGGTTTTATCCGATGTACCACAAGGTACTGTTTTGGGTCCATTACTTTTCCTTTTATATGTAAATGACATCCCTAAAAATACAAACAGCACAGTTAGACTGTTTGCTGATGACTGCCTTGTGTACAGAACAATTGATAACCCCTCTGACCAACAAATCCTCCAAGATGATCTTAACAAACTTGAACAATGGCAAAACAAATGGCAAATGAATCTCAACCCCTCTAAATGCTACATTTTGTCAATTTCCTCTAAGAAATGCTTTAAATCACCTGTTTATACCTTATGCAACCAGCCTCTAAACCATGCCAACTCCCATACCTAGGTGTTGAAATTGATAATAAACTTAGATGGGATAAACATATACATAACATAACCAAGAAAGCTAACTTTGTACTTGACCAATTAAAACGTAACCTCTCAAACTGTCCCACCGACGTTAAATCCACTGCTTATAAAGCTCTAGTCAGGCCAGTACTTACGCATCAGCAGTGTGGGATCCCCATCACCAGTGCGATGTGGATAAACTTGAATATATTCAAAGGAGAGCAGCCAGGTTCTGTATGGCAGACTACCGTACTCTAATAAATCTAGTGTAAAAAACATGCTTCATAAATTAGATTTGCCCCTGCTAAAAACAAGAAGATACAACAACCGGCTACATATGCTATATAAAATCAATAACAATCTTGTCGCCATCAATAAAGATGAACTTATACCCACCGTCAGAACTGATACAAGAAATAATCATGACGTTAATTTCCAGGCTCCCTATGCTAAAAAGAATGTATATAAACACTCTTTCTTCCCTCACACACTAAAGGATTGAAATGCTTTACCGTTAGACATTGTACATGCACCAAGTCTCAACTGTTTCAAAGCTAAACTAACTCAGAACTAACACTTGTATTGCTAATTAGTTTTTTTTTAATACTTTTTCACGCTCAGTTGGCGTTTATGTCCTCTTGAAGGATTTTTGCTGACTTAACCAATTCAGATTCAGAAACCAAAATTAAAAACCAAAAAAATCCTTATAATGAAATTTTACCGCTATACTAACATTACGATTTTACCACTTGGAATTAGGCTTATTTGTACAAACACCAATTTGTAATACTACTTACGTTCGGCTAGTAATCGACGTAGTACCGTCGGACTTTATATGCCAGCCGTGTTAGTATGGCTGCCGTTACTGCGTTAGTGATGGCTGTACGCGGGTACGGCAGTCCCAATGTCAACCGTACTGATGTGTACTTAAAATAGGAGGAGCCTAACTGTTTGTTTGAAGTCGGGTAGTGACGTTAGTGTGTGGAGGCTGCTCAGTCTGCAGTAACCGACGTCATATATCACTTGAATTGTACAATACATCACTTGAATTGTAAAATACATGTTCAAACAATTGTACAGTGGAAAACGGAAAATCTTACTTCGATAAACTACCCCAATGAACACTGCAGTCTTCCACAAAACAAAACTTCAAAAGCAACCAAAATTTCGCTACGTGGATGGTTCACGCATAGCTCCATGTGTGTACGTTACATTACTACGTTTACGTCGTACAGTACATACGTCGTGGTGGTGGTTACTGTTTACCTACTTTTCAGCTGTTGTGTATATTTCCCTCTGACCAACAAATCCTCCAAGATGATCATAACAAACTTGAACAATGGCAAAACAAATGGCAAATGAATTTCAACCCCTCTAAATGCTACATCTTGTCAATTTCCTCTAAGAAATGCTTTAAATCACCTGTTTATACCTTATGCAATCAGCCACTAAAACAGTGTCAACTCCCACCCATATCTAGGTGTTGAAATTGATAATAAACCTATAGATGGGATAATCATATACATAACATAACCAAGAAAGCTGACTCTGTACTTGGCCTATTAAAACGTTACCTCTCAAACTGTCCCACCGACGACGACGACGAGTGAACACACAATTACATTGACGGGGTCGTCGCCTGCGTATTCGGTTATGATAGTAACAATGCTATCACGAAACGCTTAATACGACCATTGAGTTCTTTTTTAACTCCATGATACGACCCGGACGAGAACACAGGTACGACGTACGGACAGACATAACATCGACAACCAAGTCAATGTCCACGGCCTTTAATAACCAGTTGTGGTACACTGGCGTGTCTACCCAACCCAGGCTTGAACCCAGGGCCTCATGGTCTGTAGACATGTATGATAACCGCTACACCACAGTTGAATGTCCCACCGACGTTAAATCCACTGCTTATAAAGCTCTAGTCAGGCCAGTACTTGAGTACGCATCAGCAGTCTGGGATCCCCATCACCAGTGAGATGTGGATAAACTTGAATATATTCAAAGGAGAGCAGCCAGGTTCTGTATGGCAGACTACCGTACTCTTATAAATCTAGTGTAAAAAACATGCTTCATAAATTAGATTGGCTTCTGCTAAAAACAAGAAGATACAACACCCAGCTACATATGCTATATAAAATCAATAACAATCTTGTCGCCATCAATAAAGATGAACTTATACCCACCGTCAGAACTAATACAAGAAATAATCATGACGTTAATTTCCAGGTTCCCTATGCTAAAAAGAATGTATATAAACACTCTTTCTTCCCTCACACACTAAATGATTGGAATGCTTTACCGTTAGACATTGTACATGCACCAAGTCTCAACTGTTTCAAAGCTAAACTTACTAACACTTGTATTGCTAACTATTTTTTTTAAATATTTTTTACTCATACTTTTTACGCTCGGTTGGCGTTCATGTCCTCTTGAAGGATTTTTGCCGACTTAACCGATTCAGATTCAGATTCAGATTCATCCCGACCTCTAGATGCCCAAAATATAATATCCAATTATTACATCAGTAATACCAATTATTACATCAGTAATATTTCGTAGGTAAATAGATTTTTAAAAGAAATACACTTAATTTTTTTTAAATAATTCCACTGGACTTAAAAAACGTGAAAAGTGCCAGCTCGAAAATCTTTTGCCGCTTCCGACACTTTACGGCCCAACGGGTAGAGATTTTACCCCGACACCCTGTCAGATCTTTAAGTATATGTCGAGAAAACATCTTCCAATGACTATATCTGTAATATTTCGAAGAAAAATTAATTTATGATAGAAATACAATTCTAAAATAATAAAGCTCATACTTTTTTTCTTTCTCATTTTTTTACGGATGTAACCATGTAAAAGCGCTGTGACCCTGTCTCATATTTCATGGGGTCAGGCCAAGGCCCAAAGGAGTGGAAAATGGGGACCCCAAGGAAAAGCGAAGGTGGAAGACACGTGGGAATTGGAGTGGGAAAGGGGCACTCCAAGAGCGAAAAGGTGGAGAGCGAAGAGGAGGGTGGGGGGGGGGGGTAATCCGAGTGGGAAAAGGGGGACTCCGAGAGGAAAAGCTTGGGGGACTCTGAGAGGGAAAGCTAGGGGTACTCCGAGAGGGAAAGGTGGACTCTGAGAGAGAAAGGGGGATTCTGAGAGAGAAAAGGAGTTAAGAAGTGGGAATGGAGAGGGAAGTGGCAAAAGGGAGGGAAGTTAAGTGGGAAAAGGGGTTAGGAAAAAGAGAGCTAGTAAAAAGGAAATTGGTTGCTAGGAAGTGGAAAAAGGTCCAAGGTCGAGTGGAAAAGTGAAGGGGAGTGGAAAAGGGGAGGGTGAGTAGAAAATGGAAGGGAAGTGGAAAAAGGGAGGGTGAGTGGAAAAGAGGAGGGAATAGGAAAAAGGATCGAATGGGAGGGAAGTGGGAAAAGGGTATGGGGTGCTAAGATGTGAGGAATAGGATATAAGAAGTGGGGAAAGGATCAAGGAAGTGGGAAAGTGGATCTAGGAAGTCAGGAAGGGATCTAGGGAGTGTGGAAGGATATATATATATATATATATATATATATATATATATTTTTATATATATATATATATATATATATATATATATATATATATATATATATATATATATATATATATATATATATATATATATATATATATATATATATATATATATATATATATATATATATATATATATATATATATATATATATATATATATATATATATATATATATATATATATATATATATATATATATATATATATATATATATATATATATATATATATATATATATATATATATATATATATATATATATATATATATATATATATATACATATATACATATATGCTGAATATGGCAATTAGCGGTTTTGATTTTATGATGCACCCTTTCCCATGCATTCCTTGACTCGCTCCATGGCCACACCACTGAGTAAAGAGATGATTAAACATTTTCGAGGGACTGCCATTTTCCGAAGAAACAAGATAAAGAAACATTTGGTAGTTATATAAATTGAATATATGTTGACAAAATTCCGCAAAGGAGCTATCAAAATTGACGCTGAAAAAAATGTTCAAGCTTACTGAATTAAATTCATTTCAACATGTCTATTTAATGAATTGCCCATATTCCCTTTTTTCACATTCCTTAGAATGATCTTTTTTCAAATTTATTTAGGATCTATTTCATGTGTTACTCTTAACATTTTGTGGCAAAAGTTGGAAGTTTTTGACAATGTACCTCCTCCTTAGATTTACCAACTGGTGCTTAATCATAGCCCGCTGGTGATTTTTATTTTATTTGATATAGAAACACCCCTAGCTGTCTTTCAGTATTTAAGAAGCAAAGCATTCGCCAGTAGTGGCGTGTCTAGCATTATGTTTATAGGGGGAATGATACAATCCTCTCTATAGGGAGCGAAGCTATAGCATGGGCCCCCTCTCATATGCAGCACTGAACCATCATAATCGAAGAACAAATCTATACTTATAGTACAACTGTAAAATCGATCGAGTTTCGATCACAGGGTCCCGGGTTCAATCCCAAGCAGTGGCGTAATTTGGCCAGAAGGGGGAGGGGGAAGGTGGGGAGGGGTGGGGGCGTGGAGGACGATGTCCCCCTCCCAATGTTTTAATCCCACGGTTCAGATGGGTGCCGTCGGTTCAACAAGCTTCGATATTCCAGGTGCTTATTATGTTTTTAGATTTCAAAAGGGCACTTTCTCAGAAAAAAGGTTCTTCGGTAATAATATATTAAACATTTGTGCGATTTTGTATTTAATTGCATGAACTAAGACACATAGAGAGAGGGGAGAGACAGAGAGAGGGGGAGAGAGGGGGAGGTGGGTGTCGGAGTACACGTGATACAGAACAGGCTCATTTAAAAGTTGACAACATTTATACAAGTTTGTAGTAAATTATTGAAAACCTTTCTTTTAGCTGTTTAGACAATTTTTTTTTTTTTTAAATAGTGACGATAAACCTAACCATGTACAAAACATAAAACATATTTCCACATCATGCGTTTTAATGATTTTGTGTTTTATATATGGTTTATTATAATTCTCTTTGACATGAATTTTGACTTGTATAATACACCTTCTTACTATGCGTTGTGACATACTTTTTTCTCCTTTGAAATGTAAATTTTGTCACCTCAACTATACGCGACTAAATATTGTGTCGGTTCAATTCAATTCCCCCCCCCCCCCCTCCCCTCCCTCCGCCTTCCAATATAAAAATCCTGGCTACGCCACTGATCCCAAGCCAGTTCTGCAACCAGTATTCTGATTTATCAAAGGCCACAAATATGACGTCATGATATAATGCTTTAGGAAGAAGGTTTTTTAGGTCGTAATACTTGGTGAAGAACAGAATCAACACTCAAGTCAAATTTGGTAATTTTTATATAGAGAACCAAATTCCAATAAGGTATGCAGGGTTTTCAAAATTACGCTTTTTAGGCTACCTACGTCGAAATCAACAGTTTGAATATACCACTGGGAATTGGGGAGGTGAGAGAGAATAACATGTAATTGAGGGAATTTCCCCTTGGCCATGGCCGTACGAGGTGGGGGCTGGGGAACGGTCCAGTCGACTACCAAACTTAGTCGGGCGGGGATCTAAAATGTGATATGTACTGTTTAAATTAGTGATTTATCATAATCATGCCCGACTCGTTTACATATCGGGGTCATGCCCTCCTGACTCGGCATCATGCTGACAATATGATACTTGGCAGCTTGGGTTGCGATCTTATTCGGGAAAAGATTTAAAATGGCAATGTATACTGTTTAAATCAGTGACTTCTCGGAATCATGCACGACTTTGCCGGCTAGATATCGGGTTCATGCCCTCACGACTGAACAGGATACTGACAACATAATTCTTGGGCACGGAACTTATTCAGGCAGAGATGTAAAATGTCGGATCTACTGTTTAAATCAGTGGTTTATCAGCAATCAAGGTCATGCTTAACTCGGCTAGATATCGGGGTCATGTCCTCTTGATTCGGCATGATGCTGACAACATAATTCTTGGGCACTGATCTTAGTCGGGCAGCGATGTAAAATGTCGGATGTAGGCCCTACTGTTTAAAACGGAGATATAATATTATACTGACGACATCATTGTCGGGTCACCAACATTAATCGGTCAGCGCCCAAAAAGTGGGGAATCCGAGGGACGTTAATAACGTTATTTTGGGGGAAATGAGGAGGGAAAGTAGGGCCACCCCCACCCCCCCCCCTTCCCCTCAATTCCCCCGTGGCTGAGTTGACTGGTCGGATATACCATAGATTAATGCGAATCATGTCCAAAACGGTAAGATATGAATGATGTCCGCCCAACTCGACATGATGCTGATTATCGGGTTGGCCAACAGGAACGTATAGAATTATGAAAGAAACCCATCCCACACATTGCGGGATTAGGGATGTGGGGGTATAATTTACCCCCTACTTTTTCCATATATATTTATTTTATTTGTATGGTGATTTTTTAATATTATTTTGTGATTTGCCCACGTTTGGTGGGCAAATTTCCGGCGTCCATTGTTCTGTTAATTCATCTATTGGCGTATACGGGTCGAACATTTTCAAGAGGGGAAAGAATGTTTTGACCATAAAATGGGTTACGTTAAATTCTAATACGAATTGACGGAAAACAACCAGCACAATACTGCAATATGCAAGTAACAGTTTTCTTCGCTTTCCACGCTTTTGTGGACATCAAAAACAAAAAATCTTTAGCATATCCGGGGCTTTGGCCTTTGGATTTCTACCCTTTCCCCTAGACCACACGATTTTGCCCGAATTTTCTCAATTTTAAGACGAAATTTCTTCTCTGTCTGTTTAGAAATGTTAAGCCAAAGTTAATTTCTTAGCAGATTTTATCGTAATTATTTTCTTCTTTCCATCAATTGAATTGTGGAACTTTGTGTTTGATTTTGGAGGCATCAAAAGTAAACACAAATTTTATAGCTTCTGGAGCTCTGCCCCCTTGACCCTATCAAAAATACAGTACAGGGGGCTCTGGACCACGCTGGGGATACCACTACGCATACGCTATACGTTCTTTGGCGTCAATGCCACAAACGTTCTTGAAAGCATTTTAGTGCCACCATTTCTCATCTTGATTATGCTACCCCCTTCACCCCTCCGCCAAATAAAAAGACTCTAAGAAAGCGATTGCTCAAAATCAAATGGTTAATCACAGATTCTGTGCGATTTCTCTTATCATTATATTTTGAAGTCGGGTATAAAGTCATCATGAATAAGAAGGCCCGTACGTTGAATGTTTGTAATGATCCTGCCGCAATTGGGAACTCTGCAACAGCCTCATATTATGTTTTTGGATCGGAAATGGATAAACACTGGTTTTCGCCCTACTCTTTTCGAAAAGTGATCGCAATCGACGGCTTAACAGGTGGGCACCACCCAACCATTGGCCACTTTCCCCAAAGGTGTATGCAGAAGGGAGAAGGTGTAGCGCTCGATGTCATCGTATTTCGTTCTGCATATCTGTGGGGAAATCGGTTAAATCACTGTTGGACTTTAACCTGGACTTGACTTCCAGCATATCAGCCGTACGCTCAACCGACTGAACTACCTGCCTCCCATGTCCCTGGCCTCCTTTGGTTACAATATATTGGTTGAAAAAATATTTAAAAATGTTACTTTTAGTGTAAATCATAAAACTTAGTTTAGTGCTACCGCCTAGACCTACAAATATTTAATATTTATATTTTTTTTAAATAGTTATATATATATATATTTTAAACTTATATAGGATGATATCTTATCAAATTATTATTTATTATATTCATCAAGTAAAATATTGCAAGTGTTTAGAAAATTCTCTTTGTTTTAGCTGTTTTGTGACAAATATTTTTAGATATAGCCCTGCAGTTCATCACGATGGTTAGTCGCAGCTTTGGTCGCTTTTTCTTCGTTGTGAAAAATAGACACTCAATCTTACTCTCTCCCCGGCTAGTGAACAACAGACATTTAACAACCAATACTGAAAATGGAAAACACTATCGCGAAGGTTTGCTTTATTCTTTATAATTATAAGGCCTTTTGGGAAAGAAAAAAAATATTCACGTTGTGTGGTTGGGTATGAGTACCAAATTCGCGAAAAATATTTCTTACCAAGGTTGAGGTAAGTCCTGTAGACTTGTTACCTTCCTTCTAAGTTCTGCAGATCATGGCTTGCTGCAGTCAGGGTTTAATTTAACAAATGATCATTCCAAAACACTTAGCCTTTTCATATGGAAGTAACCTATTAATAAATTACAGGCAGGGGGTAAGTGTAAGAAAATTAGAACAACATTATTACTTACTTTAGCAACTTGCATTTGCAATGATTCAAAAAACTTTAAAAGTATATTGATAAGATTTGTGCTGGTTCTTTCTTTAAACTACCCCACGGTGCCTCACTCCTGAATCATGAATGAAAATTAAATAGGTCCTACTCAAATTTCAGTTGCAGAAGATTAAATCAAGGAGGTAATTGGTACCTCCCTGATTAATCACCAACATTTTTAAGCATATAGATAATTGGAGGCACAACTGCAGATTATTCTGCATAATTTATTGAAGGTTACCTCTGTAGCAAGGCTACACTGAAAGTAAAAATTATATTAGTGTAAGTGTAGCCCCATACTGGTTATTATCACAACCCACGTACACGATTGTTATCACTATGACATTTGTTTTATGTACATAGGTTGTGCAGATATCATGTTTCCAATTCGAGTCACACTTATTAAAGCAAAATTGTTATCACTGGGACATTTGTTTTATATATGTAGGTTGTTGCAGATACCATGTTTCCAATTCGAGTCACACTACAGCAAAATGTATTTTCCAAAATGCGATAACTTCATTTCCTTTGGGCACAGTCTGGTTGGATTTTACCCTCTTCATTTGATTATATGAAACAAATGTTCATTAGTTGCCTTTTAACAGAAAAAGTTTGCCAAAGTTTAAATCCAGCAATAGTTTGTTGGTCGCCATGTTTTAAAAGTTCTGTTGAGTGTCACATCTGCGCATTTGTACTGCGGGATTCTGTATTGTACTAATTGGTGGAAAAATTTCTATGTGCGTTATCTGTGTGTCATCTTTAAAATGAGCAAATAAGTGTTCAACCTTTTACTGTTTTAGAGCTTTTTTAAAGAAAGTGAACCATAAGTAGTTGCATTTCTTTGCGTAATTCAATTATTCTTCTACTTGTATTTCCATGGTCTGACGAAAATTTAAAATAGACCCATGTAGAAATTGCAAACGTCATTGCAATTATTATCAGGCGGTAGTCACATGACTATCATTTTTTAACTTTGACTTCTATAAAACAAACTTAACGCTGTAGAATGCAAAGAACGGACGGGAAAAGTGTGCCAAGATCATCTCATTTTGCCTAGGTTGGATCATATTTTGTGCGATTTTTGTTTGCTGGAATGTAGAAAAGAAGTTTGAAAATTGTTGGAGTGCAAAGTTAGACACGCAAAAGACAGGTAATTTGAAAGAGCATTTCAGCTAGGAAAACGTTGCAGAGCATCGTCACTCAGTTAGAATAAAATGTATAATGTTGCTGCATAGGACGTGAATAACTCCGTAACGCCATAAATCAGAAACGACAGCAATCTGTGAACGTCAACCAACCAAAAAAAAATAAAAAATTAGTGGGGAAGTAAAATGCCTGGAACAGGGTATATGATGAATAACTAGCCCCATACCAGACTATAAAGTTTTTTTTCTTGTGTGGGGAACACTTAACGATCGTTTAAAATGTGCAGATTATCTAGTGGAACGCAAAGTTGAACAGTGATTATGCGCAGAAATTTTCATGCTTTCACGAAAAATTGTGTGCAGAAATTTTCAGAAGAATAATAATAAATTTACATAAGTTTTACCTGTTAGGATTCTGAATGATGAACTAGACATCAAGCCTCATCACCCATCATGTTGTGGCGTCTGAATTTGTTGTATCGAACAAATGGCACAGTTCCAGCAGAGATGGTGGCATCCTTTGAAAACTAATACTGCTTCTTAAATGCTGTTGGAAGACTGATAACGGAAGTTGTAACTGAATTGTTTGTAAATTTATAGCAGCTACATTACGTATACTGCAGTGACGTTACGTACGTTTCTGCAGTGCAGTCTGCATTCGGATCCGTTATCATAAGGAATTACGAATTCCGAATAAGGAATATATGGGTTATGATTGACCAGCTTATAACATGAAGTAAAGTACAGCCAAGTAGACAAGGTTGTCCATTGTTGCAGATGAAGAGAGGTACAGTACTATTTTGCACAGGGAATGTCTTGCAAATGACCAAATTTTATGGGCAGATTTGGAGCAACCAGGAAATTGCGTGGACGGAAAATAACCCTTTTTTTTTCAAAGTTCCCCATAAGCTTGTACGGTTTGCCCCGACATGAAACCGGTCGGTTTTCAAAACCAGTTTTAACCAGAAAACGGTTTTTCACCCGTAATGTAAACAAGCTTGAACATAAAGTGCATTACAGAAACGGTAACTGCAGTGTACTGCACTGTTATATGATAGCTGCTAATGATGTTTGTATCACAGTATTTTTTGTAAAAAAATGTTGAAAATGCTAACAGAAGCATTGATAAATAAAATGTATTAATAAACTTTAATGTTATTTGCATTTAAAGTGATTTCATATACCACATTTGCCCCTCAATTGATGCCGATTTGACCCCTTTGTCAGTCTAGGTCCAAAAGGCATTAAACAGGTTCCGATCTATATGCCCTCCCTTATTTGCTCACGATTTTGAATTTATAGTTATGATTTCAATTTGCTTTCATATAAAAAGAAAAGAAAATTGTTCGATAGTTGTAAAACAGATCAATTAAGCCTCTAAATGCATCATCTTGCGGTGTAATGCTAGCCATCGTATACTTGATCACACAGTACAAATGTTGCTGATTTGCATAGCCTACAGCGGGAAAATCTTACAGTTCATATCCCATCCACTTGATACTCAATATTTCTTTGAAACTTTAACCATGGCCAGGCTGTGGCTCCTATTTGAAAAACAATAATAGTTCAACCAAAAAATCTTCAATAAATCATGCATATGTCTGTTATTTATTAAGTTTAATGATCATTCCTGCTATGCTTTTACTTTAAGTGGGCCCCATTTGTGCATTGGTGGCATTTTCTATTTTACTTAAGCCACCAAATATTTCCACCCTATAGCCTTATATGGTATTTGCCTTCTTTGATGTGCTATTAAACCAGTGACCTGCTATTTCAAAATAGCAGGTCCCTGATAAAACTGGGGAATGGGAGTGTAATAAGGCAGGAAAGAAAATGCCCGCTAATGAAAAGTAGTGTCCAACTCTCCAACAAATTCGTATCTTCTTCATTAAAATGAAAGTGAAATTGTATTCCGTACATAAACTGGACCTTGTTTCAGCAACGAGCTATGAAAACATTTTCTTTTCACAACACAGGCCACGCATGGTCTTGCACCTAAGCAAAAGCAATTCTGCGGCACTCTGAAGATAAGATTTAGTTCAACATTAATTTAAAACATTTAACAATAATAAACAATATTTTTGGTCATTCAAAATCGTATAAAACGGCAATACACATCTGTATTGAAACATTCTGTTTGTACTTTCTACTTGTGAAACGATATGCAGAGCAGAATGCAGAGATAATCTTAATAATTTATGCATACCAACAAGCTATCACCTAACAGGTCCGCAAAAAACATATATAAACTGGCTCCACTTTGAATCAATGAAATCATTTGAGCTTGTACCCCAAGCGAATAACACGTGGTATGGAACAATTACGTATAACATGATTGAAATGGAAGATTCCATTGCTCGCAGGCCACTACTATGAGTAAACATAATTACAGGAAAATGGAAGAATTTTTTTAAAACAAGTGAATTCGTAAATGGTCTCGTAATACTTGGCTTGCGATTTGCGATATGTCAGGATTTATAGTGGATTCCCAAGTATTTTAAAAGACAAAAGAACTGAAGAGAGAATGGACATGACTTTAAATAACGGAATAAGGAATGTGGTCAGGGAAATATTAGCCCGGAAAGAAGATGCAAATACATAGATAGCATCATCGAACCTGTTATCTGCAGATATGACTTTATTTCCAAACATTCTCAATTGTATTTATTTATTGAATCTGCATAAACATCACATATTTTCACAAATATGTCAAAAGATATTACAAAAAACATGTTGACACAATGCATGAACTTTCTTTTCATTGAAATAAAACATAATTTTACCCTCTTTTGGCAATTTTTTTTGTAGTGATTTGGTTATTTTCAGTACTTCCAATTTTTAGAATTTTTTATATAAAATATGAATCAGATTGAAATCGCTGGTTTTATTTACAAAACCGGTAGACTGTGCAAGCTTAGTTCCCTGCACAGGTCAAACTTTACAGCCTGAGCCCCATAGCCTGTCATTCTTGAATTGTCAAAATCTGCATTGCAGCCTCTGTAACCCCTGTAGCCTACTAATCTCAAGCTAGTAGCTTCTGTCTCGAGTATGCATTGTTTAAAACGGGGTCTTCCTGATTCCAACATAACCCTTTTAGCCACCAATTCTTGAGTTGCTACCAATTCCAGTGTAGCCCTGTAGCCCCATAGCCTTTGATTCTTGAGGTTTTCATGTAGCAGAAGCTTCTGACTTCGCAGAATTTGACATCAAATACATTGACCCATTTTAGCCCCGTTGCCCTAGATTCTTGATTACCAGGAACGCGGGTTATTTTGCAGTTGCTCCTAACTGGAATGTTACTTCATGGCTATTTTCAAATAAAATTCATATCATATATTGCATGTAACGAGAGGAATAAACTCTAATTTAGTATGTTCATTATATTGTGTGTGTGTGTGGGGTGGGGGAGAAGGGGGGGGGCCTCATCTATGTGTTTTGTGTTCTGGATGCCACACGTTTATAAGTTACTCTAACTTCCTGTGTGGCGCTCCTAAGCCACTTTTGTAAGTAATGAATGTATATATTATTATCTTTGTTTTATTGTATGTATCATATTGTATACCTGTATATATCTGTACTCTGTATCAAAGTGTGCTTGAATAAATGTTTCAATCAATCAATCAATATTATAAATACACAAGATGTAGTATTGTTAAGTTTTAAGTTTAAAACAATAAAATATAGTTAATATACATTTACTAAATTGTGCTTTTCTCTTAACAGTGATAGAGATTCAAGAAGGAGATGTTACCGAGGTAAGATCTATATACAGTTACTGTTACAAAGTGGTTTTTGTTTGTTTAAATTCTAGTATAATAGAAAATTAATGTATAGAGCTTTACTATGCATTTCTTAGATTATTATTTTTCAGTAATTGTTGTCATTCTTGGACTAAAATTTCATTTTGAAAACAAAAATTTAATGAAAACATTTTTAGTTATAATTATTAAAACCATGTTTATAAATCATCAAACAATCTTAACATTTTCAGTTACCTTCTTTTATTAATAGAATAAAGTTTTATTACAAGAAACATTTTGCCAAAGTTGTATTTGTACAGCTATCCTAGGATTTGGTTATTTTATTAACTGAATAAAGTTGTATTACAAGAAACCCATTTTGCCAAATTTGTACAACTGTGCTAGGATTTGATCAGTTTTTTGGCGAGTACAACATTTCTCATATTGAGACAATTTAGGAATTTAACCTTGTTATGAGCTTAAAATGTAGGAATTGTGTCAAATGATTGTGGTCTGTTTGCAACAATCTGAACTTTGAATAATTTAGACCTGTTGAAAAGGTATACAATGTTGTGTCTATTTGACATCCACGATATGTTTTCCACACAAGTTCTTTTCAAACTTGATTAGTGATAGGCTTTGTATATATCTATTGTAGTCTTGTGTATTCTGTCCATTTATAAAGTAATAACAATTAATTTTTATCAATTTTTATTTTAATTTTTAAATTTTTCAGTTTCCCCCTCTTTTGTAATTACTTTCTGCATAAATATACAAAGAAATTGAAGACAATACAATTAGATAAGATCATATCAATTACAAATTGGATAGCTTGAATGATACAGTATAGCAAAAGCAGAAAGTGTGTAAAAACAATTCTGCAAGGTATAACATTTAAGTTTTAATCATGTTTTATGGCAGATACAACAGTTTATGGACGACAGGTTGGCAAGAATTAGCCAATATGAGAAAAGAGAAACAATTTCATCAACATTAACAAAAATTGACCATTTGCATCTTTTTCAATTTTGAGACCATAATTTGCAAAGTTTTATGCAATTTAAAAAAAATACAGAGTGACTCAGCCGATTGGACTTTTCTTTAATTAACCTGTTTCATTTTTGTTATCATCTGCCACAATTTTGTTCACAGGAGCAGCAAGTTCTGTAAAATATTGTTTTGAATCGGCACTCAAACTTTAGCAGGAATAAATGTTCTGATCATTTTTGTTCACTGAATTTATATAAAGATTTTTGCAAATTTTCCCTATTTCTTGCTCTTACTCCGTCGTCTTTTGCTGTCGGGCGTCAATGATGGTTTCAAAACTTTCTGTCCAGCATGCCGAACTTCTGAGACTGTGTATCCCGTGTCCTCTTGCAGCAGGTCCACAAAGGTCTTAATGGGACATCCTCTAAATTGTTTCCCTGTGTGGATATCCAGCTCAGAGATTATCCTACCTTCAGTCCTCCTACAATGCCCAGCAAAATGTAGTAGTCTTGTGGTGATTTTTGTAGTCAGGGGTGGAATGTCTTCATACAATTCCTTATTTGTTTTTTATGCTTCCCAGCTGGCGCTTAATGCTTATCTTAACAATCTAGTAGAGTGCCCTTCTAATGCTTTACCAAGATTCTTTGTGATGGTCCATGTTTTAAGACCATACGAAAGGACACTTTCAACAGTGGCTTGGGACTAGTGTAGTTTGAGCTGGCTGGATAATGAAGACTTCCATCTGTTGTTAAGATTATTACAAGCTTTTCATGCCAGCGCCTTTCTTACTGTGATGTCTTGCTCAACGTTCCTAATCCAGGACCCCAAATACTTAAGATCATCAACTTCATCCAGTAAATTTCCATCTTCTGTTTAGGTTTCAACCTTCAATGGATGGTTGTATGTCATAAATTGGGTTTTCTTTCCATTCATGTGCAGACCCACGTGAAGGGCAGCATTCTCTACACATACTGTTGAGCAATTCTTGTGCTTGTGCAGCAGTGTTGGACAATAGCGCAAATTATGTCATCTGCGAAGTCGAGATCAGTTACTTTCAGTGGTTCAATGCGTCGACTTCTTCTCAATTTTGTTATATATTTTATATATATTATAATTCTTGATTATTTAAAAAAATCTGTACAGTTTGTTAAATGATGACTGAGGAACTGGAAATTTTTTATTTTGAAAATTTAAAGGCATCTCAGATTTGAAGTTTTTTCAATAGTTCGTAAATCTGTGGAATCGAGCGACTTACAAACCAAAATAAAATGAAATTTGAAAAAGAATATAAAGTCTACAATTCTATCTGCATATGAAAAATTGAAAATTACTTATTTAAAAAAAAAATATATATATATAAAACAGAAGGATGTGATGACTTGATTTTGTTACACATCATTTGACTTGATTTTGTAACACATCATCTGACCTGATTTTGTAACACATCATTTGACTTGATTTTGTAATACATCATTTGACTTGACTTTGTAACACATCGTTTGAATAGATTTTGTGACTCATTATTTGACTTGATTTTGTGACACATCATTTGACTTGATTTTGTTACACATCATTTGATTTGATTTTGTTACACATCATTTGACTTGATTTTTGACACATCATTTGACTTGATTTTGTTACACATCTTTTGACTTGTTTTGTAACACATCATTTGACTCAATTTTGTAATACATCATTTGACTTGACTTTGTAACACATCGTTTGAATAGATTTTGTGACTCATTATTTGACTTGATTTTGTGACACATCATTTGACTTGATTTTGTTACACATCATTTGATTTGATTTTGTTACACATCATTTGACTTGATTTTTGACACATCATTTGACTTGATCTTTTGACTTGATTTTGTAACACATCATTTGACTTGATTTTTTTAACACATCGTTTGACTTGATTTTGTAACACATCGTTTGATTTGATTTTGTAACACATCATTTGACTCAATTTTGTAACACATCATTTGACTTGATTTTGTTACACATCATTTGACTCGGATTTTGTAACACATCGTTTGACTTGATTTTGTAACATCATTTGACTCGATTTTGTAACACATCATTTGACTTGATTTTGTAACACATCATTTGACTTGATTTTGTAACACATCATTTGACTTGATTTTGTAAACACATCATTTGACTTGATTTTGTTACACATCATTTGACTCGATTTTGTAACACATCATTTGACTTGATTTTGTAACACATCATTTGACATGTTTTTGTAACACATCCTTTGACTTGATTTTGTTACACATCATTTGACTTGATTTTGTGACTCATTATTTGACTTGATTTTGTGACACATCATTTGACTTGATTTTGTTACACATCATTTGATTATGTTACACATCATTTGACTTGATTTTGTAACATCATTTGACTCAATTTTGTAACACATCATTTGACTTGATTTTGTAACACATCGTTTGAATAGATTTTGTGATTCATTATTTGACTTGATTTTGTAACACATCATTTGACTTGATTTTGTTACACATCATTTGATTTGATTTTGTTACACATCATTTGACTTGATTTTGTAACATATCATTTGACTTGATTTTGTTACACATCTTTTGACTTGATTTTGTAACACATTATTTGACTCGATTTTGTAACACATCATTTGACTTGATTTTATTTGTAACGCATCGTTTGACTTGATTTTGTAACACATCATTTGACTCGATTTTGTAACACATCATTTGACTTGATTTTGTAACACATCATTTGACTCGATTTTGTAACACATCTTTGTCTTGATTTTGTAAACACATCATTTGACTTGATTTTGTTACACATCATTTGACTCGATTTTGTAACACATCATTTGACTTGATTTTGTAACACATCGTTTGACTTAATTTTGTTACACATCATTTGACATGTTTTTGTAACACATCCTTTGACTTGATTTTCTTACACATCATTTGACTTGATTTTGTGACACATCATTTGACTTGATTTTGTTACACATCATTTGACTTGATTTTGTTACACATCATTTGACTCGATTTTGTTACACATTTGACTTGATTTTGTTACACATTGTTTGAATTGATTTTGTGACACATCGTTTGACTTGATTTTGTAACACATCATTTGACTCAATTTTGTAACACATCATTTGAATCGATTTTGTAAGACTTGATTTTGTTACATCATTTGACTCGATTTTGTAACACATCGTTTGACTTGATTTTGTTACACATCATTTGACATGTTTTTGTAACACATTCTTTGACTTGATTTTGTTACACATCATTTGACTTGATTTTGTAACACATCGTTTGACTTGATTTTGTTACACATCATTTGACTTGATTTTGTTACACATCATTTGACTTGATTTTGTAACACATTTGACTTAATTTTGTAACACATCATTTGAAATTGATTTTGTAACACATCATTTGAAATTGATTTTGTAACACATCATTTGACTTGATTTTTTAACATTGACCTAATTTTGTAACACATCATTTGAATTGATTTTGTAACACATCATTTGACTCGATTTTTTAACACATCATTTGACTTGATTTTGTAACACATCATTTGACTTGATTTTGTAACACATCATTTGACTTGATTTTGTAACACAATATATGTTTTATTTTTTGAAGTGAGAAAGGAAGGTGTATTTACTTTGGTTTTTGTGAATGTTGATCCAAAGAAATTGAAAAAAAGTCACAATCACAACATAAACTTTTGATTGCTTCTTCACTTTCATGACTAATAGAACAAATTGATTGAATACAATGTGATCTGCATAATTTAGAATCAGGATTTTGACATTAATCTGCAAGCAACTTGTCCAGCTGACACCAACTTCTTCATGTACGATTGTCTGAGATTAAAATCATGTCATCCAGAGAACTTTTTATATTAAAATATGATGTAATAATATCCTTGTAAGCTTGTTATCCAACAGACCAACACAGCAAACATTTTGTCTGCTGCGACTTGATTTTAGGGTGACGTGAGCAGCAAGATAAATTATTTATCCATCTATGGTTAGAATGCCCATCTGATTAAATTAAGATCATAGATCAATGTGGTGTTTTAGAAATGGGAAATTCAAGTGTTACATTTTTAGCAAGATACAGTTTAAATATTACAACTTGTACCAAAGATGTTACCAAGACATTACAAAGTTTTTCATAATTTTCTGTCATTATTCTTTAAATAAAAAATAAGTAGAAAGAACTTGGTGAATTTTGTGATAATCCTCAACAGTATACCAACATTTCTTAATCACAACAATGTTGTCATTTACTGTAGGCTCTCTTAGGTCATAAGCACTTCTTACACTAAGAACTGAAATTAGAGGTCAAATTATGGGTTTCGTCCACTAATGCTGAGGTTTACATGTCATATGCTTTTAGCAATAGCAAATTCCCCCAATTGTAATTTATACAAGGAGGAATTCTATTAAAAAATAAGGGAAACTTTCTATCTTCCTCACTAATGTAAAATTGCTTGTAAGGTGTCTGATAAATATGATGTGGGCATCTTCCAGGGTCATAATTCTCCTTCACAAAATGGGGGTGGACATGCAGCCCTATTTTCCCTCCACAAAGTGGATGGAAAATGTTTCAACATCGTGTGTTTAAAAAAAGAATATGCATGAAAGTGAGAGTGTCCCCCTGTTTGCAACAGGGCCCTATTATAGCATTATGATAGCTCTTGTGTAATTTGTGCATTTACCCTCACTGTTATTTTTTGTTCAGATTGAAGGAGTGTTCCGAGTTTCTGCAAGCAATTTTGAAGAAGTAGATGACCACCTCAAGGCGTGTCCCATCTGTAGTAGGAATTTGCAATTCAAGTATACTGTGAGTGGAATTAAGATTTATTGCTAGAATCCTAGAAAATTGCTATATAGAGTTTAAATTAAAGGAATATCCATGGTTTTTTTTTGTGTAATATTCCCATGGTTTTCTTTGTGATATTTCCATGGTTTTTTGTAATATTCTCATGTTTTTTTTAAATATTCCCATGGTTTTTTAAATATTTCCATGGATTTTTTTAAATATTCCCATGGTTTTTTTGTAATAATCCCATGGATTTTTTTATATTCCCATGGTTTTTGTAATATTCCTTGGTTTTTTGTAACATTCCATGGTTGTTTTGTTATATTTCCATGGTTTTTGTAATATTTCCATGGTTTTTGAAACTTTTATTTGAAAGAGCATACTTTTAGAGTCAATTTTGTACAAAAATTGGTTTGATATCATATTCTGTTCAGGAGAAATGGTTTTTAAAGATTTCCCAATTGCATTTTAAAGTTTTTGTACAGTATGATGAATTCGTGTTTGATGATGTCATAGAGACAATTCCATTGCAAATGTTTATGTATTTGAGCGTTAATTGGTTGTTTCTGTATGATCAGAAACAATTTTCCAAACGTTATTGAAGTAAGTAAATTTGCCAATGTATATAAATACCTAATTTTCATCAATTTATTTTTCTAGCAGGTTTTACTAATAAAAAGGATGATAGATTTTAATGAAATACATAAACTTTGTGGGAGAATGTGTTGCTGTAATGTCATACTGAGCCTTTTCCTATTTGTTTATTGGCATTTTTGTGGAACCTTAAAATTTGAATATCTCTTGGTAGTAATAACATATCAACATGATTTTTGTACTAAATTGTTTTTAATGTTTTCTCTTTCTTATGAAAGGTTACAAACAAACAAAAAACATGAGAATATTACATGGAATATTCCTTTAAAAACAGGAATATTCCTTTAAAAACATGGAAACATTTCTTTAAAAACATGGGAATATTCCTTTAAAAACATGGGAATATTCCTTTTAAGTTTAGTATGTGTTTCTTAGAATTTTAATTATTTTTCTTATTCTTGGACTAAAATTTCATTTTCAACACAAAAATTTAAGAAGAATATTTTCAGTTACAATTATTTAAACCAAATTTATAAGATCATCAAATACACCTCTACACTAGAAATTTACCAATTTATTAATTGAATGTGGTCATTTAGATATTAACTGGATATTTTCTGCCACATCGCTTGAGAAATCATGATTTCTGTTGTGAATAAGTTGTAGTATTGTCATCAGTGTGTATTGTGATATGGTGTCTTGCTGTAGCAAATATTTTTTTTTTTATATCTAAGATAGTAGGGATGCACCAGATCCAAACTTGTGAATCCGGGCCGGAACCGCATTTGGCCGGATCTTAATTGAAATCCAGCTGGATAAAATCCAGCTGGATAAAATCCGGCCGGAACGGATTTTACATTACAAAAAAGAAATAATTAACAAAATGGAACAAGAAATCAATCCATGGAGCTGCTTATCTCCACACCTTAAGCATACAGCATAGTGGGGGAAATAGCTAATAATAATAACTATGGTGGGAAATGGTCAAAAGTGTCACTAGCTCTGAGACCTTTGAACCCAGAGTTTACGGGACACAAGTTCATGTACTATGTGATACAAACATAGGATTGGTATAGGTCTTGCACTTTCAGAATTAAAAGTGGCACAAAAATTGTACAAATTAGTACATAACTTTTCCCTAAAATCACATATCTGACCTCTGACCCTTATCACTGAAACTTCTGAAATTTTTCACATTTACTGTACCCTGCTGTATGACACCATTCATGCTCACCCCATACTTACCATTCCACAACTATAGGTGGAAAAGGTGAAAAGTGTTTAATAGCTTTGACCTTTGAACTTTCATGTAACAAGGTATCATGGTACAACATAGGGTTGATATAGGTCTTGTACTTTTTAAGTTTAAAATGGCACAAAACTTGAATAAAAACACTTATTTGACCTTTGACCCATGACCTTTCGACCTCCAATTATTTTAGATTTGTGTTAAAATGTTAAACCTTACCCACCTATGTAGTTTGTAAAGATACCAAGTACTTCCTTCAAAAGATACAGCCATCACCAAAGACTACTTCATTTGACCCGTGACCTTTGACTTTTCTACACCAAAACCTTGGAGACAAAAGTTCTGGGCCAGGGGTACCCGTCCACCAATTTTGGTTCATGTGTGTATTGCAGTTTTTGAGTTATAGGCGACACAAAATTAATTGTTGCATACGCACACATGCCAACACACACACAAACCCACGGACAGACGCAAAAATCACAAAATTTTGTCCCCTTCCAAAAACTTATGACCCCTAACATCAGATCATTATATAAGATCCCCTGTGGGCCCCACCAGCCCCCCTAATATATGGGGGTGGCCAGGCAGTTATTTGCCTACAAGGGTGTTTCAGCTGATGTCACAAGTTTCATGACTTTGTTTACATTGCTATTTTGACAGAAAAAACCACTGTCGTCTGCTGTACATTTAATTAGACTTACATATGTTTGTATGTTGTTATGTAAGATTATTTTTGTAAGATAATTATGCCGGAATCTTGCTGTGTCATTGGTTGCACTAATAGATGTGTGCGGGGGAATAAAAAGACATTTTCTCGTATTCATTGATCAATGTTCGAAGTAGATTTCTGCTGTATGATGCGACGGCTTCAATCTACGGTTCTTAGTAGGATTTGCAGCAAGCACTTTATATCAGGTATGTAGGCTTTGTCTGAGTATAACGAACAATCAGCTGGCATTAACGTTTAAGTTACTCTACGTATACCTGGTAAAATTATAAAACTTAAGGAAAATATGAAGTAAAATCGGAAGAGAACAAAAAATTGCAATTAGTAAGTAAAACCGGTACTGGTAGGTTAGCATGTAGTATGTTTGTTGTACGTGTGATGTGACTGAGCTGTGTGAAGATGAATGAAACGCAACGACGCCGCTGCCCTGCAAAAAGGAGTCCAGTTGTGTTAGAGTCACGTGATGAAATTTCTATATACAGCAAAGTAACTACAATATCTTATCCCCACTTATATGTGGGTGATGAGATATTTATAGATAGTGAGAATATCTTAGGTTAAGTATGCAATTTGTTAGACGATGCAAAAACCCTATAAGATATTATTAAGACTTGTAAAGTGGTGTATACATACATTATCTAAGAAAAAAAAGTAAGAACTGCAACATACATGACTTGTCTTTCTCCTTAAAAATTTGTTCCAGCAAATCATAGCCACAAACTTAATGTAGCAAATAATGAGACCACTTATCTTAATTAAAATAACTGCTCAACGACACAATAAGGTCTTCATCCGTTGCTAATATGATACTCAGCACCAACTTCCACAACAAGTCAAGACCAAATGGAGAACTAGTACAATGAAGTCATTGATAAGAGAAATTTGATCCTAATTATGGTTTTCGGAATAAAGAAAATAAAAAGGAAAAGTCTGACCCAATCTGCTTGTATGTCAGGTCAGGTGTGACTGTTTGAAACTTTAAGGAGCACAACAACTAATGTACATATTTGGAATGACATGCTTGATATATATATTTGTGTTTAGTGGATGTACATTTCCTTTGAAGTTTGTGCTAAAAGTGAAAAGCCCCATTTTAAAAAGTCCATATATTGAGAAAAAAAAAAAAGCAGATTAATGGATTGTAAAGGAAGAAACTATTTATAATTTACTTTAAAATTCATCATTTGGTCAAAATATTTATAATGCAATATTTTTCTTAAAACTCAAAACCACCATTGTGTATTATATTCTAGAAATGGGGAAAAAAAGAAATAATATTTAATAGTGCTTAAAATTCACTTAGTCATTAATTAGATTTGTCCAGAAGAATGCATTTCAGTATTTTAACTATATATGCTGATCCGAAGGAGATATTTAAGTTTAAAGTTTGGTATCATTTGTGTAGAAACGACTGAAATCAGACTACTCGTGATGTCATAGCCTCAGATTTCTCAGTCTTTATGTATTCCATCATAGTTTATCCTGCGATTTTGTGGCTTAAAAACCATGGGACATGTCAAAAAAGTAGTAAAACTGAATCTAGGAAAGGTATTTATAATATACCACCTGAAGAAAGTTTGAGGGAAAATAAGTTAAGTAGTGAACAAATAAAATAAACTTTCTTTGAAATACATAAAGTCTTTGAGGAATCTGAGGCTGTGACATCACAACTAGGCTGATTTCAGTCGTTTCACAGAAATGATACCAAACTTTAAACTTGAATATCTCCTTAACGGAATAAAATTTTGCAATGCTTCCTGCACCATTTTGTTTCTTTTGAAGTCCTCTTTCATATAAGATGGACATGCTTGACCACTCAACTAATCCTTTAAATGATTAAACACTTATCCAAAAGTGTACTGTAATTGACCATGAAACATATCTGCTCCATGTATGTGAGAAAAGACTACATGTATTTTATGCTGCATTACAAAGTTCAAAAGTTTAACGATATAAGTGACACACGGATAAAAATGATGAATAAAAGACAAAAGCCTACATAAAGGTGTACATTAAAAAGGCAATGAACAATGGTAAAACTAAGAAATACATATTGTTAAATTTAACTACACAATTTGTTTATGTCTATGGTTAAATTAACTACACATTGAATAAAACTGATAAAGACTGCCAGTTACTTGAAAGCTTATACTAATGTTGTATACTATCAAAAAGCTTCATTTCATTACAACAGTTGCATCATTGTGGTTGTTTTATTCTAACAGCCTAACCTTTCAGAATATGAGTAATGATATATCATGTTCAACTGTATCTTTCTTTACTTTGACAGTTTTAAATAATTTTTGAAAAGATGCTACTTAAATTTAAGCTACTACTGACATCTTGTTATGTGATGATTCAGGTCAGACTTTTTAAAAGATCTGGCCGGATGTTTGTGCAGATTTGGTCGGAACTGGAACTAGATTTTTGTTCACTTTCCGGCCGGATGGTCCGGCCGGACTAGATATCTGGTGCATCCTTATGAGATAGTTAAAATTTAAAACTGGCAGGCTTTTAATTTTTTTTTTTATTCTTAACACAGGATGTATTAATATTGAGTCAATTTGTGAGGCCAGATGGATCAGTTCTTCCAAGAAGGATAACAGGGGTTTGTGCTAGACAGCATAAACGAATAGTGGATTACATTGACAAAGCACAAAAAGAAGGTATGTTTTCTTTGTGGGAGGTAGGGGTGAGGAGGGGAGAGGGTATGTGGGGAGGGGAGATGAGAGGGTGGATAGGAAAGGGAGGTGTTGGGTGGGGTGGGAAGAAATAGGTCATCAACTTAGATACTTCAGAATACCCCACAAATTCTTGCACATTAAAAAAATAATTATAATTTGACTTTTTTTTCTACTTTAGTTGGGAGATGGCAGAATGATTTAAAAAAAAAAAATATGAAAGTGATGAAAAATATTTATTACAATTGTCAGCATAATTTCCTATTAGATTTGAATAAAATTACCAAAATTTCAGGTATTTTTTGCAATTAGAAAATTATATAAGACAACCCCTCCCCACCCAAAAGTACTATATGTATGTCAGATGTATGTGCATCTCCTGAAGGAAGTGCTTTTTGTATTTATATGGTGCATAATGATACTATTTGATGTTAAAATAACATTTGGGGTGTCTTGTCCATCTTGGAAAGGAAACCCCTTGAATGATGTATGCATTGTATTAGTTTAATATTCCATTTAGTTCCACATTACATACTAGGCCTTTTTCTTTCATTGAAGTGATCCAGATGAAACAAGTTAACAGATGAAATGAACACCAGTTAAAGGAATATTATTCCTGTGCATTTTCATTTTTAAAGAAACATATATGTGAAAATACCAGTTTGATATCTTATTCCAGTTAGGAGTTATAGCATTTTAACTCACCAATCTGTTGAAAAGTGACCCCACTGTGTAAAATGTGGTATCATATCATAATTGCAGATCCGATTACCAATGAATAATTGAGAAAGAGGCAATTAATTTTCAAAGAAATACATCAAAAAATTGTCTTGCATCTGCAAGTATGACATCACACTGTACACATGGCAATATTTCGTTAAGTGTCTTTCGAAAATCAGCAAAGCAATCCATTTCCAAACAATAAGAACCCTATTTGCTGTTTTTATTGCTTTCAATAGATTTTGGGTGAATTTAGCTAATGTTGTCATGAAGTATGTTCATTTTTGTGCGAGTCCCTAAACAGGAAACTAATTTCATGTATTTCTCTCATTCACAGGTCTTTTACCAAAACCAGATCTTACCAACTTTCGAAAACCACCATCAGATCTAAGACTTCCAAAGGGCGTATTTCATACGTACTATGTTGACAAGTTGAAGAAAAATATCTTAAAGCCCTGAAGGATGTTTGTGATGTCATAAGTGGACTTTCTTTCTTCGTGCAGAATGTGAACATCTTGGGAGACGTTGGCATATAACGAGAAACAAGACTTAAATTATTACTAAAACAAGAAAACCAAAGTTCTTGTGGTTCTGATGCGTTTATTTACAAGCCCCTGTTGTGACATTGGTTGTGGGGTGGGATGATAGATATATTTTAAGGACTCTTTACATTAGAAATAACATCTTGAGGATATTGAGACCTGTTTAATTTCATTTTTGCATATCAGTTTTAGAGCAGATGAAACTGGGTTTTAATTTAGTGGCATAGCTATATGGAGTCTGGACCCCAGTGAGACCTTTGCCCTACAGGGGTCTGGCCCCCACTGAGACCTTTGCCCTACAGGAGTCTGGCCCCCCAGTGAGACCTTTGCCCTACAGGAGTCTGGCCCCCAGTGAGACCTTTGCCCTACAGGGGGTCTGGCCCCCAGTAACACCTTTGCCCTACAGGAGTCTGGCCCCCAGTGAGACCTTTGCCCTACAGGGTCTGGCCCCAGTGAGACCTTTGCCCTACAGGGGTCTGTCCCCCAGTGAGACCTTTGCCCTACAGGAGTCTGGCCCCCCAGTGAGACCTTTGCCCTACAGGAGTCTGGCCCCCATGAGACCTTTGCCCCTACATGGGTCTGGCCCCAGTGAGACCTTTGCCCTACAGAAGTCTGGCCCCCAGGGAGACCTTTGCCCTACAGAAGTCTGGCCCCAGTGAGACCTTTGCCCTACAGGGGTCAAGCCCCCAGTGAGACCTTTGCCCTACAGGAGTCTGGCCCCAGTGAGACCTTTGCCCTACAGGGTCTGGGCCCCAGTAAACTTTTGTCCTACAGGTGTCTGGCCCCCCAGTGAGACCTTTGCCCTACATGGGTCTGGCCCCCAGTGAGACCTTTGCCCTACAGGGGTCTGGCCCCCAGTGAGACCTTTGCCCTACAGGGGTCTGGCCCCCAGTGAGACCTTTGCCCTACAGGTGTCTGGCCCCCAGTGAGACCTTTGCCCTACATGGGTCTGGCCCCCAGTGAGACCTTTGCCCTACAGGGGTCTCTAACCCATTTTATTTCAAGTTTTTCATGTTTCACGACTCATCTCCACCTCCACAGAATAGTACTTTGAACCTGGTTGTGGGAATGACTCTTTCAGAGTTTGATCTCAATTTTACCCTCCCCTATATGTGAGAATGACTCTTTGATTGGCATGTGATGGTAATACATCAACGATATATGTGACTGAATTTTGTTTACATGAAGTGTTAAAATGTGTCAAAAAATTTGTTCCTTTTATGAAAGTTTAGATCAGAATACAAAAGCACTAATGATAATCAAGCCATGAACTGTCTGATTTACTTATACTTGTTTTGTTTTCTAGTATTAAAGGATTACTTCAGTGGTTAAGCATGTTTATCTTATATCAAAGAGGACTTCAAAACAAAGAAATTGGTGAAGAAAGCATTAAGAAATCTTATTCTCTTAAGGAGATATTTAGGTTTAAAGTTTTGTATCATTTGTGTAGAAACGACTAAAATCAGACTAGTTGTGATGTCATAGCCTCAGATTCCTCAAAGTCTTTATGTATTCTATAATATTTTGTCCTACGATTTTGTGGCTTAAAAACCATGGGACATGTCAAAAAAGTACTGAAACTGAATCTAGGAAGGGTATTTAAAATATACCACCTGAAGAAAGTTTGAGGAAAAATAATTTAATTAGTGAAAAAATTAAATAAACTTTCTTTAAAATACATAAAGACTTTGAATTAGTACGTAATAACATGTACGTACGCAGTGAAGTATCATGTACGTACGCAGTGAAGTATCATGTACGTACGCAGTGAAGTATCATGTACGTACGCAGTGAAGTATCATGTACGTACGCAGTGAAGTATCATGTACGTACGCAGTGAAGTATCATGCACGACGCGGTGAAGTATCATGCGTGCGCAGTGAAGTATCAATGCGACGCGGTGAAGTATCATGCGCACGCGGTGAAGTATCATGCGTGCGCAGTGAAGTATCATGCGTGCGCGGTGAAGTATCGTAACGCACGCGGTGAAGTATCATGCGTGACGCGGTGAAGTATCATGTACGTGCGCGGTGAAGTATCATGTACGACGCAGTGAAGTATCGTATGCGTGCGCGGTGAAGTAATCATGTATGCGCAGTGAAGTATCATGTATGCGACGCAGTGAAGTATCATGCGTGCGACGCAGTGAAGTATCGTGCGACGCGGTGAAGTATCATGTACGTACGCAGTGAAGTATCATGTACGTACGCAGTGAAGTATCATGTACGTACGTGATAATAATATGTACGTAATATCACGTACGTACGTGATAATACGTACGTACGTAATAATTTCCACCAACCACCATGTTATTCGGCTCATTTAATACAGTATAAAAATCACAAGACAACAATCGCTCTGAAAAAATTTCCATTGTTTTTATAAAAAAAAGTTACATTGGATTATAATATTTTTAGGATATTTCTCAGAAATTTTGATGTCTATGGCTTACATTTATCCGATGTTTTGAGCCAAGTTCAATACAGGATTTCTTTCTGAATAAACCCAACCCTCAATCAAAGTAAAGACATACAAGTTTACTTCTATCCATCTCGGGGATGTAAATGTATCATGCATTGTATCACTTAGGCTCGCTTACGTTACACATGTGCTTATGTACCACAGACACAATAATATTACGTAATATAATTACATACGTGCGTATTATCATCACCATGCACGTACGTGATATTATTACGTACGTATATATTATCATACGTACATGATATTGTTATTACGTACGTACGTGATATTGTTACGCACATACATATTATTATCACATACGTACGTGATACTTCATTGCGTACTTATGTGATATTGTTACGTATGTACTTGTTATCAACAGGTACGTACGTAATAAAATTATTTTTAATTATGTCCTCTCCAGAGCTTCGTACATTTTTCACAACAAGGTGAAGTAGTTTATTATCCATTTCTTATTTTTGTGTGCAAGTTTTGGGGCACTGCTTGGGAAAAGAAAAAATGGTCACTGAAACTGATTTTGTCATAAAAACATAACACCCTCCATTTATTTTAAACTAGAATTATATATGTGTTTAGTTTTATTTGACTTGATGTACTGGAGCTTATTCAGGCCTGTGTCAATCATATTTCAGTTTCAGTAATGTACCACTGGGCAACTTTGTGGGTAGTGACTGTAGGGGAAAGGAAATACTTGTTTCATTTTTGAATATCTCAAAATCAAAGTTTTCAGCTCAAATATATGTGAACCTTTGAATACACCCACCATATGAATGGTCTCTTCCAAGAGACTTAGTATACTGTAGTTGACAAATTTGAATAAACAGCTAACAAACAAAACATTTGTAAGTCAACATTTATTAGAGAGAAAAAACAACAACATCTGGTCTACAAAATATAAACATTAACAACAAATAAAAAATATAACATCTGCATTTGATGAATGAATACAAAAATGAGGAAAGTAACATGTTTTTGATGTAGAAGTATTGAAATTGAGAGAATTAAATTAATTTAAGAGATTTTCATATTTGTATGTATGTGTACTCTATGTTTACACTAATGTTGGATTGAATAACAATAAACAGAAGACAAAAGGAGTGCCTATAATAACTATTTATTGTTTTAAGAATTCAGGGTGAGATTCCTTCTTTTTTATGATGTGTTCAAAGATTTTATGTCTTTTCAATCCTGCCAATTGTATATGGACAATCTTTTGTTTTCAAAATCAGTAATTGATACATCACTTTTACGGAACTTAAAACAGATGTCGTATTTTTGAAGTGTTTTGTTTTAAGTAAAGTTGAATGCCCATGTTACCCATAATTGCAATTTTGCACTATTATTAAAAGAGAAAAAGTAACAAAGGAGTTATCAACGACTTCATTTGCTTATGACATTCATTTTGTGATCAATGTCTTAAACTGTTTGAATTGATTGTGAAGTTTAAGAGAAAGCAATTCGGGATTCTTAGAGTAACATGTATCTCCTAAAAATGTTAAAGTTCATATGGCAAACGGGTTTTAAAACCCAATGCAAATATCAAATAGTTTATTGAACTTGGAGGAACAGAACTGAACTTTTCTTCTGGTCATTTCACAGCATGAAAGGGAGATTTTTATTCTTCTCTCCGGTTCCTTTGTAAACACGCCCATACTTTCTGGTGTGGGGAACATGGTAAAAGGTCATACCAGGCCAAAGCAAACTGCAAATAGTGACTAGTCCACTTCCACGCTCAAACATCAGAGACCAGGAACCTGAAAATATTAACAAAAATGGATAAAATATTAAAGTCATATGCTTTTTATTTCCACTGTGAAATTATTTTGATTACCAAACCTTTCCCAGTCCTTGTTCCTAATTTTATAAGGCATTTAGGTAAATTTGATTTTGTGACTACATTTTCATTCAAATCATTCAATGATAATGGATCATATATTAGATAACATGCCAAAAAGTTTGATAGAATCAAGCTCATTTTTCATGTTATAACTTTTGCACGCAGTACGAACATAATCTACAGCACTAGTCCCGTTTACAGTTAATAATTAGCACAAGTGTCGTCAGAAATCTGTTTCATTTTGAAGAAGATATCTGCAATTTATCCTAGAAACACATTTTTGTGACAAGAAATAAAAAAATTTACAATAAAATCTTACAACTCATTCACAAATCAATAAATAAGCTGTTCGATCAGCATAGGTACAAGATTACGGCAGACTTTTTGGAAAGGGTGCCCCAACAATTGTTCTATTCAATACTTAAAGATGAGAACATTTAAAAATGAAAACTTTGACAAGTTACAAGTAAAATTATAATTGAGTTGAATCTATAAACTTTTAATCCTATTGAGTTCTTCATGATGGAAAATCCAAGTTATTGATACTGCAAGGGATAAAAAAGAATTTTGTTTTGTACAATTTGATTTTCAAAGTGATTTTAGCAGTGGTTGAAATATGGTGTAAAGTTTGAATAAAATTTTGAGGCCGAAATTTTGTTTAAAGGAGGCTTGTCTCATTAAAATACGTTAAAATTGGGAGATGCGATATTTTGACGTCACTTCTGGTTGTGGACGCAAGATCTGATCCACTGTCTGTTTGTACCACAGTACAGTCAGACACTAGCATGTACGTTGTGTGTGCAGAGTTACATACACAGCGCATTACGTTACTGTGACGAGAAACTTGTTTGTTTTTTCAATGCGTTTGTCAGAAAGCGAAAGATTAGTATTACGATACTACAATAATAGTCACCAAATGAAAATTACTAAGAAGAAAAGAAGAAGATGAAAGCAAAAGTCGCAATAAACGATTCTACCGGGGCTCAAACTCACGACTGTTGATAAGAAGAACAAAATTTGTTTCCGATCGCCGTAACCTACTGGGCTAACTCGTGTAGTGACCTTCAGGCGTTTTAAATAACTATATACCTTGCAATACGGGACAACGCATCGCGCAGCAAAATTTCAACCAATCAAAAAATTTGAAAGGAATTTTAAATATTGTGCACATATGGTGATTTCGCCTCTTTAAACGAAATGTTTATTTTTGGAGCGTTAAACGGCAGTTGAATGGTTGAATCCCTACCACCCGTAGGTAAATCATACTTCAAACAATTGTTGTACATACCCATTGGAACATCTTCATGGATTGGATCCAAGAAGTCAATTGACTTGTCAAGGTCAGATTTCTCCAACAAGCTCTTTTCCTTCAGCCTGACGGGCTCTCTGAAATGGAAATAGTTGTGCAGCTTCCCAGCCTCTGTTACAGACAGACCTTATGAAGAAGAAGAAGAGAAAATTATTTAACATAATTCGACATTAATGGCAACAATTTGGAGTATGAAACATAGGACATGGTGGGTGTGTATGAGCCCACTGTTAGGATTTCCTTCCATTGCATTTTTCTTCCCTAGTTACATGTTTTATTGCTGATACAAAAGTATAATAAGGTAATTATTACAACAAAATTGTTTTAAAATGGTAAAATTGAAGGAAATTTGGGTAAAATTAAAGGATTAGTTCAGGGGTCAAGCAAATCCATCTATTATGAAAGAGGACTTCAAAAGAAACATACTGGTGAAGAAAGCATTCAAAAATCTTATTCCATTAAGGAGATGTTTAAGTTTAAAGCATGTCTTATATCTGTGTAGAATTGACTGTTGTAGTCCCGTTTGAAGTGCTCTTCCGTATCTGATGGACTTGCTTTACTAATGAACTAATCTTTTTAAAGTAATTTGGGAAATTAAATCTTGAACATTTTCAAACATTTGAAGGAAATTTCCCAATATGGATGAGCACCAAATTTTGATGGAAACTTAATTTACCAACGACCATAGCGTCTGTTTGGAAAAATTGTTCACAGGGGTAAATCAAGAGAGGAGGGCAAGGCCAGACGGCAAAATGTACAAACTGAAGCATAACAACAAATACACAAAGCCTTTCAAATTTGTGATTCTTTTCAAATTATTCTTATCGCCTCACCAGAAATAAGTTTCTAGAACGACCCTTGGTTACTCGAATAAAAATCGATATGCAATACATCACACATCTTTTTTTTCCCTTCAATCTGCAAAAAGATATTCCTTGCACCAAATGTTTCCAGAAATCAAATTAACTTGGCTTGTTTGTTTGTTTATTGAGGTTTAACGGCACTTCAAATCTGCCAGGAGGGTATTAGTTATTAACTTGGCAATTGCAATTTTGTCATTTCATGCAATTTTGTAATCCTATAACACATAATTGACTTTGAAAAATTACCATTTGCAGTTATGTCTTATCATTTTTTTTTTTTTTTTTTTAAAGGATTAGTTCAGTGGTCAAGTAAGTTTATCTTATCTAAAAGAGGAACTCAAAAAAAAAGAAAAAAAATGGTGAAGAAACTACTTCAATATCTTATTCCATTAAGGAGATATTTAAGTTTAAAGTTCCGTCTCACCAGTGTAGAAATGACTGGTGTGTTAAGTGTCTACTGCAGAAATTGGTGCCCTCATCCTCACATTCTTAAAATTTGTTAATATATTTTGAAGAAAACTTATGTAAATTTTTACAATTTGAATTCTTTTTTCATAAAATTTCTTCAGGTGATAAATTATAATTACCCTTACTAGGTTTTGTTTTAATACTTTTGTGGAAAATCCTGACATATCCAATGGTTTTTAAGCCATAAAATTGCAGAAAAAATATGATAAAATATATAACGACTTTGAGAAATCTGAGGTTGTGATGTAACAACTAGTCTGATTTCAGTCGTTTCTACACAAATGATACAACTTTTCTCTTACATGTGATATCAACTTGCTTGACCACTTAACTCATCCTTTAATGAAGCAATCACTATAGCATAGTACACCCAAAAGGTACAAGACAGAAATTGAATTTAAATACAAAATAGTTCATATCCACCTTCAAAACTTCTGTTCTGAAGCACAGGACCATGAGGTGTCTTGATGAAAGCTCCTCTTGGAACAATGGCCACTTGCTCATCGATCTCTGCGATGACAGCTGCTAATCTATCCTCCTCCTTGATCATAATCTATGATTAAAATTATGTAATAATTTGTAATCTAGTGTCAAGAGTGGGTACATGCGGGTACTATGTAAATAATGCGTAATTATACCCTTTTACAGCTGTTTGATGATTTGGAACTTGAATTTTTGTGATAGAGAGCCTATTGTTCTGAATAATGACATTTTTTTTAAATAATGAACTTTTTCAGCAGGAGGTATTGAAGCATGCGGGAGGTGGACTCAAATTCTCATGGCCTAATGCAATGATATATCCTTCTATAACTCAGCAAAAAATGCACTTTGTAAATAAATTCATTTAACCTTTGGATGTAAAAAACTGTTGGAGAATTGTCAATCCACTTTTTTCCCCAACAGAAAATGACCCCAAATTTTAATTAAAATGAAATTTTTGAGACACTTTACTCTTACAAAGTCATATAGTGAGGAATTACCAGTAGAAAAAATAAGGATCAAGGGAAAGTTACAAAGATGCTTGAAGGGCATTTCAGCATCACAGTTTTCACTGACTTACAGCCAAAATCATATCTGAAAAGTAATAGTTTGTCATCTCTGTAGCACGAGGAGACAGTCATGGCCATCTCTGTTGAGACTTTTTGTCAGCACCTGACGAGAAGTGATGGCTAGTCACCCTGCATCTTCTACATTGTTTTACAGGCACCTTGTATATTGTCCACTGCATGTTTTTTTGCCCTGGTCATCATGCACAGACGATCAAGAATCTTCAGGAGGCAAAGTAAGAGGAAGACTGATTATTGAATTAATCTACTTTAATAAGCTCAATCTTACCGTGCTCTCCTCTTCTGTGGCATCTTCACCCTCTCCTATCTTTTGAATCTCAACATGCTCATACTCATGTGCAGGATCGCCTATGAATCTCCCCTTTACAACAGAGCATTGATCTCGAATTGCTTGAGTGGCCTGCGGTAAGAGACCCCATGTGACACAATCCAAACTGAAAGAGACAAAAACTTACAAATAAGCCTAGGCTAACGCTAGTTCAAATATCAAATGGTTTAATGGACACAATTTATTCTTTAAATTCTAGGCATGTGTTTAACGTTACTGTTCAATTAAAAACTTAAGGTAAATTGCAGGTGAAAATATCTGAAAAAGCTCAGATTGAACCTGCACATTGAAGGTAAAACACATCTGGTATCCTAATCTTGGAAGGTAGCTAGGCTATTTTCTTCTAACACAGACAGACAGATAGTGAAACTGTATTCTTGAGTTCGGACATCTGGGAATGTTGTGGTGCACGATGACGTAACAATGCTTTTTTGATGATCTCAAACTTCAGTTAAAGGGGAAAATAAACAGTCAGTTATCATTCAGTCAATGGCAGAAAAACATATTTTTTGTCATTTTTCAACAAATACTGGACAGAATTGATTTTTCTTCAAAAATGTTGTGTACTATTACTAGGCCTAGTTATTGTCACAACCCACTTTTCCAAAATGTGATCACTTCACTTCCTTTGCATGCAGTCTAGTGGGATTTCACCTTCTTCATTTGATTATCCGGAAAAAATGAACATTAGTTGCCTTTTAACAGAAGAATTTGCCAAAGGTTAAATCCACCAATAGTTTGTTGGTTGCCATGTTTCAAAACTTTTGTTGAGTGTCACACCTGCGAATTTGTACTCAGGGCTTCTTCATTGTACTAATGGGTGGAAAAAATTTATATGTGTGGTACCTATGTGTCGTCTTTTAAATCAGCAAATAATTATTCAACCCTTTTTCTGTTTAAGAGCATTTCTAACAAAAGTGAACGATAAGTAATTACATTTCTTTGCATAATTCAAATTATTCTTCTACTTTTATTTCCATGATCTGACAAAAATTTAAAATGGAGCCCTGTGTAGATTACTGCAAACGCCATTGCTATTATCAGGTGGTAGTCACATAACTATCATTTTAAAACTTTGACTTCTTCAGAACAAACTTAACACTGTAGAGTGTTAAGAACGGACAGAGAAAGTGTGCCAAGAATCATCTGATTTTGCCTAGGCTGGATAATATTTTGTCCAATTTTTGGCCACTGGAACGTAGAAAAGAAGTTGGAGAATTGTTCTGAGTGCAAAGCTGGACACGCAAAAGACAGGTAATTTGAAAGAGAGTTTCAGCCCGGAAAACATCGTAACTCAGTTAGAATGAAATGTATAACATCGCTGCATAGGACTTGAATAACTCTTGTCAGGCCGTAAATCAGAAACAACAGCAATCAATGAACGTCAGCCAACAAGAAAAAAAAACTCAACTAAAAACATTAGTTTCCAACATAGGCCAATATGAGTACCATTAAATATAAGTGACTGGCTGAGGTGACACAAAGTATTTAAAAAATATCCCATTGACTGTAATGATAAAAATTCCCCTCCAACTTGACAAAACTGTACTGAGCCTATACATGGTTACGTCAACTCTAGTGAGATAAACACCTCACTCAGTAGGGCACTACTTGCAAGGCAATACTTGCATACTGAATGAGACAATGCACAATACATTCGTTATGTTGAAAACTACTCAGACAACAACAAATAACATAATCATGAAATAAAAACCCTTCTCAAAACTGACAAAAGTACATACAAGTTAAGATTTTGATTTCACTAGTGTCTTGAAACTATAAAGTAGCTTTCAAACTAAGTTACAAATGAAATGATGAACATTTTGTATGTAAAAAACATCTAAATTACGGAGAAAAAAAGACATTCCGATTACTTCGCAAATCCCCCATTTTAGGAAACGCGCTACACAATTAGTGTGCATATCACCCGAGAGCGCTAGCAGTTATTTTGAAAATGTTCATCAGTAAATGTGTGCAGTGTTCAATTTATTGCTATAAGCATGTTGACTTAACAGTCTTTCTATTGTTCAACAACTTTTCAACTACTTAAATACATCCATCCAAGGCGCTGTTTGAAAAAGTCAGTAACAAAGGCTCTTATACAAAATGCAACTTTTCAGTTTTTTTTATCAAACTCATGCACAAAACGTAAGTGAACGTCTCAATATAGCATCATTGCATATATAACATAACATAACAAGATTACGGGCCAAGAAGGGTTAGTCACCCTATAAAAAGCCCAAACTAACACCACCACCACCACAAAAAAAAATCAAAGATGCCCAAAATCAGTAAAGAACTTAGCAATCATTGACCTTAAAATTGTGAACAGAATTGGAGCTAACTACCCACTCAGACGAACCATTCCACTCAATAAAAGCTCTTTGCAAAAAGTTAAAATGCCGATTATCTATCTGTGAGAACTCTTTGGTCAATTTCAAACTATTACCACATGTCACATGAGAATTAACTGAAACATGCAAGAAATAACAAGAAGTCAAAGCATCACTACCAGATAGGAATTTAAAAATCTGAATCATATCGCCACGTACTCTTCTCAACTCAAAAGTGGTTAAACCAAGAATTCACAACCTAGATTCATAAGAGATATTCCATACTTTGGGAATAAGTCTAATGGCTCTTCGCTGAACCTGCTCCAAAATAAACCTATCCTGTCTCATAAAAGGGTATCCAAGCCTGAATAGCATATTCAAGGTGAGGCCTGACTAATTGCTTATACAAATTAAGAACAATCTCTCTACCAAGAAAACAAAAATTTATTGTAAATATATATACTTATTTTGTATCACGTAAAAGTCATTCATGAGGATAAAAGGCATTGTCAAAAGTTGACCTGCAATCATCGCGGAAAGGCCTAACGTTAATTTTTGAGTGCTTAGTCGAAATTTAGGTATGCTTCTATGATAAGCCAATGCAGCAGTTTCAACCACAGGTGTTCCTAGCACTATAGCAACCTATATACTTATTACATGTATATAACAAGGTAGGTCACCTCCTTCCACAAATTTCGAACTGTATATGAAAATTCTATTTTTTTGACCTGTGAATCTTAATTACATTTTTTTACTCAACTCACATTTGCCAGAGACTCCCTTCTTCATTTATAGGCCACAGTATTTTTTTTCTGATGAGATAAACAAATGATGAAATTTTACAGTCATGACAGTTTAAATGCCCAAAAATTTGCTGCAAACCAAAGAAATGTTGCAAAGACCTCATGAAGAAGCAGCACTTCAATGACCTCATCGCAACATTTCTTTGATTTGCAGCAAATTAACAGGCATTTAAACTGTAATGGGGGTAGAAATTTCATTGTTTATACATCACATGGGGGAAGAAAAAAAAATACTGTGGCTTATAAATAAAGAAGGGCGTCTCCGGCAAAAGTGAGTTGAGTAAAAAATGTAGGCCTAATTAAGATTCACGATTCGGTTATGAAAAAGGAATTTTCTTATTGGGGAGGTCGGACATGAATGTTATAAAAAAGGATAACAAACAGTTAGTTATCATTGCTTCAATGGGAGAAAAACCTATTTTTGTCATTTTTTGTACAGAAATTTTCTTCACAAATGTTTGTATTAGGTAATACTTTCCAGGTACCGTTAACCTGACTGGCTAAGGCAAGTATTCATAAAAATATCCGATTGAGCGTTTTCTTTGACTGAGCAGGTACACGGTTACGCCGAACCGACCATCAGCAGGGCCGGTTCGAAAGTCATGGGGGGAGGTGACCTATAGGATATATAGCGTTTTCTGATTGTGTATAGCAGCCATATAGTGGCTATAGCGTATACTACAGTCAGATGTTATCTAATTACGTCAACTCTAACCGCGAGATTGCAGTCTGACTCTAAAAATTTATTCGTGGAACTACTCTATGTGTGAGACTTCAAAGATATGGAGCAAAACTCAAAGTCTAAAACCATGTATACGATGAATTGACTAGGCAGATCATTCTTTCATTAAAATGAAAAAAAAAATTTTACTTAGGCCTACCTGTACAATGTCTTCTTATCAATCATTTCATCATTTCCTGTTCCTGGGCAATAAAATAACTTCCTTTGATGCCAATGATCTTTCCCCAGAAAAACACACGATTGAATTTGTGATTATTTTGTAAAATAACCAAAGAAGTTTGTAATGCTGCTTTATGTTCGACACTTAGGACAATGCCGCATGAACCTACGTAGCTAACATTGAGATGCAAACCTTCTGACTCCATTTTCTGTTATATTTTGTGAGAAAAACGGGGAATAAAATCACTTCATCACACATATCAGTTAGGCTTTGGTAAGGTCCGATCGAAAATCTTGCAATCTTGTTGTCCATCATCTCCATGGAAACTTTTGTTCTAAAGTAGTACACTACTATTAGGGTTTAAAATCATGTTTACTATTCTAAAAGTGATTTCGTGATAAAATCTTTGTGGGTTAGTAACTTTTGTATCACTTAAAAAAGAAAATGCTTGATAAAATTGTCTCTACAGAAAATCTTAAACAACCAAACAACACAACAAACCGTTTCCAGTGCCGAGAAAACTTTATGAACTTAAGAAATATTTTGTATCTTTTTTCCCCGGATACTATATATACGCTCGGTTGCCGTTCATGCCTCTAGAAATTTTTTGCCGACTTAACCTATTCAGATTCAGATTTGGATTTTAAATGAATGTCAATTGAAGGTGTCAACTAATTTTTAGTTTCGTATCCGAATTTTTTTAATCTTATTTAATTTCTTTGACTACATTTATTTATTTTTACTGTCCGACTCAAGGTGTCCTATAGGGAAGTGTATAAGGACAGTCCGGCATAACATAACATAACAAGATTACGGGCTAAGAAGGATAAGTCACTCCATAAAAAGTTCAAACTAACACCACCACCACCACAAAAAGAAAAATCAAAGACGCCCAGAATTTTGCGAAAAGCTAAAACGCTGATTATCTATCCGTGAGAACTCTTTGGTCAACTTCAAACTGTTACCACGTGTTACATGAGGATTAGCTGAAACATGCAAGAATTAACAAGAAGTCAAAGCTTCAATACCCGATAGGAAATTAAAAACCTGAATCATATCGCCACGTGTTCTTCTCAACTCAAGCGTGGTCAAACCAAGAATTCGCAACCTAGATTCATAAGAGATATGCCTTACTTCAGGAATAAGTGGCTCTTCGCTGAATCTGCTCCAAAATTAACTTATCCTTCTAATAAAAGGGACTCCAAGCCTGAATAGCATACTCAAGGTGAGGCCTGACTAACTGCTGATACAAATTAAGGACAACCTCTTTCCAAGAAAACAAAATTTTTTTTTTTTTTAATCAAACCAAGCATCCTAATTTGCCCTTGCAGCTGCTAAAGTACACTGTTTAGAAGGTTTCAGATTGCTAGTAATGACAACAACCTAGATACCTTTCTTGATCAACACAACTAAGATTTACACCATTCATGCAGTAATCAAAAGCCAAATTGTTTTGATGAAAATGAATAACTTTGCATTTATCAACATTTAATGACATCTGCCATATTCGGGACCAAGAAACTAACTTGTCCAGATCAGTTTGCAAAAGTAAAGAATCCCTAGCATCATCAACAATCCTGTACAGCTTAGTATCATAAGCAAATTTACAAATCTTGGAGCCAAGGGAAACATCAATATAATTAAGGAAGATTAAAAAAGAAGCGGACCCAATACATAACCCTGAGGAACACCACTTGCAATCTTCTTCCATGGAGATACTTCACCATTAACAACAACTCTTTGTGACCTGTCAACTAACTAAGAATATATCCACACCAAGTGCTCTTGTTTTTATCATGAACCTGCCTAATGGAAACTTATCAAATGCTTTTTGGAAATCTAAATAGATAACATCCACATTATGACCAAACTCAACTTGTTTAGAAACATCATCAAGAAACAGGCAGGTTCACAGATATATTATTATGTATCTGAGGGCAGGTTACGGAATGGGTGGTGTTAGCGACCTACAGCTTAAGCGCGCACGCCCTCTATTTTATTTTAAAGATTTTTCAAGCAAGATTTTTTTTTGACATTTTTATAGAACTGCCACGCCTTCGCTTCGAGCAACCTGCAAGCCTGCGTCCAAGTTCTGAGTCTTACATGGTCAGATGGTTATTACGAGTACATATAGTGATTTTACGATTTAAACAGTATTTTATCAATATTGGCTGAAATTTGGAGGAGTTATGTTTTTAGATAACAATCGAGAGTACACTGAAATGTGATTTCATTCATGAAGAGCATTGGATAAACTGACCTGTGTTATTTGGGTTCGAGAGCGGTCATATTCATGGAAAAATCCTAATATAGCGGTAAATCGCTATATAGGAATTAATTTCAACATTTTGGTCACCGAATTTCTTAACACTTTTAAGATTTATAAAGGAAAGATTGAACAATCTTAAAATATCAATTTTAGTCAACATTCTAGGAATTTTAAAGTAAAAAACAGGTTTTTATTTAAATTCCGATAAAATTTGGAGAAAAATTTGAGGACTTCAAGAAAATCATTTTTAGTCATTTTGAAAAATTTCTTACCTTTTTCAGCAATTTTACTGTTCTTTATTTCCCATTATTCCACAATAATTTTAATGCAAATTTCAAGGATAATAAAGCTCACTCATTTTGCGTGGGTAGGATGGGTGGGAGGGGTGGGTGGGAGGAATGCGTGGGGGAGATGGGTGGGGGGAGAGGGTGGGTAAGAGGAAGGGTGTGAGGGGTGGGGGTTGGAGGGAGGGTTAGGTGGGTGGGGGGAGTGGGTGGGTGGAAGGGGGAAGGGGTGGGTGGGAGAAAGGAAGGGGTGGATGGGAGGGAGGGAGGGGTGGGTGGAAAGGAGGGGTGGGTGGGAGAAGGGGGGAAGTGGGATGGGGAGGGGTGGGGGAGGAGATGGGTGGGGAGGAGGGGTAGGAGGGTGGGTGGGGAGGGAGGGGGGGTGGAATGGAGGGGTAGGGAGGAGGGGGGTGGGGAAAGAAAGAGGTGGGTGGGAGGAATGGGGTGGTTGGGAGGGAGGAGGTGGGTGGGAGAAAGGAAGGGCTGGGTGTGAGGGAGGGGCTGGTGGTAGAAAAGAAGGGGATGGGTGGGAGGGAGGGGGTGGGTGGGAGAGAGGAGAAGGGTGGGATGGGTTATTTTCTTTTGACCATTTATTATTTTGAGAAGTAATCAAATATTATACAGAACTCAGACTGACAGCAAATGTGCAGTGTTAAGCGACGGAAAACTATCTGATTGGTTTTCTGTGAAAACTGGGGTAAAGCAAGGATGTGTAATGCCTGGTTTCCTCTTTATATTTACTATTGATTGGGTGATACAAACCAGTTCACAAAGCAGAAGGAATGGAATCCGGTGAAACATATTGACAGCCTAGATGATCTTGACTACGCTGAAGACATTGCACTTCTTTCTAGCACCAAGGAACAACTCCAAGGCAAAACAAGCAAACTACATGAAACAGGTAAAACGATTTAGCAGAAGATTGATGAGAAAAAGACAAAGATCATGCGCATTAACAGCAAAATGGATGGGAAACTTAAAAGTTGCAAATACAGAGTTTGCAGATGTTGATAGCCTTGTCTATCTCGGTGCAGCACTGTCCAAAGAAGGAGTCATTGATGAAGACATAAAACACATAATTGGGCTGGCACTGAGGCAACTTTCAGACAATAGACAAGATTTGGAAATCTAACATCTATCGGATAATAGCTAAACCTAAAATATTTCAATGAAATGTAGTCTAAGTACTCCTCTATTGACAGATTGATGTGAAACCTGGAAGTTAACAAAAGCTGATGAGAAGAAACTAGATGTGTTCCAAAGGAGATGTCTTAGAATTATTTTGAAAATAAAATGGCCAGTGAAAGTCACCAATGAAGAACTATATGATAGAACTGGCACAATGGAGATAAGCAAGGAGATATTTAAGAGAAGATGGTTGGGTCATGTATTAAGAAAGGACAAAGAAAATTATGCCAGAATAGTCATCACCTGGACACCAGAAGGTAGAAGAAAGAAGGGAAGACCTAAAACTACATGGAAAGAGTAGCAGAGAAGGAGAGAAACAGTTTTGGATGGAACAGCTGGGGAAAAGCTGTGGTAGTAGAAAGAGACAGAAAGAGATGGAAGAATTTGCTTAGAGAACCTCAATCTCCCTACCCATGAGAAGGGAGCGGTAAGGTAAGGTAAGAAAGGTAATCAAAACGGCTTAAATTGCTGTAATGAAAAACAAAACTGGCCCTCCGATAATTTGAAGTAAGCTCGAGTGGCTTCGAGCCACTTAGCAGCTTACTACCATAATGATAACCATTTACTATGGTAAATTAGATTAGTGTATACGCAAAGGTATATAGCCATACTTTTTTCTGGCTCAATTAAAAGCATATCACTTTCTTTATTTATATTCTGCTAAGAAATATTTTCCCCCTTTCTTTTGTTACTCTGTGCTTAAATATTTCATCTTTCTGGCCAGTAGACAAAAGCTGCCTTTGAGCTAGTTCCCTTTCAACCATGTTATATGTTTGTATTAACTTGTATGTATATTTTATTTGTTGATTAAAATAAAGTTCGTATTTAATTTAAATCAATTCAATTTAAGATCTAAAATTCCCAATCCCAATTAACATTCTTCAGTCTGCTTTACTATGGATTCAATATCACCGTGATCCGAATTAACACTTAACAAAAATTATACATAGCCTAATTCTTTACCACCTCTCATATGTTGGAGAAGTGCTCCCATGAATATATCTATTCAACGTTTAATTCAAAGAAACATTTGGTACAAAGAAACGTTTGGTACAAAGAAACGTTTGGTAAAAAGAAACGTTTGGTAAAAAGAAACGTATGATAAAAAGAAACGTTTGGTACAAAGAAACGTTTGGTACAAAGAAACGTTTGGTACAAAGAAACGTTTGGTACAAAGAAACGTTTGGTACAAAGAAACGTTTGGTACAAAGAAACGTTTGGTACAACGAAACGTTTGGTTCAACGTAATATTTGGTATAACAAAACGTTTGGTTTAAAGAAACGTTTGGTACAAAGAAAGGTTTGGCACAAAGAAATGTTTGGTACAAAGAAACGTTTAATACAAAGTAACATTCGGTACAACAAAACGTTTGGTACAATGAAACATTTGATACAACGAAACGATTTACGAAATACAGAAACGAAATACATAAAAGATGTTTGAAAAGTAAGTGCGGAAGAGGGGGGAGGAGCACAGGATATGAGAGGCACTTTCCAACTATTGTATTTCCTAGCATGTAGCACAGCAAAATAGCTTTATATGGTCCATATAAATATGGTCGACCCCCCCTCCTTTTCCCCCTCGGAAAATTTCTAAACTTTTATAGGTTGGAATATTACTGGTGACCTGTATAAGCAGGGGAAACAAAATTAGGATGAGGCGAAGGCTCTTTAAGTAAGAAAAAGTCCAACATTGTCCAATATGTTTAGGGCTGTTGGGCCCCAGCTTTGTGCTAGGGAAAATTCAGAATAATGTAGGCCAAAGCGAGTGAAATTTCACATTTTTAGTCTTTTTAGGGATATATTTGTGTTACTTTCTTTAATTAAAAATCAGATATATATAAAGGCCATTTTTTCCTCAGAAAAAAAAGGTACTTTTTAAGCTTTTGAGAAAAGTGTGTGTCGGGGGGAGGGGGAGGGGGAAGTACGTTCCCCTGTGCCCCCGGTTCCGCCGCCCATGCAAATGCCCATGCTTTTCTGAAATAAGATCATTGTATATTCCAAAGTATTTTCATATTAATCCATCTTTTCAGCGATTTCATTTTATGTTTCGCACTAAAAGCAAATCCCCTTTATTTAATATATGTAATTTTTTTACAGAAAGCTTGGGTATTTCGAAGAGAAATTGATTCATATGATTAGTTGCATAATCTAATTTAGCTAGTTAAGAATGTATGTATTATCTGTTCTATTTTGTTGCTGTAAGCATTGCTAGGTTGTAAATGTGAAAAGGCCGGTAGCCTATCAAGCATTCAAGTTCCAGTAAATAAACTGAATTGAATTGGATTGCCATAAGAAATGTATCAGTTTGCTTGCATGGGATAGTCCTAACTTCCTCAATGTCGGAAAACAGTGAACTGAAGGAAAATAAATCAGTCATTTCCAATGATGTCGGAACCACGGGGGCGACTGCCTCCTTACCCTAGAGTAAGGGGTGGAGGGAGCAGGTGGTGCCCTTTTGAAAGTTGGGGGCGGATGGGGGCAGGAGGTGCCCTTTTTAAAATTGAAGGCGGACTCGGGTAGTCAGGTTGTAGGTGCACTTTTATAAGTTATATGAAATTATAGGTCATTCTTGAAGCTTGAAAACAAATAGAAATTCACCCACTTGCCCACGCACAAATCCTACATAGTACATAGAAGATGTAACATTTTGGCCTACATTTAGAATTTATTTGACACATTTAAAGCATGTCATTTTGGTACTTTTAAACCATATATGTAAAGAAACGTTCCTTTACTTTTTCGAGCACTGACAAAAGTGCCTTTTAAGAAAAAAAGAAAAGTGCTTTCCCTTGAAGTCTCTGAATGGTTCCAAGTTTATCCATGGTCTGACGGTGTATCCAGCCTCACGATTGTTTCATTTAGCTCAAGTGGTGGAACAGAAAATCGCATTTCAGGGCTGATTTCTAAAAAGAATAACAAGGAACTCACAAAGAGATGGCCAATTTGCGGAGAATTTCCGTCAGTTTGGGGCAGATTTTTCGATTTTGGGAAATTTTAGCATATTTTTGGCCAATTTTTGGGATATTTTCGTCAAGTTTTGGAAACTTTTTGTGTAATTCCCAGGCAATTTTCTTCGATTTTCGGGCAATTTTTTTTGATATTCAGAACATTTTTCTTCCATTTCATCACAGTCAATAGATTTGATGATATTTCATCATACTTTAGAGCCTGGGGTGCAGTGAGCCAAAGTCAGGTCAATTTTTGACAAGGGGATCAACCCCCTGAGCCGCTCCAACCCCATTAAAACCAGCCCTGGTATAGGCTGTATTTACGACCACTAAATCGCTGTATTTACGACTGTATTTACGACTATATGGTGTACGACTTTGTTTGTAAAATTGGAATGGGAGGTCATGTGCACACTCGAGATCTGGCAGGGACCCCAACCGAATTGAAATTATCGGAGACATCGGGCAGAATTATAGTGATATGGGGTAGGGTGGGGAGGCGGGGGAAGAGTGGGGAGAATGCAAAATTCCCATTGGTCCTTATATACCCTATTTGCGTCACCTTCCATGTAATGTAATGTCTATATAAAACTCATGATTGACATCTTTTGCGCAGTTTATGTAGACATGTGACGTGAGTTATACATACTTCTTACGTACACCCAAGTTGTTTACAACAACATCAGAAGATGAGCAATGAAAATACAAACAAGTTTTGGTATTTGGACTTTGATCTTCCATTTACTCCGTTAATTTGATTAACTTGTGATAAACAATCATTGTAAGTTCAACTTAGTTAATTTTTATAAGGAGGATTTAAGAAGGCACTTCCATGTACCACAGCTATCTAGTATCAAATTCTAAGTGGATTTTTTCATTAGCCCACGTAATGATGTAGTACGTATAAAAGTTAGGCTATGTTTAGTTTGTTAATAGGCTAAAGACAAAGTAGCATTAACTAACGTTAGCTGGCTAGGCCCAAGTTCATAGTACTAGGTAATGTAAGTTGTTTATATTTAACTTCTTGCTTTTTTTTAGGATGTCTGCCTTTCAGGAAACAGCAGTATCGTTTATGATAATTTGTTTATATAGGCCACACTCGAAACACCAACCATTGGGGTCATTTATAGTAGTTATGGAATCATTTACCATCGTTTGGCTGTAAGTTTTTTCACTTTATCTCATTTCTGTATACTGACATTGTGTGTTTGCTGTTGTTTATTGATCTGCGGTGTCATGAAGGTTATGGTTTTTCATATGCATACCATTGGAGATGAAAAACAAACTTTTTGGCAGAACGTCTTAACTTTAAATAAGTTCCCTGAGAATATTCTTTACTAAAATATTGAAAATCTTTTATCACTAGGTTCTCAACAAATTGATTGTTTATCCATAAAATAATCCCATATGAAACTTACTTGCAAATGGTAGAATTTATTGGTTTGTATTTAGTCTTTCTCTCCCACCCCCTCTCTCTACTTTGTTTTTTTCACCCATACACTTCCTCTCTCGATCCCAGCTTTCTGGCTTTTAGTTCCTGTGTTTCTCTTAATCTCCACCTGTTTTCTTTTCTTCCTACCTCTGGAATGATATAACCTCCAGGCATAATTTGACCCTGCTGTCGTGGTGCCGTTAAGCCCTCATCAAACAATCAAACAAACTTATTTGCAGATGATACCAGTATCTTATTTAAAACTAGGATCCACTTTCAAGCATTCATATCAATAATGAACTTGCTCTTGTCTCTAATTGGTTTAAGGCCAGTAAACTATTCCGTAATGTTAAGAAAACCAAGTTTATGATTTTCCAAAACAGACAATATAACAATCCTGATTTAAATATTTGTATTGATGGTTCTGTTGTTAAGCAATCTGCCAGTGTTAATTTCTTTGGGCTTCTTATCAATCCTCACTTGACATGGAAATGCCACATTGAACTATTACAGTATGAAATAAAATTTCTAAGATTATTGGTGTTCTCTATAAAATTAAGCATTTTGTACCTCGTTGTATTCTATTAATGTTGTATAATTCTCTTATACTTTTTAATTTGTCCTATTGTAACATTGCGTGGGCTAATACTTTCCGTACATATCTTGATTAGTTATATGTACTGCAGAAAAGGGCTGTTCGTTTAATCACATCATCTGATTACAATACTGACATAGGTAGTATTTGTACAGATTTAAATATCCTCAATGTTTTGTATTAATGTTGTAAAATTCTCTTATTCTTTTAATTTAGATTTGTAATATCCTTACATATCTTGATTTATTTGTACATTTTTAATTACATCATCTGATTATAATATGACATTGGTAGTATTTGAAATTTAAATTTCAACGTTTATGACATTTATTAGCACCAAGTGGGAATTTGTATGACTAAAATAAATCTTAAGAAGTTGTTACCAACTACGTTCTTTAATTTATTTCAACCAAACAAAAGTATTCATAGCTACTTTACCAGACACTCCGATAATTATCATTTATTCAGCTTTAATACCATTGCCAACAAAAAATAATTTGTCTATTCGGGTACTAAACCCTGGAAGAACCTATATCTTCTGTTTAAGAATATCAACTCAATCTCTTTATTACCAAAATACTAAAAAATCATTAAATTTTAATTTTAGGAACAGCTGTATAACAATTAAGTATAAGGGTGTTGGAGGGTCCGGGTTAGGGGTGGGTTATTTGGGTGGAGAGGGCTGTTGTAGAGGTTGTAGAGTATAAATTTAAATTGTAAAATGTAATTTTTGACTTTTGTTTAGTACAGTGGGATTGTTTTTGTTATTATTTTTTTTATTTTTTTTTGTAAAAGTGGCCTGCTTGTCAAGCACTTGCTTTTTCAGGCTTCTTCTCCTTAATCTATATTATGTAAAAATTTGTTGTATATTGTTAAAGAATGTTGAAAAATTAATGAAATGAAATGGAAAAAAAAGATGATATTTTAACCAGCTAAGAAACTTAAAACTGCTGAAAAATAACATTATCAGGTTTGTATTTTCATACAACATTGTGTAAAAGCCTGGGATATTAACTTGATCAGCTTCCTTGTAAATTCGACTTTCTTTTATTTTTGGTATTAGATGTCACTGTTTCAAGGCATGACAGTGAAACAACCTCAGAATGTAAAGGGAAAGCCTGGTGAACATTCCAAAGAGTCAGGAAATTGTAAAAAGGAAACAGCTAGTAGACTCAACTGGTGCAGATCAACCATCTAAAGGGAATAACCAATCAGCATTTTCATTTCTTTTGGAAGGACAAGGTATAAAACAGAGAACTCCTCACCCTTTATTTCTCTAATCTTGATATTATAACATACCTACTAATTACTGTCTATATTTTCAATGTATTCAAGCCCTGGGCCCCAACAGGTGATACTCTTGGACTCTGTACCTTTTAGGCTCCACAATGTATTCTTGTTTCTAAAGCCTTTGCCTTTAGCAAAGTTCATTGGCTTTTTTCAGTCCTCCCAAAAGTTTTTTTTCATTCTGCCAGCTCTAGTTTCAAATGATTAATGAAACTTTATATTTACAGATTTTGAAAATCCCACCTTTTGTTGCTGTTAGCTTTTGTGATTTCTTTAAAGTTTTCTTCTATATCTCATACACATGGTCATATTTTAACTATATTAATGACTTGACCAGATCAGTGAGAGGAGATTTATCATTATCTATTGTATTGTACATAATCCTCCCTTATGGAACTCGGCAGGACTCCTTTATGGATCGTAAATGCCAAGCTATAGCCTGCATAGCAGCCTGCAGGTGGGTTTTCTTTTCGAAAAGTGTTCAGAGAACCAGGTAGGTGTGACTGTCCTACCATCGAGACTGATGGCTTAACGTCCCTTTGAAGGACGGCGAACGCCATTCAACCATTGCCACTTCTTTCAACAGCTGAATGGGGAGCAGGAACTGCAAATGATGTACTTCTGCTTTGATGATTGGCGTATCTCTCTGCATAGCTGTGGAAAAACTGGTTAGACCTGTCCGAGGCTTGAACCAAGTACCTCCAGCATCTCAGTCGTGTGCTCTACCAACTCACCTACCTGACTCCTTAATCACTTAATATAAATTACCATGTAAACATCTTACAGTTGGTATTTTAGTGGAATAGTACTGTAGATCTGATTCTACTCTCAGATATAAGATTAACATGATTTGGTTCTTTACTCTGCTTACATGTTGGTGCGTGCAGGGATGTAACTTTTTTTACATGGTTATTTATATAAAGTGATTCTTTAAAATAGTAGAAATGATGGAAACCTTAGTATATCATATGGCTGTAGAGGAAGGCATGATGAAGGAAGGAGATACTTTTACCTGTTGGATAAAATTATCTCCTTCCTTCCATCATGCTTCCCTCTACAGCCATATTTAGTCCTCCTCTCCCACTCCCCTCTCTCTACTTTGTTTTTTCACCCATGCACTTCCTCTCTCAATCCCAGCTTTCTGACTTTAGTTCTCGTGTTTCTCTCAAACTCCCCTGTTTTCTTTCCTTCCCACCTCTAGAATAATCTAACCTCGCAGGCACAATTTGACCCTCGTTGTCGTGGTGCAGTTAAACCCTCATCAAACAAACAAACCTACAGTATGATAATTATGATAAATACTGGATAAAAGGCATTAGATGCAATAATGTCCAGATCTGGTTATGTCACTTAAAAGCTGACTAGTGTCATAACCATAATAAAGGTGAAATGCTTGCTTACACCAATGTTTGTCTAGTCTGTTTTTAAAAATATTTAAGCTGCCAGCATCCACAAGAACACTTGGAGGTGAATTCCAAAGCTTACGAACTCTGGGCGAAAAAAGTTGTGACGAGAGCAATGGGGCTGAAGAATTTTTTTAGATTTGGAGCCCCATGTTGTGATATTTGGAAGGAGAACCAAAAGTTTTGTAACTCTTGGATCATAAATATCTGAGAGGATTTTGAAGACCCCAATCACATCACCCTTTGTTTTTCTATATGTCAGGGTTGGAAGATCTAATCTTGACATGACCATGAAGTTTTTTCAGCTGCAGCACCCCATGTTTGGAACTCTTTGCCTTCACACATTCGCCATGCCAGTTCACTTGGACAGTTCAAAACACGTCTCAAGACTTTTCTTTTTTAATCATGTATTACTTACTGAACTTTGGGGCAGCATTCTGGGCGCTTTGTATCCTATGGAAAAGGCGCCTACTACAAATGAACATGGATAGATGGATGGATGGATGAAGTTGATATTTATTTTATCAGCACATTCAAGCTTAAAGATCAACTGGTTTGCTGAATTGGTCTACCGTGTACTACAAGAAAAATACATGTATTATTTCTTATTTCCCACATACATGTATTTACATTACATAACTATTATTACATCACTATTTGTATAGAATTGTTTTTAAAATACTTGTTTTTGTGTATACAGTAGGTCTACTCATGCATTGTCTCCCACATATATTTCTGATCTTTTAATCCCATATAAGTCTCCCCGCCAGTTCATGTGTTCTAATTTCAAACTTCAATTAGCTATTCCACGTTTTCCTAGAACATGGGGTAAATGTTCTTTTTCTTCTGCTGCCCCCTTTTTATGGAAGAGACTTCCAGACAACATCAAACTTAATCCTTCCCTCATTCTTTTAAATCATCATTAAAGACATTACTCATGTGTTCTGATTCTGTTCACTTTTAAGCTTATATTTGTTCTTGTATGCATGTATTTTGCAGTATTCTTAACTATTATTTCTTTTTTGTTCACATTGTTTTGCATTAATTGTTGTGTCGCTGCGCCATGAACATCACTTTTGATGGATACTGGTGCATAACAAGTGTTCATTATTGTTATTATTTTATTTGCTGAACTTGTATGAGAAATTTATAACATATTCTTTGAATTTTTCATTAAAGGATCTGTAATTTCTTTAGAAGACAAATATTCTGAAGAGTCTCTAAGTAATTCCAGTTTGATTAGTTCTGTTACCATGGGTCAGAATGCATCAAGCGCAGCATCAGATGCTCCAGAAATCTTAAAGGAGAGTCAAAAAGAGGAAGAAGAAGAACAACAAACTGAAAGTTTATCCTACTCGCTTCTTACACAAGGAAACATCTTGGTAGACAGAATAAAACAAAAGCTTCGAACAGCATCTGATGTCTACGACCCATACAGTATTATCAAGTATTCCAAGGGCAAAAACCTTGACCCATCATCCATAGATGATGTAAAGTTTGTCGAAACTGATTCACAAGAACCAACATCCAATTTGTATCCAGATTTGGGAAATTTGTACTCGGATTCTTCAAACCAGGAGTCTAAGTTGAAAATCCCCAAAGTTCGATCTCCAGGTAGTGTCAAAGAGGATGGCAACACACAAGATGCGACGTATGAAGGTGTTACCTCGTTGGATGTGGTAGCACAGTTTCAGTATAACCTGGATTATTCATCAGATGAAAAGTTTCAAATTTTACAACAAGTTCATTCTTCAAAGGTGTCATCATTACAGTAAGTACAAGAGCAGAAGTATCCTTTCTTTACATATGTTGGAAAACATGAGGTATTTTGCTCAATGTAGGTAATGGTTTTGGCTTAAAGAAGAAAGACTTACAATACTGTATGATGAATACTGGAAGAAAGGCATGTGTGGAGCTGGAAAAAATCTACATAAGCGCAGAAAAAAAAGAAAATAGATTTCTTCATTAAACAACGATACATGTGGTAAATATGTGCTCTAAAAATGTCCTTCATGTAATTGTACGATAAAAAAGTACATTAAATATTACGAAAGAGGGAAGTATATAAAGATAATTCCACTACATTACTATTACTTTTGTCGCGATTTTACGTGGAAGATTTTCAACACCTATATTCAGAACCGTTTGAAATTGTATGATTAATTCCAACTCCAGGCATGCCTGATGTTTCCAGATCTGGAAGATACTGGAATCTTATGACAAGATTACTGAATAAATTAAAGGCAAAGTGCTCTTTTGCACCAATGCTTATCCAGTGTACATTGCCTTGTAATCAATTCCACAACTTTGTACAAAATAAGTTATTACACATGCAGCAATATCTTTCCTTAGGAGAAATGGTCCATCAATCATTCACAGTTAATGCACATTATTATTTCAGGCATTATGATACATAGTTATTTTTATCACCAGTTTGAAAACAAACTTCTCCCACTAAGACACTTAACACGAATGAATGATTTTAATCACAAAAGTCCTTGATTATTTAGCTCTGGCTTTGTGTAATCTTATACACACAAATAGCCTTGGGCTACTTGACTGTGGCGTGCAAGGGAATGGCAGATAATCATTGTTTTGGAGTGGAAACAATACACTGAACAGGGAGTCGGATTGGTAATTGTCATACCTGAGTTTTCAGGATTAATTCAGGTGTCGGGTGCGGGTAGACTTAAAGAGAAACTTTTCGGCATGATTTCTTTATGTAAAGAAGTTGTACCAAACTTGTTTCAGAACATAATTGTAATCACAGTTGATTACTTTGTTTTCTACAGTATGTGAGTATGTTGATGCCCAGATAGTGTTGTTTATTGTGCATGTGCCTACAGGCAAATGCAGTGAGAGAATTCTTTTAGAAATCAATTAAGGCTTCAATGGATACTCAGTAATATGTCTTTATTCTTCAACAGTCTGTTACTACTTGGTTATTAAAGAACTTATGAGAGAGACCTACTGTAGAAAATATTATTTCTTTGAAGGCGTACATTTTTGTAGAGCATTAATTTAGGCGTGAAAAGAAGTTAAGTTTCTGAGTTAACGGCTGATCCCATTTCAAAGATTTTTTAATACATTATCTGCAGTGTTTGTATTGTAGGAAGGTGAAGGTGAATATAATTAACACATTGATAAGTTGTATAATAGTAACAGTCAAGTTGCTTTTCTTCAAACTATTTTCACAGAGGATTTAAAATACTAGATTCAGATATTTAAATGGGGGAGATGTTCAACTGCTGACATCACAAATTTGCGTATTGATCAAATCTAATGTTACCCTTTGTAGAGACAGACAGCAGCTGCTGCAGAGTGAGGTTAAGAAAATCACATGTGGTCGCATTCAGATGATAATGTCGCTGGCGGAGAAGCATCATCAGCTGCGTCACCTGCAAGAACAACAACTTGAGGCCGTCATGGAAGAAGATTATGAAAAAGGTTTCATTTAAATCTGTTGTTTTGCCATAATACTTTTTAACAGACTGGTTACCTCTGCCCACAAACTGGGGCGGAGATTAAGTTTTCGCCTGCGGTTGTCTGTTTGTCATCAACGTATCTCAAAAACTGATGATTGGATTTGGGTCATATTGAGGCAGGAGAAGGACAGAAATAAAGGGGTGGGAATGTTTTTGGATTATATCTGTCAAACATAGTTGAAGCTTTCTAATGGAATGTGCTGAACAATGAATTCATGCCCAGAAAGGAAATACAAACAATTTCTGGACTCTGAATAAAATAAAATCAAGAGGTTGGGTATCAAAAGAAAATCAAAACAATTGGTTTTTGGCATGGGAGGAAAATGATTGAATGTGAATCTTGCCTGAAAAGGAACTCAAACAATGAATGCTTAGCCTGAATAGAACTGAAAACAATGATATGACCTTGGAAGAAATCAGTCGGAAGGTAGATAACCCTGAAGTGTTTAGAATGCAAATGGGCAATACTGATTTAAAGTGAGGAGGAGATTATTTGGGGATAAAACTTAGTGGGTCTAGGATTTCTGAAATAGATTGTATTAGCAATGGGGTCTTAACTTAACAAAATATTATGCATGTTGGAATTGTCAAGCGGTGGAGGTATGCATTCTAACAGAGTGCTAAAATTCCCATTATCATACTGTACAGTAACTGGTAGTGTGTCTGCTTTCTATCAGTAAGGTCATGAGTTAAATTTCAGGTCAGTCATTCCAATGAGTTTAGAAATGGAACCTGCTGCCCTCTTGCTTGGTGCTCAGCTGAAGGGAAATGCTTGAGAATGCTAGAATTAAAAGCTTGTGCACGCTGTGTGTGGCTGCAACTGTGAGCCATGGAAATTTGTTTTGGAAAGTGCTTTCAATATGGTTACATAGAAAAGCGCTATATGAGAACTAGGAATTACATGTATGATATTATCATCATTGCATTTTCTTTTTTTGAGCTATGAAACTTGTAAATTGTAATGGTATTATTATTTGAGACTGACAACCCTCCATCATTAATCATATATTTATATCATATAATATATGTAACTGGTCCTTTGCTAGTGCTGTGTGTTGATTGATTATTTTTCCACCTGCTAATTTTCTTTTTATCGTGAAAAGGATTATGAAGAATTTTGTTTATATTCACAGCTGAATCATTTGGCAAGGAGTGTTCGACGCTCGAAGCAGAAATCAACATCCTGCCCGAACTCTCTTTAAATACCCATTTCATCATGAGCGAGCTGCTTAAGTCCGCGATGGAATTACACACGAAGCAACTCAGTGCGAGGAAGAGGATGGTGAGCGAGACAAACAAAATGAAAGCATCTGAGGAGAATCTTCTAGAAAACATCTTACGTAGCATCTCTAAGATGGAGCAGAAATCTGTCTCGGATGTAGATGAGATGACGCAAGAACTAGAAAATGACAAGAGGTATGGAAATTATCTTAAACGGAATATTTTTATGATTTTAATATATTATGATGATTTTATATTCTTACAATTGTGGGTAGGTTAGGTAGAGCAAAAGTTTTGTTTCGAACAAAAATTGTATTCCCCTTTTTAGTGAAAACTTACAGAATTTGTGATTTTATTACAGATCCGTAAAATTGATGTTAAAATTTTCACTTTTTTATTCAAAATTGGCAATAAAAATGTCATGGTCAGTACTCTATCTATCTGTTGATCAGCAGCCGGAAACATATATATATTTTATTTTAGCCTGAGGATGAGCAGAATCTATGTCTCTTGTTTTCATTGTATTTGAAGTTTCATTTCAACTTCAAGTAATAATACTGTTTCTTTATTTAGGTGTATTTGTTTTATTGATTGAATAAATAATGACATAAAAGGGAGATGTATTTGCACAAGAGATTTTTTGATTTTCCCACATTTTAGAATATTTGATAGCTCCCAAAAAGAGTACCATCAGAAAGAAGAGCATCTGCAGTCAAGGATAAACAAGAAAACGCAAAGCTATGTAGAGAGGAAACAAGAGATCATGGAAGAGAAACAAACAGTGGAGGTAATGCACTACCTTCCCCTAAAATGTTGTAAGGGTGACATATTTTGTCCGATCTATAGGCCTTATATGTCCATGGGACAGAATTGCCCCTATCTTGTCCCCCAGTATCAAAATCCTGGTGCCACCCCATGTAGAAAAAAATTTCTGACTTGATTCTAAGCTTTCCAATTTTTTGAATCGTGTATTAAAATTTTCTGGCTCCTAATCCCACATTTTTCAGAATGATGATTTTCTATTTTCGGAATCATGAGCGATCATTAATCAAATTTTACACACATTTGTTATCTATTTTTTTCATTCTTTTCGAAATTCCGCTCAAGTTGTGGGGAATTTACTTAATTATACACCAATTTGAATTTGAAGTTATCATTCTGTCAGAAATTGTAGGTTATTGACAACCCTCTCACCCCACTCCAAACACACAACACTAACCATTCTTATTCCAATTTCTAGTTACATCATATGTGTTGGGAAAAACAGCTTTACAGTCAGAAATATCTGTACTTTTTTGACTTTTTCTATTGTGTATTCATTCAGTAAAATTTTATGCATTAAATATAATTTATATATTTTCTTTGCTTTTTAACTTTTTATTATTCTATGTTCTCTGAATTTAAAGATTTCTTGATCAGTAGAACATTTGGTCAGTGTATCATTTTTTCTCTCAAATTTCTTGTTCAGGATGAAATTGCAGAACTGGAGAAGAAACTGGAGATTCTTAGACAAAGGCAGTTGGACCTCGCAGATGCCATTGATGAACAGGATAAATTAGTTACCATGGCAACTCTGGAATTCAAAGAGGATATTAGTGGCCTGGAATCAGATCATCAATCTTTGCAAATAAGAGATGCAGAATTAAAAGAAAGACAGCAAGCCTTGAACAGTTTCAAAGAAAAATTCAATGACGACATCAATGCAAAACAAGAACGAAAAGCAAGGTAAGGTATGATAATCATTGTGAAAAGATCAGGGGCATAACTTGAAAGGAAGTTGCCACACCCACTGTTGATCAATAGTTAAGCAACAGATCTTAAAATGATCTAAACTGGAACATATAAACATGACTACATGACTTGCTATACTCACTTTTTTCCCCAACTGAATGTGATCTACAGCCCTGGAAATGGAATCTCAAAGTATAGTTCGCATTGTTTTAAATAGAGAGCGTTCTAAGCTGCTAAGTGGGTGCTTTAAGACTTTATTCACCTATAATCAGATTTATTCTTACAATTAGTGATCATCATTGTGAAAAGATCAGGGGCATAACTAGAAAGGAAGTTGCCACACCCACTGTCTATCAATAGTAGCAGATAATCACAGATGTTATTTTAAGCAACAGATCTTAAAATGATCAAAACTGGAACATATAAACATGACTTGCTTTGCTCACTTTTTTCCCAAGTGAATGTGATCTACAGCCCCTTAAAATGGAATTTCAAAGTACTGTGCACATTTTTTAAATAGAGTGTTCTAAGCTGCTATAAGTGGGTGTTTTTAGACTTTATTCACCTATAATCAGATTTATACTCACAAATAATTGCTGTTATGATACTACTACAATTGTGTCCAAAAGTGTGTGGATAAATTGCTGAAATAATTCCAGTTAGTATTTTCCCCCTCCTGCCCACTTTCATTGTTGTTGGAACAATATGGATAAATCAAGAAAATCAGACCATTAATCGAAAAATGCGGACCACTCATGCATGTGTGTCATGATTCAGGATTCCCTCTCCTCCCCCCTACCCCCAATGCATCTTAAAGTTTGTAATAAAATAGGGAAAGTGAGACTTACAACATTAATAGAGGGGAGCGGAGATGTACCTCCCAACTACTTTTTTTTTTTTGTGTGGAATTAAAGATATGTGTCTCTATTCTTTTTGTAAGATCCGCACCTTTAATTCAAAATGATCTTTTTACTCTTCAGGCATGAAATGCTCATCTCGGAGTTAGCGCACGTCTTGGAAACTGAAGAGAAAAGCTTACAAGACTTTCCTGAGGATGTGTTGTGGTCAGTGAAAGGTCCTCCATCTTTCAGTCTCAGTGAAACTTATTTGAGGTGAGGAGTTACAAATTTTGTGAGAAAATTCCAGGGATCACAGAGAGTGGGGGGATATGGTGGGTGATGCCAGAGACCTGCCAATCATTACATTTTGGGGGCAGGATGGGTTGTGCCAGAAACATCCACCAAAGAAAATAAATTTCAACAATTTTTATGAAGATTGAAAAATAATTGTTTTAAGGACCCAATAGTTTGTTTTGTATTCTCTGCAGTAAAGACAGTGAATTTCTTTATCAAACCATTAAATAAAAGAGTGATGAGTTCAGTTGGTTTACGGAAATCTGCAACTGACCCTAATTTTGTTCTCTATATGATAAATATGCCTAACTACTCAGCAGATATACTAGTAAAAGGTCTGATGGTCAAAACTGGATCAAAATAAATTTTGATAAATAATGATTTCAATACTGCACAATCAAAATATGTAGCCTCTAATTAGAGAAAATCATTCTAGTGAACAATTGCCAACCTTAAAACAATTTTCTTAAAACTTTAGTAAGGTGGTTGAAATTGAGCGAATGATGTCATTGACAAAATTAGAAGGTGGACGAAATTCAGATCATTCTGTGTAAACTATCTACATTAGCATATTTTTATAGAATCCGAGCAAAAGAAATATGTAGGGGCAAGGGGTCCAGTAAAGGGCCCCTTGTAGGGTCAAGGAGTGTATTAAGCCCTTCTATGGATCCAGGAATGGGAGTAGAGTAGCCAAGTGGTTAAGGGGTTGGTCTCATACTCAAAAGGTACTGGAATCGATCTCAATCTGTGCTGTGTCCTTGAGCAAGACACATCATTCCATTTGCTCTGATTCACTCAGTTGTGAAATGAGTACCAGTTTCGGCTGGGGGTTTAACCTGCGATGGACTGGTGTCCCATCCACAGGAGTCAAGTACTCTCTTCTGCTTAACACCATGGAAACCAGGAATAAGCACCAGCTCTATTCATTTGGTTGGATATCCAGGAACTTCGTGACCTGAGGTCATCAGACCGCATCGTAACTGCACGCCACTGGAGTGAAAACATTGCGATTAGCTGTGTTTGTTTATATGCCATACGTAGCACGAAAGGCTTGAATTTCAACAAATTTGTGATTTTTTTCAAAATATAGACTAATCAATGTTCCAACTTAATCTACAATCCTTTGATGATCGGATCGGAATATGTGGCGTCGCTTTGTTGAATTACCCGTTAAAAATATTTCACTGTTTTGGTCAATTAGAAATTTCCACAACTGACCCAAATTTTGACCATGTGTGTTCAACATGCAAATACCCAGCAGGTGTACCAGTAACACGTACAATGTCTGATCGTCCATAAAAATCGATAAAATCTTCAATTAATTGTTATACCTATTTGCACAATTAACTAACGAAGCATCCAAATAATGAAAATGGAGTTAAATTTACAATTACTAATCGTAATTTTTTTGTCTGACTTTGCATACCACATGCAGACACACAGACTTGCTGTTCATGTACACCCAAAGCTTTGTTTTCACTCTGGAAAATGATGTCATCTCCCAGAAGTTAAGTAGCACCAACCAAGTGAATAAGCCCTTGAGGCTTGATGGGATTAAACTATGAATCCAGGGTGTGTTTATCTCACTAACAAAGCTTGAAGTTTCATTTTAAAATAACTTCAGGACTAGACTATAGAAATATGGTTTTTGCTATAATTGCACAAAATGTGCTATAAATCTCTACTGCCTGAATTGTGACTGTAGCTGAACCCCACAGGTAGATTGGCAGGTCTGGTAAATTTTGCCATACATAAAACACACCACTTTAAACTAGCATTGAGCATATGGTTGCTTAGAGCGGCATCAAAATGTTTTACATGATACCTCAATTTTCAAAGAGTCTTGGTGAAGGGATTGTGGGCCTTTATTAGTGAAACGTGTAATGTTTGATTGAAAAAAAAGATTTTTTAATAAAAGATATTAACGTTAAGTTAAAAATCTGTTCAAATAACAGATTCCAGTTAACAGAAACCAAATAAACAACAAGAATGATGCAGAAATAATTCACACGTATACTTGTTTTCAATTGATAGGGATGCAATTTCTTGTTTTGTTTCAGTTTGAATTCTAATTTCAAAGAGAAAGAAGATCAGACAAGAAGACTAAGCAGGGAGTTGCTTCAAGGTCAGAAGAAGGTCGTTTCCCTGAAGCAAAAGGTCAGTGACCTCGAAGGACACATCGCCGATCTTCACCACATAAAACAGTTAGCAGTAGACGGTGAGTTTCTTTCAAGTGGTCACATGCACTTAGCCCCTCAGATATTGTGACATGGACTATTGACACCAAGAAACATGGTTTGTTTTGCTCACGTTCACCCTCTACCCCTCCCTGCCACATAATCTCACCATCTGTTACAATTGCAGTTTTTTTCTTTTTCCTAAAGCAGAATTAAAATGAATCACTTAATTTAAAACTACTGTATGAATAAACTTATTATAATGTCCCAATCTCCTTTATAATTATCTTGACCTGCCTCTGACCATCCTCCCATCCTGCCTCTGACCATCCTCCCATCCTGCCTCTGACCATCCTCTCATCTTGATTCCCAAAGCAGTAGTGACCATTGTTGAGATAATCTTTGTGAACTTGCTTGATAATCATCTCAACATTGGGGGTAAATGGGGAGTTATAGGAATTAAAATGAAAGAATTATGGTGGCATATTTTCTGGTAAGTACATAAATGATGTGAGTAAAAAAACTTTGAGTGTTCTTACAGTTTGGTGCAAGATTGAAGGTACATTGCGGAATGTTGGCTATCACTGACATGATTGACATGACATGTTGTTTCTCGCAGGCAAGGAATTTTCAGAAGCAAAGAAACTCTCCGAGGAGATCAAGTCTGTGACTGAGGAGGGGAAGAAATACCAAGCTGAGATGGAGAAAGAGGTGCACAAAAACCAAGAACTCCACAAAGCCATTCAAGACATGCAGGACAAGTGTAAGGAACTGAAGGAGAAAGCTGATGAGGAGAAGAGAGTTTGGGGTAAGTACATAAGCCTATGGGATTAGGTGTGGGGAAGAGTTGTGTAGGGAGAAATCTCCCCCTCCTCAACACACCCACCCTCAATTATGAAAATATTGGAAAATCAGACAAAACTACAAATGCCATGATATCGTCCATCTGATTATCGATATCACCACAGTGATGCATGATGATATTATGATATTAATTTATCTCATAGTTAAATAAGTGAAACCTTATTTTAATGATTATTAAATTAGATTCCTCTTTTCTGTTGTGTTTTCTTTCTTCTTCTATTTAGATTTTGATTTGAGAATAACATTCACTATTTTATAAATCCTACTTTCCTTTGCATTTAAGGGAGAAATGAATTGTGCAGGTTTTGTAAAAGATGGTTAAATCTTGGAACTTCCTGTAAAGTTGTTCCTAAGATGATGTTAGTGGTGTTTTATGATGAAGATAATATCAAATCAAAGTTTCACTGGCGATAGCACGATTATTGTGACAAAACTGATAAATGAAATTGGGCAAAAATGAAAAACATCGAGAAAGGTCAAAAATATTTAGAGCGGAAAAGAGAAAAGTATTGTTGCTGAAACAGTTGTCTGCAGGAGACTTTTTTAATAGATTTCTGATTAAAGGATTGCTTCAGTGGTCATTCAAGTGTATTTTATATGAAAGAGAATAGGAACAAAATGATGAAGAAAGTACCTCAATATCTTATTCCGTTAAGGAGATATTCAATTCTTTATCATTTGTGTAGAAATGACTGAATTCAGACTAGTTGTGACATCACAATCTCAAATTCCACAAAGTCTTTCAAAATTCTATCATATTTATTCTTTAGAATATTTTGTGGCTTAAATACCATTGGATTTGTCAGGAAAGTAGTCAAACAGAATCTAGTAAGGGTAAATATTATATACCACCTGAAGAAAGTTTGAGGAAAATAATTCAGATAGTAAAAAGTTTTAAAAATTATTTTAACAATTGTAATGAATGTGAGAATGAGGGTGCCAACCTTCTACATTAGACTAACCTCACTAGTCTTTTTGACACAGATTAGACAGAACTTTAAATATTAATATCTCCTAAAAGGAGTAAGATATTGAAGTCGTTTCTTCACCATTTTGTTCCTTTTAAAGACCTTTTTCATATAAGAAAAAATTGTTTGACCACTGAGCTTACCTTACCGCTCCCCTCTCCGTCTTGTGGAGATTGAGGCCTTGATCACAGAATTCCATTTTACTTTATCTCGGGCCACCTCTCTGACTTCGTTCCATCCCAGCATTTCCCTCTCCTTTTTGACCGTCCAACTCCAGGATATTTTTGGTTTTCCTTGCTTTCTTCTGCCCTATGGGGTCCAGGTCAGGGCCACTCTGGTGTAATGTGTAATCACTGAACTAATCCTTAAAAATAACTGAACAATTCTAGCCATGTCCAGTAACTGAAAGCAAATTCTCTTGCATAAGGAGAGACAGATCTCTCGTCAAAAGAAGCACGTCACAATCTCCCTCTGTACAACTATTGCTGCTGTAGGTGGTAGGATCTCTCTTTCAGTCCGTGTACAGTTTCTCATTTCCAAGTCACTAAACTACCCCCGAAATTCTGTCATTTGGATATTTTCTATGGTAGATGGAAATGACAGGGTGGCATATGCATGGGATTCTTGTTTTACAATTAGTGAGACTACAGACATAATTTCATTTAAGACGTTACTAACACGAGAAGATTGATAGGCTGATAAAAGCCACTGATACAAGCAGAAGCTGTTTTTGTCATATTTAATTTTATACAGATTTTTTTATGAAACTAAAAACAAATTTCATTTTCTCGTTGTTTTGCAGAAGTGGAGCTTAAAGACAGGATGATCGATCACTTCCAGACATTGTACAAAGACCAAGAACAATCCATCGTGAAGCACAACTGTGCAGTCCAGGCAATATTGATGTCCGAGCTTCAGACATCTTGTCTCTTACTGAATCACTTGTGCGAGAAACTGGACTTCAGTTTGCCGGAGGAGGTCAACGACCAGGTTCAGAAAATCTTGGATGATATTGATAAACTGGAGGTGAATCCCTCACAAGAAAAGGTAAGTTTTGACCTTAAATAGGTAACTTGTGACTCTTCTTAAGTAATTTGTGGCTCTAATTAGTTAACTTGTAAGCCTAATTAGGTAACTTGTGACCCTAATTAGGTAACTTGTGACCCAACTAGGTAACTTGTGACTAATTAGGTAACTTTTGACCCAATTAGATAACTCGTGACCCTAAGTTCGTTACTTGTGAACCTAATCAGGTAACTTGTGATCCTAATAAGGTAACTCATGACCTAATTAGGTAAGTCGTGACCCTAAGTTGATAACTTGTTAACCTAATTAGGTCACTGTTGACCCTGATTAGGTCACTTTTGACCCTAAGACAAGTCACATGTATGCAAGAGTTGTGATGTGTGAAAGAGAAGACAGCTCAAAAATTTTCATGTGTGATTCTTTGTCCTAAATTCAATCACTGAAAATTATCACATTGTTTTCTCCTGCCTAATTTTGATTGAGCATATGATGGAGATTGAAAACTGCTTGGTCATATTCAATGCTCTTATTCAAAGAATGTTTGTGAAGGATTAAATTCATTAGGTTTTTTCTTTCTGATGTCACAAATGTACATGCATATTTCCACTTCCCCTTATCCTCTTCACTCCCTGTGAAACATAAGGCAGCAACAATACTTTGCCATCTGGTCCGTTCCTGGGCAGCAATCTGTGCTTCTCCCCAAGAAAGGCCCATCTCCTTCAATTCCCCAACAACAGTTCTCCGCCAGGTATTTTTTGGTCTTCCTCTTGCCCACTGGAGTCCACCTCACGGCTACTTTGGGGATTCGATCTTGTTGCATCCTCAGTACATGTCCAAGCCATTTGAGTCCGCGCTTTTTGACCTCCAGTACAATGCTGTGGCAGCCTGTTTCCTGGTACAAGTCATTGTTGCATGGATATTTTGTTGGGCCAAAAGATTCTTCTGATGCACTCACTATGGAAGGATTCTATTTGGCCTATGTCTTTCTTGGTGACTCTCCAACACTCTGAACCAAACAGAAGGACGGACTTAACGTTGCTGTTGCTGAGTCTCACCTTCATCTTAAGGTTATATTGGCTGGATTTTCAGATATGCATATTTGCATAACTTTGAATAATATGGCCTTAGAATTTAAAATGTTGTAAAGGGGTCCATTTTCAAGTGATTGTAACAAAACCTTTTGCTGTTTTCATGGTTTATAGCATATTTTTCATGGTTTATAATAGTGCTGTCATGACATGTCGATTATCACGATATCTCTTTTTCCATGACATGAAATATACCTCTCGTGACATATCGCAACACCTAAAACTAATACTCAACTAAGAAATTTTCACGCAACTAGGCTAGGCTACTTCGTATGTTACATTTCTAACGTTACGGTATTAAATCTAAAAGTTAAAAAACGTGCAAAAATATCGTGAAACATAAAATGATAATTACAAATTGTGATCCTTCACCCCACACTAGCACGCTCTGATGTAATTATTAAAAACATTCCTCAGCACAGGTTGATATTGGGATTGCCATACGAGAGTTGTTAAAAATTAGGTACAATTCCTTCTTTTTTTTTAAATTCACACACTAGAAAATTGATGATTGAAAAATAACTTACTTTTGGATATTCTTATACCAATTAGTCTAAATAATACACTTTTTCAAAAAACTCTTCCTAAATCTTTATCGACTGTATTTGGTACCACGACAGGATAAACTTTTCCGATTTGAAGTTTTGGTCGCCATCTTTCTTAGTTACTGCACGTTTTGTGATCAACTATTCAAACGTCTGCAAATAACTTTTAGGATGTTTTACTAAACTGCAGGTTGATTTTTTGCTGACAATATTTTTTTGGTTCATATGATTTTATTAAATAGTTTAATATGAAAACTGTGCGCGAAAACAAATAAATAAAACACCAAGAAATTGTTATATTATATAATTGTACTTTATAAGTATTATCTCAATTTGTTTTCCCTCAAATATTCTGAAACGTATTACCCCTGCTATAATGTTATAGTTTCGATAGCAGTGATTTGAACTTTGACCTTACTTTGGAGAGCTTGCAGACGATTCTTACGAAATGAAAAGTAGCCCAGTAAATACTTTGATAAAAGTAACTAAAATAACCGTAAAATCAGTTTTTGAAGACATGGATGGGCTTCACACACCATGAATAAGCATTGTGGGCAAACAAAAAAGGTAAAGTGGTTTTATTTTCACAAAGATCTTAAAACTGAGATTTTTCTATGTTTTAACACAAGGCTTAAAACAGTACAGCAGGGTATAGGTTTTTGTAGTACCTCGGACAGCCAGCCATCACTAATGACAGCCATACTAACACGACTGGCATCAGTCCATCGATATTATGGGGAGTACTAGCTCAGATGTAAGTTGGCAAAAAATTGGCCCAGAACATGCCTCTCAGGCTCTCACTTTGATGATTCATGGTCACGTTGGCTGAATTATCAAACACGTGTGTGATGAACGTAATAGTCATGCCATCATGTCGTCTGTTAGATCTGCAAATCATTTTTTCTTGCGTTCATCATAAAAGAAGTAACATTAGTAATATGTGTCCTGAGTCAGTTTTCTTGAAAAGTATCGCGATATACCAATATTTCTTTGTAAAAACGAAACCATAATTGTTCTCCATGATAATCGATACGTAATAGAGCCATGTCGTGACAGTACTAGCCTATAGCATATTTCCTTCAAGTTTGTGCTTTATGGTCCACAGATCTCTAATATGAAAATCCTTTTCTTTATAGGAGAAAGAGAACAGGGATGAGGAATTTTCCAAGGAGCTGGGAGAACTTGATTCGGCACTGCACAAGGCAGTAGAAGTTGAGGACTTCCAGAAAGCTGATATCCTTTAAATTTACATCACAAATAGAAGCAAAAGGGATTGGGAGGTGGGCAGGGGGCAAAGGGGTGGGGAGGGGGATATAAATCCCACCACCTCGATCCCAAAAGTGTAAAATTTTGGTCAATTTTGTTAGATGCATTTGGGCAAAATACTGTAGACAGTGGAAGGTGCAAAAATCATTATAAGTAGGAAAAAAGTTCATAGTAAAATTTGCTGGTTAGTTGACAAATTTCAGTACCAAAATTTGATAGAAATTGCACAAATTTGCAAGAATACATTTTGCCTTTATGCCTTGAATTCCAATTATTCTCAGTGTTTTATTTACTGAACAGATGTCGTAGAGGTTAAAAGTCAAAGAGACGACTTAAATGATTTTAGAGGTTTTAAGCATGAAAATATTTTCATCATCACTTGTGCTAGATGCAATATGTCCCTTACCACATATGCCTGACTGATGAGGTGCCTGACTGATGAGGTGTCTGACTGATGAGGTGTCTGACTGATGAGGTGCCTGACTGATGAGGTGCCTGACTGATAAGTTGCCTGACTGATGAGATGCCTGACTGATGAGGTGCGTGATTGAAAGGTGTCTGACTGATGAGGTAGGTGCCTGACTGGTGAGGTGTCTGATTGAAGGGTGCCTGACTGATGAGGTAGGTACCTGACTGATGAGGTAGGTGCCTGACTGATGAGGTAGGTTCCTGACTGATGAGGTAGGTGCCTGAATGATGAGGTAGGTGCCTGACTGATGAGGTGCCTGACTAATGAGGTGTATAACTGATGAGGTGCCTGACTGATGAGGTAGGTGCCTGACTGATGAGGTAGGTGCCTGACTGATGAGGTAGGTGCCTGACTGATGAGGTAGGTGCCTGATTGATGAGGAAGGTGCCTGACTGCGAAGGTGCCTGACTGATGAGGTGCCTGACTGATGAGGTGCCTGGCTTGATGAAATTCCTGACTGATGAAATTCCTGAAGATGAGGTGTCTGACTTGATGAGGTGTCTGACTTGATAAGGTGTCTGACTTGATGAGGTGTCTGACTTGATGAGGTGTCTGACTGATGAGGTGCCTGACTGAACGGTTTCTGATTGATGTGGCATCTGACTGATGAGATGCTTGACTATTGAGGTGTCTGACTGACGGGTAAAATGTGTCTAGCCTTCACTTATTTTTGTTGTTTCCAACAGTACTTCACTTTGCTGTCATTGTGTTATTCAAAATTGACAGAATCCAGATGTGAGCAAAAGTAGACTTACGGGTGTACATGAATTAATTTAAATATTTGCAAAAGTTTCTCTTACAGGAGAAATTGTAGCCTGTTTTAGCATATGAATGACCAGTATTGACCAAATGAGTGTCACTAGACTACTTACTTGATTTTCAAGACCTATCAGATTGACAAGATGGCTTGAATGAAGTTGAAATGATGGTTTCTTGTTTAAATTTTTGCACAATTGCTGCATGAATGCAAACTAAATCTTCATGCTCATTGATGGTTGTTACAAGGGAAAAGCAGGTACATAGCCATAATTTTTGCTGAATTAGAAAAAGTTGGTCAAATCTCAAAATAGGCTGATGATCTATTGTTTGGCCTTCGGTAAATCTGAATTTGATCATATTTTCTGGCAGAGTTTTTTTAACTGCACAACTGATCCCCCCTTTAGTAATGATCTTGATGAATAGGTAGTATTTCCCATGCAGGATGTGCCTGTGATATTCTGTTCCTTGTTGTACCAAGTATGGTATTCCTGTATTTCAAGTGATGAAAAGTTTTCAAGTCACACCCATTTTCATTTTGTAACTTATATTTTTGCCAGAATTAAATAGCGTGATGAAATAACTATCCTTACAAGGAATGGTCCATCAATCATTCATGGGTTTTGCACAAAGTTCTCCCAAGCATATAATGTATATTTTCATTTAGGCTCCGCCAAGGACTAATCTGATTCACATCACTGAACAGCAGTTATGTGTCTTGAGCCCAAGATGAATGACCTGTTGTGTACAGTGTAAAAGTAGCTGGTTGCTAACAAGTGAACTGTGAATAGACTATGAAGATGTTATCAGATAAGAAGGTATAGATTACCCCTGAGTTGTGTATGGTGTAACAATACCTGGATGCTAGTTATATGAATTGTGAAGAGTCTCTCGGGTTGAATGGTGTGGATTACCCCTGATTTTGAGAAAATCGGGGGGTGTTGGGTTGGAGGGGTCTAAGGGCCAAAAATTCTTAATGAGGTTGATTGTATGAAATACAAATATCATTCCTTAACTGTTAATTCTTACCAGATATCCAGACTCAGATTACTAATCTTGAGAATGCAAAGTTAGTCACATAGCAGGCTGGAGACGGTGTGTTTGTGGATACAGGCAACATGGTGTGCTGCAGGCTGGTAACCATGAAGATGTGCAATTGAAGAGGCACATGGGAGGAAACATCGGTGCATCTCAAGTTTTTCTGCTGTTTCATCATTATTCCTTCCAAAGGAATTTTTTACAGAACATAGTCATGCTGCTATACTGCCAGATGTAATTTACCTAGATTATGTGCATTCAAACTGGCCATTGTGTGTTCACATCTCCAACAAATGCTGTCCCATTGTGCATCCAAATTTAGAGCATAGGAGAATTCTATTCAGAAACGTTGATTCAAGAGATATCAGTAGAGATCAAGAGAGATCAGATATCTAATCCAGTGTAGTGAATTTCCCAAAATATATGACACTGTTGCAAGCATGGGCGGGATTTGTCTACAGAAAGTGGGGAGCAGTCAAAAGTGGGGGTAAAATTTACGTTGAGGTGAAAAATTCACCATACAAAAGTACAAATTCTGAAAAAAGTGTGAGGGGAAGGGGGAGAATGCCCCTTTACCCCTCAAATCCTGCCTATGGTTGCAAAGATATTTGTTTAATTTATATGTTAACCTCAGGAAAGTGAGGTGACAATTTGCTAGGTTGGTTTAGAGGAGATTGGAAAACATAAGTGGCAAATATTTTGCTTAAACAATTTTAAGCTGTCAGGCGGAGAATGGGGGTGGCAAGGGGAGGAGGAGGAGAAGGCATGCATTTCACTGAAATACAGAATTATAACTACGAGTTGATAGCAACCACAATCCATCAGAGAGACTGACATGAGCCTCACTGACATAGTGTCCAACAGGAGTTAGAATTGGTCATTTCACAACTTAAGTATTCAGGCAAAATTGCTTTATACAGTATGCAAATTTGTGTTTTTTGACTTTTGAAAGGGAGCTGACTGATTGAGATTTGTATTGACCCGATTGTCCCAAAATCAGTAAGTAATCAGCAAAGGCTATGAAAGTCACATTTACACCTGAATTTCAAAGAATATACCTCAAAGCAGTCTTGAGATGTCCTGCTGCTGCAAAACCACCAGCTTTCATGTATGGCAGTATTTTCAAAAGTTTTTCAAGAACTGAAAGCTCAAGGCTTTTTCCATTGGAGCAACTTGTAAAGAAAACAGGGAAACGTTAAAGACAAGTTTTAAACATTGATGACAGGGATCCAATTTTTGTTTCAATTTTGGCACTTTGAAAACAACAAAGATATATGGACTTCAGGATTGTTGTTATCTGCATACTTACTGCCAGTTATGCCTCTCTGGTTTATGGAGCAGCAACAAAGATCTTCCACTTCTGTCTTAGGCCATCATCCAATGAGAAACAAAAATGACACTGGAAAGTAATCCCCCACTGGGAATCTTTGCATTGCACATCAGTTGAAAACCATTCAGTTTGGTAGACTTGAGTCTTCCAACGCCCATCAAGTATGATTAGAAAATTGGTTTGGTTTGGTTTGTTGATGTTTAACGGCACCGCAACAGTCAAATGTGCCAAGAGGGTGTTATTAAAATATGGTGTAAGAGTTAGGATAGTGAGGAAATGGAAGGTTTGTAAGGGAGATAAGGGGGAAAAGCAAAAAAAAAGCTCTTCGTGAAAAGAATGGGGTATGTAAGGTTAGGTGTAGAAAGGGAGGGGAGGGGGGAGTTAAATGTGGTGGAAGAGGTTGTTGTTGCGAAGGAAGTTGATGTTTGAGGAAGAATTGTTTTTGAAAAGGCCGAGATTGAGGATAGTGAGGAGAGTGGAGTTCTGGTATAGGGGACAGGTTAAGAAGATATGCTTGATGGAGAGATCGATGTTACAAGTGGGACAGAGAGAGGTAGGGGAGCCAGATAAGAGATGGGAGTGAGGTGGGTGGGTGTGACCTAATATAAGGCAGGTAATGTGGACGTTGTCGACACAGGATAGGTTGTGAATGGTGGGTTTGATCACAATGGTGGGCTGGATGACGTGGAGTTTTTTATTAATTTGGGAGTCCCATGAGGTTTGCCAGCGGCCACGAAGAAGGGAAGCGATAAGCAGTTTGGTGTCAGAAAGGGTTTTGAGAAAAGGGGTAGGGGGAAGGGTGAGGGCAAGCTTAGCAGCTGCATCAGCCCTGTCATTGCCAGGGATGCCAACATGGCTGGGTATCCAAAAGAAAATAATATGTTTCCTACGTAGGGGGAGGGGGGGGGGCGAAAGGAGTTTACAGAGGATGAGGTGAGATGTGGGGCCATCCCATTTAAGATTGAGTAATGAAGTAAGGACAGCCTTGGAGTCGGAGAAGATGGCAAAGTGGCTAAGCGGAGAGTATTCATTAAAGTTGAGGGTGAGCTGAGGAGGATGGCTTCGGCCTCGGCCAAGAAGATGGGTGAGTAGTCGGAAGCCTGCTACTGAGGGTGATGTCTTGGATGACAGCAGCAGCAGCTGTCTTGTTGCCTTCCTCGGAGCCATCAGTATAGATGGAGGTATAGTTTGAGAGTTGGTCTTTGATTTGGTTGTGGAGATTGATGAAGAGGTTAGGGTGGGTTTGGGTTTTGTGATGAGTGGAGAGGTCCAGGTGGATAGTAGGGAGGGGGTGGCCCAGGGAGGAAAAGTGGGCCAGGAGAAAGTGCTGAGAGGTGGGATTGATGCTGAGATCGAAAAGGTCTGATTTGATGCATAAGTTGAAGGGAGGGGATAGGGTTTTAGTCCTATTAAAGAGGGTGGAGAAATTGGGGTACCTAATGACATTGTAAACAGGGTTCTGGGTGTTGGTGAGGGCTCTAAAAGCATAGGAGAGGCTAAGCTTTCTACACCTTAGCAGGAAGGGGGGTTCGTTGGCTTCAACATGAAGGCTGGTGATTGGGGAGGTCCTGTAGGCACCTGGACAAAGCCTGAGGGCTTCATTTTGGATGGTGTTGATGTGATTGAGGTAAGAGTTCTGAGCGACACAGTAGACAATATTGCTGTAGTCAAGCTTGGCACGAATGGTGAGCCTGAAGATTTTGAGGAGAGCATGCCTGTTTGCACCCCAAGTGGTATTGGAGAGGAGGCAGAGAAGGTTCAGTGAGCTGTTGCAATTCTGTTTCAGGTTAGTGATGTGTTGTTTGTAGGAGAGCTTGTGGTCTAGAGTTAAACCCAGGAACTTAGTGTGGTCAACTTTAGGGATGCGATTGCCATTGGGCATGAGGTTCGGGTTGGGGTGGAGGTTGTTGAAATGACAGAAGTGCATGCAGACTGTCTTGTCTTTGGAGAATTTAAAACCGTTGTTGTTGCACCAGGCTTGCAGCCAGTTGAGGTGGAGTTAAAGCCTATTTTCGACAAGAGGAAAGCTTGGGGAGGAGTAGAAGATGGTGAAGTTGTCCACGTAGAGGGCATGTTTGATGTTGGGGTCAAGGTTGTCCACTATGTCGTTAATGCTCAGGTTGAAGAGAGTGGGAGAGAGGATGCTGCCTTGGGGGACGCCCTCTTCTTGGGGATAGGGATTGGAGAGGGTGTGGCCAATACAAAGTTTGAACTGCCTGGGTGAGAGGAAGTTGTTGATAAAGGTGGGGAGGTGGCCTCCGAGGCCGATGGTGTGAAGTTTGCGGATAATGCCGTATATCCAAGTAGTGTCAAAAGCTTTCTCCAGGTTAAAAAAGATGGCAATGAGGTGTTCTTTTTTTGCAAAGGATTACCAGATAGCGGTATAGAGTGTAATTACCTGGTCCATGGTATTGCGACGTTTCCTGAAGCCGCTTTGGTGAGGGGAGAGGATTCTATTGGTCTCAAGGAACCAGTTTAGTCTCTGGTTAATGATCCTTTCCATAATTTTACAGAGAGCAGGTGAGGGCGATGGGGTAGTAGTTGGAGGGGTCGGTACTGTCATTTCCCGCCTTGGGGACGGGGGTGACGATATCTGTCCTCCAGATAGGGGGAAAGGAGTGTGAGGACTAGATGTGGTTAAGGATGGTAAGTAGGGTAGTGGTGTCCTTGTTGAGGAGGTGTTTCAAGAATTGGTAGGGAATGTTATCTGGGCCCTTGAAGGTGCAGCCAGCATCATGGATGGCTTGATTTAATCAAGAAAGGGTGAGAGGGGTGTTATAGCTCTCGGGTGTTGTCGGAGGGAAAGGTAATACTCCGGGTTTCATCGTGAGCTTTTTTGGCTTTGAAAGCATTGGGATAATTGGCAGAGGACAAGATGTTGCTGAAAGAGGCAGCGAGGTGGTTAACGGTGTCATCTTTTGTGGTGAGAAGGTTACCATTCCAGGAAAGATGGGAGACTTGCTCACCCTGCCGTGCTCTTCTTAGTGGGGGTGGCAAGAGGAGAGATGAAGTTGTTCAGAGTGTTGGTTTGAATCCTATGCAGGATTATTCCTTGGAAACATGTTTATACCTGTAAGGTGTTTCTATTCAGGATTATTCCTTGGAAACATGTTTATACCTAATGTGTTTCTATTCAGGATTATTTCTTGGAAACATGTTTATACCTGTAAGGTGTTTCTATTCAGGATTATTCCTTGGAAACATGTTTATACCTGCAAGGTGTTTCTATTCAGGATTATTCTTTGGAAACATGTTTATACTTGTAAGGTGTTTCTATTCAGGATTATTCCTTGGAGACATGTTTATACCTGTAAGGTGTTTCTATTCAGGATTATTCCTTGGAAACATGTTTATACCTGTAAGGTGTTTCTATTCAGGACAATTCCTTGGAAACATGTTTATACCTGTAAGGTGTTTCTATTCAGGATTATTCCTTGGAAACATGTTTATACCTGTAAGGTGTTTCTATTCAGGATTATTCCTTGGAAACATGTTTATGCCTGTAAAGTGTTTCTATTCAGGATTATTCCTTGGAAACATGTTTATACCTGTAAGGTGCTTCTATTCAGGATTATTCCTTGGAAACATGTTTATACTTGTAAGGTGTTTCTATTCAGGATTATTCCTTGGAGACATGATTATACCTGTAAGGTGTTTCTATTCAGGATTATTTCATGGAAAGATGTTTATACCTGTAAGGTGTTTCTATTCAGGATTATTCCTTGGAAAGATGTTTATACCTGTAAGGTGTTTCTATTCAGGATTATTCCTTGGAAACATGTTTATACCTGTAAGGTGTTTCTATTCAGGATTATTCCTTGGAAACATGTTTATACCTGTAAGGTGTTTCTATTCAGGACTATTCCTTGGAAACATGTTTATACCTGTAAGGTGTTTCTATTCAGAATTATCTAGTCAGGATAAATAAATGCATATATTACTGCCCTTCCCCAAAAAAAACATGCACTTTGGACCCGTGATTGCTTAACCCCTTTGGTCCATCTATGGTACTTATCTCAGCAGCTCAAAGATTACTGTCCCCTCCCCCCCCCCCCCTCCCCACAAAAAAAGGACTTTGGACCCCAGATTGTGCTCTTGTGCTCCTCTTGGAGGCTCAAAGATGACAAATACAAAGTTGCATGAATACTTTATTTATTATCAACTTCTGTAAACAACCTACCTTGTAAATGATTGCTATAATATTAACTGAATACAGATGAAAATATTTTGTGAAGTTAAAAAGCACAAGAAAAACAAAACGAAGGAAGTTGCGGCTAAATAAAACATTTTAGATTGGCAGCAATAACATGGTTTAGTGTACAATGATACAAAACAGTACAAATTCTTTGCTATTATTGGAAAGTAATTATGATGTGTACTGAAATTATTGGGAAAGTATAAATAGAAATTAATAATATGACCGCTACCTCATAACAAAATACACTTTGAGCTATACAAATTAATACAAGTCAAGAACTATACCAATCATTATTAAATTAAGCATGGAAATTATACCTGTACACTTTTAAACAATAATTTGCATACTTAATGAGCTTAAAAAAATTGTTCAAGAATAAAAAGTTGGATAACATCAACGATCTAAAATCTGCCATCCACAATTTGTATATGTGTTTCATACCAGTACTTAGCTTAAATCAGTACCTTACCTATGGTCGTACCTCACCTATGGTATTACCTCACCTATGGTCGTACCTCACTCATGGTCATACCTCACCTATGGTCATACCTCACCTATTAGTACCAAGCTGAAAATCTAGAACGAGTACATAGGCTTAGGCCACATTCTATCATGCCACAAATGGAAAAAGATGTGGACAGGAAGAACAATACAAATAGATATTAAAAGAATTAGAACAACAGCTCTCCTGTTGAATTAACAAATTTTAGAAGTGTGACAAATTTTCTCAGAGATGAAAGGAAAGTTAGTCTGCCTTCGGATACAAATTTTTGGCCCTTTTAAAGTGAAATGCATGGTATGCTGTATCAATAGCAAAAGTGCCCAACACCTATTTGAGAAAATTCTTCAATCTTCTTTAAATTCAAGAAAATTGATCAAATATGATTGAATGTCACATCAAAATTGACAACAACAAAAAATGCTGTATATTCCAATAACCTCAAAAACAAGATTTGTTAAAAAAGTTTGTGGAATGGAAAATGACAAATTCAAATTGAAAAAGAACAAGATATTGGGATTAAATGAGTTATTGAGTGAGAGAGAGAGAGCTCTGAATTGGCATCTCAATCCGAAGTATGCATTTCTTGACAAAAATCAGAAAGTATGAGCTGAACAAAAATTGGAAATTCTGTATATCAAAAATGCACTCCCGAGGATGAACACATAACCTGTCATGTCTGACAACCATTACTAGAATTTGCTTCAATGATTGTTCAGTTGCATACTTGATCACCGAATTTAAGTTAGATAAGTAATTTCCCTTGTAAAAAGTGAAATAAGCTTTTTACGATGAATTCATATTCAAAACATCAGTTTGTCATGAGCTAATATACGATTGAAAAAAGGGGTGTGTCCCTTCTCGGCCAATCACATTGCAGAAAACAAACTTCAGATGTGCACAAAGATAAGATAAGAATCTGCTGTAGGCATTCACCAGTTGGTAAAATTGTATTCACCACTTGATAACATTTAGCTCACCAATTGATAACATTTTATTCACCAGGTTGATAACATTTTATTCACAAGTTAATAAAATTTTATTCACCAGTTAATAACATTTTATTCACTAGTTGATAAAATTTCATTCACTAGTTGATACAATTTCATTCACCAGTTGATACAATTTCATTCACCAGTTGATACAATTTCATTCATCAGTTGATAAAAATGTATTCACCAGTTGATACATTTTTTATTATATTCTTAAAACCATTGAAACATAACTCTAATTTAATTTGAAAGTTCTATGCAAGGGGCAGTTTTTGTTGTTACAGGAACATGTCCCAGATTGAATACAGTGTATTTTTATTACTCAATAGTGGTAAATGTTATGTTTGCAATAAGAAATCAGGCAGTGCAATAATCATTTTTCAATGTCAAGTAAATAAATATTTGAGGTGATTTAAGTATCTGTTCATTGTACAGTATGAATACATCCTCAACTATGAATACAAGATTTTAAGTATCTTTGTCATCTTTTCAGCCAATAATTTATAGACATGTCAAAGGAAATGAACTTTAGTGGCATAGCTGAGGAGGGGGGGGGGGCTTAGCAATTGCCCATTTGGTTGGAAATTTTCAAAACGTTTGTGCAGATTCTCATTTGCATAATATAAAATGCTGATGAAACCAATCTGTTTTAGAGTTTGGAGTGCTGCATCTTCATGACGTCATCGCAATGTTTATTTGGTTTGCAGCAAATTGTTGGGCTTTTACACTATCATGACTAATGTCGGTAGAAATTCCATTGTTTGTACATCTCATCATAAAAAAATTTAATCAAAAAACGTAATAAAGATTCAATAGTGGTCAAAAAAAGGACTTTTCATATACGGTTCGAAAGTTAAGTTAGAAAGTGACCTACCTTTTTTTTTTTTATATATGTATTAAGTATATAGGTTGCCATATCCCTAGAAACACCTGTGGTACCAGCCATCTTGGGGGAAAAGGATCACAAAATTCTGAAAACCAAAATTTTCTGAGGTATTTCCTCAAAATATCCAACCCCCCCCCCCCTCTCTTCTCTCTTCCCTTCCTCCGCAAAAAAAGTCTATGCCACTGGTGTACTTGCATGATTTGTATTATTATTCATGTAATCCTTATCACGTTGGTCATGCATGATAAGGGTTTGCTATCTAACCTTACTATCATGTAAGGAAGGGGAGGGGGGGGGGGATGAAACACATACCCTTAAGCATGATAAGGGTTAACAGTACTATAATTATTATTATAATGTGACTCACTTATTAGTACTAGACCCAAGAAACAATAAGAATCGTCACATTTCTTACAAAATTAGTAAATCAATTTCCACAATTTAAGGTCAAAGTTATGACCTGCATAGCTTGACAGTTTTAATTTGGGTCCTATGCTACAATTAAAAAATTAAGATTAAAAAATGTGCCTGTGAGAAATTATAATACAATCTGTGCAATTTTGCCACTGCAAAAAATTCCAATTTACATACAATAAATACAAAATATAAAAAAATTATCATATGAGTTGTCTGCAGTGTCTTGAAACTCTTCCTAATGAATAATTAAGTCCTAGTGCTTACCCCAAAATAGAAACGTAATATCTTTCATGAAAGATTCTAGAAAGAAATCTCTGACAATACTTATAAACAAGTCGAAAGCACTGACAATGATCTTTTTCAATGCTAAGTTGTTTACATACCAAAGTAATCGCGAGCATTTTAAAATCAAATTAATTTACTTTTGGAGTAGGTTCTTAGTGGAATTTCTAAGGGTGGATTAAATCTATCAAAACAACAACACAGATCTGTAGAAGAGATCAGATATGAAGATCACTCTGTATTGCATACCAAAATCCATCTAAGCTTACCACTAGTGTAGTTACAGGGGGAGGGGAATGGGTATATAAAGCCCTCCCCCCTCCATCTCCATACACACACACATTTTCAGATGTTGACATTGAAATCCATGGGTAGATCCCCACTTTTTAGACTGGTTAAGTCACTGAATACTATAGTTGTTTTGCCACCTTTCTTTAGCCCCCCTATTAGATTAGCATGTTTTTGTTGTAGTTAGGTGCCACCTTAATGTGATTTTTTTTAGTGTTTTATTCAACAAAGATCTATTTGGAAGCTAAAAATATAACTGTATCATCCTACAGGGCTTATTATTCTTATACGATGTTTCCCCATACCAATGATATTACAATAAACTAATATAATAGCATCACTTAATGAATACGTGCTTCATTTCAAGAGATACTCTTACTCCATACATAGATGATTCCACTTTACCTAAAATGAATGACATTATGACACCATGTGTGGTTTTCAATCATCATTCAAAATATTTTCATGACTTTTATTAAATGAGATTTCGACAATTAGATACAAGCATGCAAATAATGTCTTTATGGAAAAGACCTAAACGTTTCCACCCCAAATCAATAAGAAGAAAGGTCTCCTTCCAGCAGTTGGTTGCGGGAGAAGCAAGTGACCAATCTCATGGAGAGTGCTAATGACTTTCGTCTTTACAAGTCTTCACCATATGAGAGGGTTGTTTCATACAGGTGGATTTTATATAGTTTGTTTAGAGTCTAGAACTTGTACTCATTAGTTGTTAAGCTCCTTAAAGTTTCAAACAGTCAGCCCCGACCTGATAAATAAGCAGGTCGGGTTAGACTTTTCCTCTTTTATTTTCTTTATTCCAAAAACCACAAGCAATTACGATCAAATTTCCCTTATCAATAGCTCCATTGTATTCATTCTCCTGTTGGTCCTCAGTTGTTGTGAAAGTTGGTGTTGAGTATCATATTAGCAGTGGATAAAGTCCTTATTAAGTGGTTGAGCAGTTATTTTAATTAGGTTAAATGGTCTCATTATTTGCTACAGTAAGTTTGTGGTTATGATTTCCTGGAACAAACTTTTAAAGAAAAGGACAAGTCATGCTTGGATGAAAAAACAGTCAATTCACACATGACATATTTGCATAAACATTTGTTTTAATATCCACCAAATTAAAACTAAAATAGTTTGATGAGACTTTGCCATTTCTATTGTCTTGGACAAATTTTTAAGTTAATGTTCCCACTTGTGTCAAAAGGCCATTGATACAAGAAGCAATTGTGATCGAAATACCACTTGTGAATGCAACCTATGTCAAGTGCCTCCCTCGCCATGGCAACCTCACCTGACCAAGTCTACTTCACAATAGTTGCTCTTAAAAAATGCCGCACTCTCTACATTTAAAATACAATAAACAATCTACCATATTGTGCAAAAAGCAATTAGAACATCAAAATCTGAAACCAAAGTAGGCTGATGGGCTACTAAAATACAAAAAAATATAACATATGAAACAACTATATTTTGCAAGTTCCTCTTATACTACAAAATATTACAGATTAAAATGCTAACTGCTTCATTATCATCACTCTCGTCAAAAGTAAAACCATTCTTGAAAAAGACACCTTGATTTGTAAAGATTCAGCAACACTGCATGAAGATTATACAGGCGGCCATCTTTCTAACATTAAGGCAAGATGGCTGAACACCCAATACGTTTGAAACCCTATAAGAACCATAAGCCACTGCATATCAACTAACATACTCCCAAGTATCACCATGAATGCAACATGAGCTATGTCAAAGACAGAAATAATCCACATTGACTGCATTGCTCTAAAAATGTATAAAAAATGAATATATAGTTTCCCCAAATAATGTATCTATTATTTTATTGTTGTCCCAAGCAACGAATCTATAGTTCTATTATTGTTTGAAACAGTGGATCTATTATTGTTTGAAACAGTGAATCAATTGTTGTTCCAAACATTGAGTTTATTGTTATCCCAAACAGTGAATCTATTGTTGTCCCAACAGCGAGTCTATTGTTAATATCTTGTCCAACACCATCAATCAATTGTTGTCCCAAACAGTGAGTCTATTGTTGTCCCAAACAGTGAATCTATTGTTGTCCCAAGCAGTGATTCTATTGTTGTCCCAAACAGTGAATCTATTGTTGTCCCATACAGTGAATATATTGTTGTCCCAAACGGTGAGTCTATTGTTGTCCCCAAACAGTGAATCTATTGTTATCCTGAAGAATGAATTTATTGTCCCCAAACAGTAAATATATCCTTGTCCCTAACAATGAATCTATTGTTATCTAAAACAATGCATCAATAGTTTTCTTTTCCAAGAAAAGACATTTTCCCACAAAAGCTGAACAGGATCCATTCTTGTATTCTCGGAATAAAACACAGCTCTGTATTATTGGCCACAGCTAGTTTATCCCTTGCCAGCTATTATGCTGTATCTGTATTATAAGATCCCAGCTATTTATGCCAATCTTTTTCATGACGTGCCAGCTACTTATTACGGATCTGCTTCGTGACGTCCCAGCTATTTATTACGGATCTGCTTCATGATATGCAGCAAGGAGGAGTCTGGCCGGCACTGCTTCAAGAACGGATGCTGCATGAGTTCAATCGCTGAGGCTCTTTGGGATGGATCACGAACGAGCATCCTCTCCAGGAATCCAAGCAGACGAGGAGACACCTGTGAAGATCAACAATCACAGCACCAATGATGCAGAAGCTCAACAAATTAAATTATAATACTAGGGCAGTTCAATCATAATTGTCATTAGTCTGCAAACACAAACCATTGCACAATGATTTTAATATTGATTGAAAAATCACGGTAAGATCTCCACAATGGAATTTTTTTTAATCTACTTAACTCTTTAAATGATAATGCACTGAAAATATATTCTATTATAGATTTTTTTAAATGATATTCAAACTGATAATAATAATGATATTAATAGGAATAGGAAGAAGAAGAAGAAGAAGAAGAAGAAGAAGAAGAAGAAGAATAACAATAATAACAATAACAATAATAACAACATATATTTATAATGCGACCCTTAGAACTGAACTAAAAAATAAAGTCTGGAACTAATAAAGGCATGGACAAGATAATAAAACCCTTGTAAAACCATTTTCCCTCAGTGCATATGTACTTTATGGACGACCCCTAACCTTTTACCCCATAACAGTTATCCGATTGCAAAATTTTAAAATAAAAGACTATGTATTTGTCATTATTTCTCAGGGTCGTCAAGTAGCGGAGTGGTTTAAGCTCTGGCTGTGCACCACTGTTGTCTTCACATTTGCATGGGTTTGATACCTGGATGGCATTGTGGGTTTTTTCTCCAGGTAGTCCGGAATTCTTACCATTGGCTATGCTTTTAGATCGGTCATGCCGACAAAATCGGTTGAGTTAGATTATGAAATGCTTTTTGGGTGGACCAAGTGACTAGCTATCCTTTCCTTTCTTTTTAAGTTCTCAATGACAAGAAACTGGATGATTTAGATATATTTTACTTCAGTTTAGAACAAATCAAAAATATTGGGAGTTGTTGATTTGCAATTAATTCCCTAAACATTTAATTGAACATGCCAAAAATAAACATAAATGATCGATAATCAAGGAAATGAAGGAATATGCTTGACTTTTAAAGCATTTTTAGCATAGAGGTGTTTTCACTTTTTTGGTAATTTTTGAGTATTTTACAAGCATTGTCAGCGTTGCTAATTGTTCCTGTACACTAGGCAACCCATATAGAATTTTCACGATTAACTATTAAAAAAGTGTTACCAAATGTTTTGAAAAATTGCGAGTGATTCACGATTATTCAATAAATGTTAAAAGCAAAAAAAATAAACCGACTTCATACTTTTTTGTAACAAACTCACCCCATGACTGTTTTTGAGCTTAGGAGGTGGCATGTCCCGGATCCTTCTCATCGCTTGAAGTGGAGGTTCATTAAAGAACGGTGGCTCACTGTCAACCATTTCCATCACCATGATGCCCAATGACCAGATGTCAACCTACAGAGAAAAGGTGAAATATAACCATTTGGTGCAACGGTCTTAATATGCTTTCTTTGAAAGGCTGATGTTGTAACTTGATCCCATCCATTGCTAAATTAGTTGCAACACTGAATAAGACATACACTGAAACCAGCTGACAGGAAAAGATTACATGCTGTGCCTTAAGTGGTCAAGTTAAATTAAATGTCATATTCTGGAACTTCACATTTTGATGAAAATGTACTGTATCAATTTAAAACTATTTTTTTATACCATGTAAGACAATTACACACTTATGAATATAGGCTATATACATTTATGTTGTGAGTGGATCACAGAGGTGATGAGATTCACACATTGCCACAGTGTGTAAGTAGCATGCTTCTGACACGACAATTATATGCACAGTTTGTACTTTATGAAACATCATGCCATAATCTTTTCATGTTTTCATGTAATAACATTTTACCTACAACACAATGTCCTCAACCACATTTTACCTCAACACAATGTTCTTAACCACATTTTACCTACAACACAATGTCCTTAATCACATTTAACCTTCAACACAATGTCCTCAACCACATTTTAACTACAACACAATGTCCTTAACCACATTCTACCTACAACACAATGCCCTTAACCTGTTACTTGTAGACTACATGAGACTTGACATGTCTTTATAATATTATGGATATGTTACACACAGAGTGCTACACATATTCCTCACATGCTAAAAGTGTATAACTTGAGATGCATGCAGCAATATCTTTCCTTAGGGGAAATGGTCTGTCAATCATTCACACTTAATGCACACATCACCTCAGGCATACAATACCCAGATATTTTTTATCACCAGTTTGCAAACAAATTTCTCCCACTAAGACACCTAACACAAATGAGTGATTTCAATCACAAAAGTGCCCTGATTACTCTGCAATGACTTTCTGTAATCATATACACACAAATAACATTGAACTACTTGGCTGTGGTGTGCAAGGGAATGGCAGATAATCAATCATTGTTTGGAGTGGAAACAATACACTGAACAGAAAGTCCAGTTGGTAATTGTTATACCTGATACCTGAGTGTTCAGGATTAACTCAGGTGTCAGGTGCGGATAGACTTAAAAAGAAACTTTTCGGCATGTGGTTATTCACAAGTTTGTAATTAGCACTTTCCTGACAAACATGTCATACTGTCACACACTCACTCATCAGCAAAATTTCTTAAATTAAGCTACAAAATTTAGATTTTTTAATTGCATCAGAATAATCAACTGATGATCTAGAATATTTCCCCTAAACAGTTCTAAAAGCCCATAAGATTTGATTAACACAATAAAATACCTTAAACATTCCATTTAATTACAAATAATTGCTGACATCAAAATTAGCCTATTTAGTTTTCTGACAATCTGTCATAAACAAAAAAACAGATGGCAGATTTTATTGATGTAGAAATACATTTCCATCTTGCAGTGAAAGATTTATGACATAAATAAGTCTTTGTGCATTTTAATCCAAATATTTAACGCTATAGCTTGGAATTTAGGAACAATTTAAAAAAAAAGGAAAAGGTTTTTTTTTTTTTTTTTAATTACGTAAGTATTTTTGGGGTATGTATCCCAATTGAGATAGTTCAGACAATATCCTGTTTGGCAGATATCCCACACTGCCAGAGAATGTTATTCTTTGCATATCAGTTTTGTTCTAATATGACACTGAAGAGTAATGTTATTTTAATGTCAATTTTGTGGAGTTTCCACCTTAATGAAACAATTTCTATCAAACTTCAAGGGATCAACACTTTCATGCTATTTAATTGAATATTTGTTTCACATACAACTGGTTTATTATTGTTGAGCATGCGAAGCATAATGTGAACCTATGTAATGGCAATTTTGGTCCTATGTAATGGCAATTTCGTACGGCTGGCCGTCCACAGTTTTTCCTAAGATTTCCTCAGAAATGTTAAAGTTTTTTTAGAATTCCTCAGAAAATGTTAAAGTTTCTTCGAGTTCCTCAGAAAAAGTTAAAAGTTTCTTTAGATATCCTTATGGAAAGTTAGAATTTCTTTACAAAATATTAAAAGTTTTTCAGAGACATTTAAGAGAGATTGAAGATCTAGTTTCCTTAAAAAGTCTACAAAACATTTGATATTTCCTTAGAAGATAACTGTAAAATGATATTATTTTCCAATATTCTTCAGAGATCCTCAAGTGTCTCTCTCATATCACTGGAAACTTTTGTATTTAGTATGCTCAGTCAGGGACTGGGAGGGATGCCATGTGGTACATGGATGGGGGCCATGCGGGACATGATATAACATATACCATGTGGTATACACCAAGGGCAATATCAGGCATAATTATTTGACTCTGCCTCTCTTTCTTATTCAACAAATCCTTTGCATATAAGTTATTATATAAACTGACACTTTCATACATAGTATGCTCAATCAAGGACTGTGATAGCTAGGATGAGACTTATGAAGCCTATGGGATGCCATGTGGGACATGGAATGGGATGCCATGTGGGACATGGGGTGGGAAGCCATGTGGTGGAATGCCATGTAAGACATAGGGTGGGATGCCATGTGGGACATAGGGTGGGATGCCATGTAGGACATGGGGTGGGATGCCATGTGGGACATGGGGTGGGATGCCATCCATGTGGGACATGGGGTGGGATGCCATCCATGTGAAACATGGGGTGGGATGCTATGTAGAACAGGGTGGAATGCCATGTAAGATATTTGGTGGAATGCCATGCGGGACATAGGGTGGAATGCCATGGAAAGCGATGTCATGTGGGACATGGGATGCCATGTGGGACATGGGGTAGAATGCCACGAGTAACACAGAGTGTGACATAGGTTGGGAGGCCATGTGTGACATAGGGTAGGAGGCTATGTGGGACATAGGGTGGGAGGCCATTGGGACATGGGACCCAAAGTAGGATGTCATCGGGAGGGATACCATGTGAAACATAAAGTGGGATCTAATGTGGGACATAAGGTGGGTTGCCATGTGGGACATCAGGTGGGAAGCCACTGATGCAGGACATACGGTGGGATGCCACTGATGCAGGACATATGGTGGGATGTCATGGGGGACATAGGGAGAGATGTCATGTGGGACACAGGGGGCACATGGGATGTCATGTGGCACATGGGATGTCATGTGGCACATGGGATGTCATGTGGCACATGGGATGTCATGTGGCACATGGGATGTCATGTGGCACATGGGATGCCATGTGGCACATGGGATGCCATGTGGCACATGGGATGCCATGTGGCACATGGGATGCCATGTGGCACATGGGATGCCATGTGGCACATGGGATGCCATGGCACATGGGATGGGACATGGGATGCCATGTGGGACATGGGATGCCATGTGGGACATGGGATGCCATGTGGGACATGGGATGCCATGGGACATGGGATGCCATGTGGGACATGGATGCCATGTGGGACATGGGATGCCATGGGACATGGGACATGGGATGCCATGTGGGACATGGGATGCCATGTGGGACATGGGATGCCATGTGGGACATGGGATGCCATGTGGAAGATGGGATGTCATGTGGGACATGGTGTGGGACATGTGGGACATGGGATGCCATGGGATGTGGGACATGGGATGCCATGTGGGACATGGGATGCCATGTGGCACATGGGATGCCATGTGGGACATGGGATGCCATGTGGGACATGGGATGCCAGGTGGGACATGGGATGCCAGGTGGGACATGGGATGCCATGTGGGACATGGGATGCCATGTGGGACATGGGATGCCATGTGGGACATGGGATGCCATGTGGGACATGGGATGCCATGTGGGACATGGGATGCCATGTGGAAGATGGGATGTCATGTGGGACATGGTGTGGGACATGGGATGTCATGTGGGACATGGTGTGGGATACCATGTGGGAGATATGGTGGAATGCCATATGGGACAAGGGATGGGATGGGATGTCATGTGGGACATGGGGTGGGATGCCATGTGGGACATGATGCCATGTGGGACTTAGTGTGAGATGCCATTTTTATAATTGGCTGGGTCATATGACATGGGTGTCAATTTGCGTGGGCATGCGAACCATGACAGTATTTACCTTTCTTTTTATTATGGAAAAGTACTTCTTGGGAGTCTCAGATCCTTTACAGTTTTTATTTTTCCCGCCATCTTCCCACTAAGGGATCCTACCAAATTCCTAATAAATATGAGTAATGTTCAACATACCTCAGGTCCATAAGGTAACCTTGAAATGACCTCCGGGGCCATCCAGTACGGAGTTCCAACCAGTGACTTCCTGCGAGGAAGGTCAGTCGATACTTGTGCACAGAAACCAAAATCTGACAGCTTTACCTAAATCGGATTGGACAACAACAAAAAAAGAGCATTTTATTAGCATTTTAAAATTAACAATTTATGAGATTTGTTGGCACATCGACTGCAAAGGTCATAACGTGCCACAAAGTTTAAATTATATTCAAATGACTTAAAAAAAGAATGGTGCTATTCAGAGAAGGCAATAAAAAAGAGTGTAAAAACAATGGATGCGAGAATTTTTGTAATATTCCCATGGTTTTTTGTAATATTCTCATGGTTTTTTGTAATATTCCATGTTTTTTTTAGTTCATATTCCCATGGTTTTTTGTAATATTCCCATGGTTTTTTGTAATATTCCCATGGTTTTTGTAATATTTCCATGGTTTTTTTGTAATATTCCCATGATTTTTGTAATATTCCCATGGTTTTTGTAAAATTCTCATGGTTTTTGTGATATTCCATGGTTTTTTGTAATATTCCCAAGGTTTTTTGTAAAATTCTATTTGAAAGAACATACTTTTAGAGCCAGTTTGGTACAAAAATCAGGTTGATATCATTTTCCGTTCAGGAGGTTTTCCTTTTTAAAGATTTCCCAAATGCATTTTAAAGTTTTTGTACAGTATAATGAATTTGTTTTGATGATGTCATAGAGGCAATTCTATTGCAGATGTTTATGTATTTCTTGAATGTAATTGGTTGTTTCTGTATGATAAAAAAAAAAATCCAAAAGTAATTGAAGTAGGGTAAATTTGGCAATGTATATAAATACCTAACTTTCATCAATTTATTTTTCTAGCAGGTTTTACTAATAAAAAAGGATGATAAAATTTAAAGAAATACATAAACTTTGTGGGAGAATGTGTTGCTGTGATGTCATACTGAGCCTTTTCCTATTCATTTATTGCTATTTTTGTGAGCCTTAAAATTGGAAAATCTCCTGGTAGAAATAACATATCAACATGATTTTTGTACTACATTGTTTCTGAAAAATTTCTCTGAAAACATGGAAATGTTCTTTTAACATTAGAAAAATTAGAGGAGCTCTCTTTCTGATGTCACAAATGTACACAATTTTCTTCATTTATCATAATAAGGCCTGAATATTCAAAATGCTGTCAATGGTCAATTTTTACCCAATTTGTTAAAACGTTATGCTATATTCATGGTTTATAGCCTATTTTCTTCCAATTGATTTCAAGTTATTGCTACCTGTCCATTAGTGCTGTCATGACATATCGATTATCGTGATATCGCTTTTGCCAGGACATGAGATATGCCTCTCAACACATATCGCGATACCAAAAACTAATACTCAACTAAGACATTTTTGCGTAACTAGGCTAGGCTATTTCGAATGTTACAATTCTAACGTTACTGTATCAAATCTAAATGTAAAGTTGAGGCCATTAAAAACATGCAAAAATATCGTGACACATAAAAAAAAACTAATTAAAAATCATGCTCCTTCACCCCACACTGCCACGCTCCGATGTAAGGTAGCAAAAAGAACAACAAATTGGCCCAGAACAAGCCTATCAGGCAGCTCTCACTTCGATGATTAATGGTCACGTTGGCTGAATTACCAAACACGTGTGTGATGCTTGATGAACGTAATAGTCACGCAATCATGTCATCTGCTAGATCTGAAAATCATTTTTTCTTGCGTTCATCATAAAAGAAGTCACGTTAGTGACATTACCAATATGTGTCGTGAGTCAGTTTTCCTGAAAAGTATCGCAATATACCAATATATCGCGATATTTTTCTCCAAGATAATTGATATGTAATAGAGCTATGTCATGACAGCACTACTGGCCATAGACCTTTAATTCTTAATATCAATTGTTCACATATCAGAACTTGTTTCGTAGATACATAAACTGAGAAATGAGATGGTTAAGCTGACGAGGAATAAGCGGTACCTTTCCATCGTGCGTGAGGAGGATACTATCACTCTTGATGTCCCGGTGGATGACCCCCTGTGAGTGCAAGAACGTCAGGGCTTTGAGGATGGTGCAACACACAAAGGCTATCTCCTCTTCATTCATTCTGAAAGGGAAAAATATAACAAATGTAGAAAACAGACAAAATACAAGCATGAATTACTTTTCACAAGTACAATTGTATTTTAAAAGCGCAGTCGCTCAGTGGTAGAGAGTCAAACTTCAAAGGTACTAGGTTTCATTTCTGACACGAGTCTTGCGTTGTGTTTTTGAGTACGACACTTTATTCCACTAAGCTGTAAAATGAGTACTGGCATTGGTTTTAAGTTAACCTGTGATGGGACTGGTGTCCTGTCTAGGGAAGATGCAGTTTACTCTCATCCGTTTGCAACACAGAAGTGGGGGATAAGCACCTCACCTCACCTAGTTTCTTCAGGCCTCCTGGCCCATAAGGCTGCAGTGCACTCTCTCCACTGGACTCTGTTATTTGCAACTTGTCTGGCTTCTGTCCACGAGCTCCATCCCATCACGTTCCTCTCCTTCTCGACTGTCCTTCTCCAGGTCGTTCTAGGACAACCAACTTTCCTTCTCCCCTCTGGTTTCCATGTCATAGCTTTCACACAGTGCTTAATAGTGCTCATGCGCATCACATAACCAATCCATCTCCACCTTCTTTTTACTGCAATGCTGATTTTTTTATGTTTAGTAATTCTCAGTATTTCATCGTTAGATATTACATATGGCCATCTGATCTTTAAAATTCTTCTGTTGTATCCAGCTTTTTATTATCTGCTACTTTAACTCTCCATGTCTTGCAACCATACAAGAGTACAGACTTAAAAAGAAAGTTAAACAGTCATATTTTTGTATATATTGAGAATGTGCTTGAGTTCCATATCTTATTTAATTTCATAAATGCTACTCTTGCTTTAGAGATTCTGTTTTGGATATCTTCCTCGCCACCACCTTGTAAGCTTACTGTTGCACTAAGGTATCTGAAGTTGTTTACTTCACTTAGTTGTTGGTTATCGATATAAACTTTGTTTGCACATTTACTGTTAACATTCATGAGCTCTGTCTTATGGGGGATAATCACTGACCTCATAAGTCTTCATGGCCTGGGAAAAGATTGACCTTTTACTTTTTAATACAATTGCATGACAATATGGTAATATAGTCAACCACTTGGAAACATCATGGTAGATTCAGAAGCGGGGATCAATTTTAACGGAAAAAATATCTTAAAAAGCCAAAAACCTTATTGGTTAGAAACATTATACAACAGTTTGCTCATTTCAATAAATAAAGATTCACAAAACAATATATGTCCTCTAATCATAGTCACCGTCATTGATTAAAAAGAGATATATGTAAAATGACTAAGTGAATAAAACAAAATGAATTTCACATCACTGTTTGAAAGAGCATCTTTCAAAAATGATTTTCTTTGATTTTACCAAAATATTTTGAAAAATATTTTTTTATCTCTTTAAAAAAGATATGACCATCACACTATTTCTCAAATTAAGCTCATCATATAAGAATATAAAAAGTTACTACAACTTAACAAGACTAACAACTGCAAGTTAATTAATGACTAATACACAGAAATATAACCAGCAGGTTTATTTTATTGCTTCCCCTCAGTAACACACCATATAGGCCACACCTATTAAAAATAATTAAGTTTACACTGGGGATAAGATTTGTTCAAGATATTGCAGATGAAATCCACAAAAGCATGAAATATGAAACGGATAATACAAACATGTAACAGATATCAAATGTGTTTGAGATATGAAATATACAAGCAAAAGGATGTGAATGACATCGAGCAATATACTGACATCACAAACAGTAGTATTAAAGGAGACATCAAGTCTGGTATAATCCTTATTTCATATGATAAAGGATTAAAATTTAAACCAACTGCCAAATTCAGCAAGTCAAATCTTATTCCTATCTCAAGTTATCTATATCTAAAGTCAACACATGGAGGCTGCCATTTTGCTCAATTCTGTATTGAAATCTTGTGCACGATGACACTATTTCCCCAACAGAGACATAAGGACTGTATTGTATTTCTTTACAATCTAAGATAACAGTTTTTAGTCCAAATTTATGTGACACAAAGTTTTAAGAGTATGTTTTGATAATTTCTGCATACACAAACCTGTCCTTGACCCTTACAAAATAAAAACAATTTTTCCAAATTAGAAAACTTGTGATAAATTATAATGAAATATATCACATTCCAGCATTCTACTGGATGATGACATCATTTTTTGCATGTAAAATCAAAACGGCTGCTCATGTAGTAAAAGTAGTAAAATTGATCAGTTTGTTTGTTTGCTGAGGGCTTAAACATCACCATGACAACGAGAGTCAAATTGTGCATGAGAGGTTAGATCATTCTAGAGGTTTACAAAGGGTGTTTTAATCGGGAGGTATGAAACATGGTCAGAAGTTTTGTTTTTTAATTTTACCATAAGACATAAGGACTATGTCAGACTTTATGTCTCCTTTAAACATTAGATGCATGAATGTCTAAGACATAAGGACTATGTCAGACTTTATGTCTCCTTTAAACATTAGATGCATGAATTAGACATATGACAATAACTTTATGTCTCCTTTAAACATTAGATGCATGAATGTCTTATTGCACTCTACATTACTATTATGAAATGATCAATTACAAAAGATTTTCAAAACTTTCTCTAGTAAAAGTTGTACAAACTACGCTAGGCAGTAAACAAAATTTTCCTAATTTTAAATCCAGAAACATCTTGCTTAGTTTCTCAATAGTAATCCCTCATTTCAAATTTTAAGGATTTTGTCTTTCACACATTTCCTTTGGTTAATTTTATTAAACAAACTGAAAAATACAATTCCCAGTAATTGGTCCAAACATGAAACATTGCAATGACATGCTTATATACATTATACATACATGAATCATGTAAGTTTGCATATTCAAGCGATCAATATTCATGCGATCATATGTGATTTAACTTCTGGTCTGTTTTTAGTCATTTTCACACAAATCCAATAAACCATGAATATTTCCAGAGCTAAATCAAATTTAAAAACAATTTATCACAATTTGTGCTTTCACAAATCTCTTTCATATATGAAGAGCACACTCCACCACTTAAAGAAAATCTATCGTGATTAAAATGTGACGCGTCAATTTTATTCCAAAACGATTACTAATTGGCTTATCAGTATAAGTGGGAATTGGACCATTGTATTTCGACCAATCAAAAGTCACAAAATCTATTAAACTCCACGTTAGAGACAATAACTGGCCTTTAACTTATCCTTTACGTTTCATCCACATGTTCTGCTTACTTACCTAGCATGGGTGACAAGATCAGTCAAGGCTCCTCCCTCCAGAAACTCCATCACCACCCACAATTCATCACCAACTAAGAAGCTATTGTACATCTCCACAATATTCGCATGCTTGTAGTCTCTCATGATAACAACCTGAAAAATAAAGGTAAGTCAGGACTAACAGGAACTTTCAAGGTTTGGTTTGTTGTTAAGATTAAACGATACCGCGACAGTCAGAGTCAAATGTGCCAAGAGGGTGTTAAAAAAAAATGCTGTAAGAGTTAGGATAGTGAGGAGATGGAAGGTTTGTAAGGGAGATAAATGGGAAAGGCTGAATGTGGGAGAAATTTTAGGTGAAAAGAAAGGGGTGTGTAAGGTTAGGTGTAGAAAGGGAGGAGATTATATGTGGTGGAAGAGCTTGTTGTTGCAGAGAAAGTTGATGGTGTTTGTGGAGGAATTGTTTTCGAAAAGGTCTGAGATTGAGGAGAGTGAGGAGAGAAGAGATCAGAGTTCTGGTATAAAGGACAGGTTACGAAAATATGCTTGATGGAGAGATCAGTGTTGCAAGTGAACTTTCAAATATGACTATACAACAAAGATCATAAAAGATTAAAAATTAGACGTCATTTTTTTTTAAGACTGTCCTAATCAGCTATTCAGACAGCTATGCACTAGTTGTCCAAAATTGAACTTTTAAACTTTCAGGTCTAAATATGCAAATTATTAAGTAAATTTGTGATGCAGCAATGGGTAAACTCTTTTTCTTGAAATTAGAAACCACAGAATTGAAAGAATTAAACATGTTTTCAAATGTCTCCTCTTTTTTCAAAAAGAATTGAAAATTGAAAACCCACAGAATTGAAGGAATTAAACATGTTTTCAATTGTCTCCTCTTTTTTGGTGAAATTGAAAACCCAGAACAGAATTGAATTGTCTTTTTTTAAAATTGAAAAATTAAACATGTTTTCAATTGTTTTCTTTTTTTTCTTGAAATTGAAAACCAACAGAATTGAAGGAATTAAACATGTTTTCAATTGTCTTCTCTTTTTTCTTGAAATTGAAAACCAACAGAATTGAAGGAATTTAACGTGTTTTCAATTGTCTTCACTTTTTTCTTAAAATTGAAAACCCACAGAACTGAAGGAATTAAACATGTTTTCAATTGTCTCCCTTTTTTCTTGAAATTGAAAACCCACAGAATTGAAGGAATTAAACATGTTTTCAATTGTCTCCTCTTTTTTCTTGAAATTGAAAACAAACAAAACTGAAGGAATTAGTTTTCAATTGTATTATCAATCATGTATCACAAATTGTGCATATGCTGAGAACAAAAACTTAAATCAAACATAACTTTAAAACTAAATACAATGTTATGATTTGGATGGTAAATTCCATTTTTTAAATTTATTTTTCAACAGGGTAGCCCCACTTGTAATGGTCTTCCTTAGGGTCCTGGGGTTACACACACAAACAACAATACAAGATTATTGAACAATAATCAGAACAATGTTACTCATCAAGGTATATGATACATCATCAGTAAGGTAGGTAGGTAGGTAGTTTTACATCCCTTTTTCAACAGCTAAGAGATATGATGATGCAACAAACCTCATTAAAGAGCAGTTCTCTCCTCTGTTGTTTCTTCAAGTCCATCTTCTTCACTGCCACCTGCCTCCCCGTTCCTCTCTCCGTGGCGATGCAAACAATTCCCGTCGAACCTTCCCCAATCTTCACAAAATTGACGAGATTCGTCGTCGGATCCCCTTGACTGACAACGGTCTGAAGGGCCGACCTGAACTGTTCGTGAGAGACTCTCGGTTCACCGGGGAGGGATGAGATTGATCCTACAGGAGAGGCATGGGGACTTGTTCTAAAAGACCCCTGAGGGGAGGGAGGGTGTCTGCTCATGATGGATGAGGGGTTTGTCCTCTGTAAACTGTTGTAGCCTTTGTCCTGCAATTCAAAGAAAAGTAGAATTTGTCAATAACATGATTTTTTGCAACAATAAATAACAATAATAAAAAATAATAATAGTAATAATAATAATGAACAACTAAATAATAATAATAATAAACAATACTAACAATAATACTAATAATAAACCAAGTCTTATAAAACACAAAACTAACAATAATACTAATAATAAACCAAGTTTTATAAAACACAATACTAACAATAATACTAATAATAAACCAAGTCTTATAAAGTACAATACTAACAATGATACTAATAATAAACCAAGTCTTATAAAACACAATATTAACAATAACACTAATAATAAACCAAGTCTTATAAAACACAATACTAACAATAATACTAATAACAAACCAAGTCTTATAAACACAATACTAACAATAATACTAATAACAAACCAAGTTTTATAAAACACAATACTAATAATAATACTAATAACAAACCAAGTCTTATAAAGTACAATACTAACAATAATACTAATAATAAACCAAGTCTTATAAAACACAATACTAACAATAATACTAATAACAAACCAAGTTTTATAAAACACAATACTAATAATAATACTAATAACAAACCAAGTCTTATAAAGTACAATACTAACAATAATACTAATAATACACCAAGTCTTATAAAACACAATACTAACAATAATACTACTAATAATAATAAACCAAGTCTTATAAAACACAATACTAACAATAATACTAATGATAAACCAAGTCTTATAAAACACAATACTAACAATAATACTAATAATAAACCAAGTCTTATAAAACACAATACTAACAATAATACTAATAACAAACCAAGTCTTATGAAGCACACACTCCAACCACGGACTGCTAAAAGCAATTGGAAACACAGAACAGAAAAAAATTGTAAAAATAACAGTAATAAGACTTGAGTTATGCTGCAACTCAAAAAGGATAATAACTGAGATCTTCCTGTGATTGTTTTTTTGTTTGATGAGGGCTTAAAGGCACTACGACAACGAGGGTCAAATTGTGCCTGAGAGGTTAGATCATTCTAGAGGTAGGAAGGAAAGAAAACAGGGGGAGGAGATTGAGAGAAATACTAGAACTAAAAGTCAGAAAACTGGGATCGAGAGAGGAGGTGCATGGGTGAAAAAAACAAAGTAGAGAGAGGGGGGTGGGAGAGGAGGACTAAATATGGTTGAAGAGGGAAAGTGAAAATCATTCTAAAGAGTTGGTTTGATGTGAGAAAAGGTACAATCATTGTAAGCAGCTGCTCGTGAAGGTGGTATTCTGAGAATAGCTTGATAGTATGAACAGGATAGCTGAGATGGACATTGCAGCAAGTTATATCTTGGGAGCTGCTTGATGCAGTCTGACCCAGTATTAAATAAAAAACAAAATCGTAAAAATCTGGAGTATTACTAAGATATTGGCAGATGTAGGAGATATGAAGAATCCTTGCAAAAGTTTTTGTTTTGTTTGAGCTGCAGCCTCTGGAGCAGTTATTCACTTGGTTGGATATCCAATAACTTCTTGACCCGAGGTCATCCGATCGCATAGTTACTGCGCATCGCTGGGTGAAACAAAGCGATCAGCTGAGTTTGTTTATATGCCATACGTAGCATGATAGGCCCGAATTTCAACAAATTTGCAATTTTTTCAAAATATCGACTAATCAATGTTCCAACTTAATCTCCAATCCTTTGATGATCGATTCAGAATATTTGACATCGCTTTGTTGAATTTTCGAGAAAAATGTATCAGTTTTGGTCATTTAGACATTTCCACGACTGACCCAAATTTCAACCATGTGTTCAACATGCCTGCATTGAAATACCCAGCAGGTGTATCAGTAACACTTACAAGTCCAATCGTTCATAACAATCGAAATAAACTTCAATAAATTGTTATACTAAATTGCACAATCAACTAACGAAGCATCTAATTAATGAAAATGGAGTTAAATAAACAATTGGTAATTGTAAAATTTTTGTCTGAATTTGCATACCACATGCAGACACACACAGACTTGCCATTCGTGTAACGCGCAAAGCTTTGTTTTCACTCCTGCAAATGACTTCATCTCCCGGATGTGACGGGGCACCAACCAAGTTAATAAATGAATATCCGTTCCTATCTCCCAGATGTGACGTGACACCAACCAAGTGAATAAATGAATATCCATTCCTCCCAGATCTCCCAAGTGAATAAATGAATATCCATTCCTATCTCCCGGATGTGACGGGGCACCAACCAAGTGAATAAATGAATATCCATTCCTATCTCCCGGATGTGATGTGGCACCAACCAAGTGAATAAACGAATATCCATTCCTATCTCCCGGATGTGATGTGACACCAACCAAGTGAATAAATAATTATCCATTCCTATCTCCCGGATGTGACGGGGCACCAACCAAGTGAATAAATGAATATCCATTCCTATCTGCCGGATGTGACGTGACACCAACCAAGTGAATAAATGAATATCCATTCCTATCTCCCGGATGTGATGTGACACCAACCAAGTGAATAAATGAATATCCATTCCTATCTCCCGGATGTGATGTGGCACCAACCAAGTGAATAAATGAATATCCATTCCTATCTCCCGGATGTGATGTGACACCAACCAAGTGAATAAATGAATATCCATTCCTATCTCCCAGATGTGACGTGACACCAACCAAGTGAATAAATGAATATCCATTCCTATCTCCCGGATGTGATGTGGCACCAACCAAGTGAATAAATGAATATCCATTCCTATCTCCCGGATGTGATGTGGCACCAACCAAGTGAACAAATGAATATCCATTCCTATCTGCCGGATATGACATGACACCAACCAAGTGAATAAATGAATATCCATTCCTATCTCCCGAATGTCACCTGACACCAACCAAGTGAATAAATAATTATCCATTCCTATCTCCCGGATGTGACGTGACACCAACCAAGTGAATAAACGAATATCCATTCCTATCTCCCGGATGTGATGTGGCACCAACCAAGTGAATAAATGAATATCCATTCCTATCTCCCGGATGTGATGTGGCACCAACCAAGTGAACAAATGAATATCCATTCCTATCTGCCGGATATGACATGACACCAACCAAGTGAATAAACGAATATCCATTCCTATCTCCCGAATGTCACCTGACACCAACCAAGTGAATAAATAATTATCCATTCCTATCTCCCGGATGTGACGTGACACCAACCAAGTGAATAAACGAATATATATTCCTATCTGCCGGATGTGACGTAGCACCAATCAAGTAAACAAATGAATATCCATTCCTTTCTGGTATGAAAGTTTAGAGCAGCACATAAAGATTTAGAAATCATACCAAGGACACCAAAGAAAACACACAAATTCAATTTTATATGTGTTTGCACACCACAACTACAAATTGACCTCCTTATATTTGTCCTGAATAATCACTTTCATGGTACCTGCGTGCCAAATCTAACTGCTTTACTTGAATCCAGTAATAACAAATATTAAAAGTGTTATTACTAGTAACTAACTTTAACTGTTTTACTTGAACCCAATACAGATAAATATTGAAAGTATAACTACTAACAAACTAAAATCTATTTTGCATAGTACAGGTACAGTAAATACAACACATTTCCTTCTATTCTACAAAGATGAAAAGAAACTATTACCAGTGGGCCTCATTAAACCGACATTCTAGTACCAGCAAAGATATCCAAACGTACTAGATGACAGATACAAAGCTTACAAAAACGGTGTTCTCTTTCGCAGACAGTGTAGCACAATGCAGCGACACAGGATGAACTAGCTACTGATGACCATGGGCGGGATTTGCCTACTGAAAGTGTGGGGGGAAAAGTCAAATGTGGGGTGGGGTGGCAAAGTCAAAAGTGGGGGGGGGGACCACAAAATCATGCTAAGATGCAAAAAATTACCATACAAAAGATACAAATTTTGAAAAAAAGTGGGGGCACCCCCCCCCCCCCCTTCTCCCTCAAATCCCGCCTATGCTGCTGCCTGCCTGGTATTATCTTGAGCAGAAAAATGCATCAAAGGAGCACTTAACTGATATATGATGACATATTATTTTGGTATCCTTAGTATATATATTTAAATGCTATGATGCTAGTGCTCAACACAAGCAGACTGGGCCTACATTATTGTGGACAAAAGTGTTGGGACAAATCACTGAAATATTTCTACCACTCCTAACCCCCTCCCCCCACCCCCACCCCTTCCCCCACCCCTCCCCACCCTTTAAATATTGCACGCTTTGCAAGAAAGAATAGAAATCGTGACATTGATGGAAGGGAGCAGGGATTTGTCCCAATTACTTTTTGCCACAATAATTGTAAATAAGACTTAATATTTAAAGATTTACATGAATTAGCCACAAAAAAAAAGAAGACAAAACAAATTATTTTGTGGTTGAGTGTTCTTTTGAATTGTGATTTCCAACTTACAGAGTAACCTGGCATTGGTTGGTTGTTGTTGGGTGACATTCAGGACACCGGTCCTCCGCTGCTAGAGCTACTTTGTACCCTTGCGGAGGGAGGGGGAAGATAAGCTGGGATTTGTCCCAACTAATTTTGTCCGTGATAGTATATAAGACTTCTCTCATTTAAAAATTTACATAAAGCAGCAACAAAAACATATTTCTCTTACTTTTTAACTGAGTGCTACTGAAAAAAAAAACATGTAACTTACAGGGTAACCTGGCATTGGTTGGTTATTGTTCGGTGACATTCTGGACACTGATCCTCCGCTGCTAGAACTCCCTCGCATCCTTACATCATAATCATAATTATTCTGCTGGGATGCAACTGGCTTGTCCCCTTGCAGCACTCTTTGGGAGGGTCCATTGGGGGGTCCACCTGGTGGTCCCCTGTGAGGCTGTTGACCTGAATACATACTCCGCTGATCTGGCCTCCTATCGGGATACCTGGGGACAGAAAATGTAAATTCATTGTATTATTGTAATGAAGCAGTTTGCTGCTCTTGTTTTGAGTATTTTTATGCTCAGACCTATTCTGAATATATCAAATGCACCTCCTGTAATGAAATTGTTAGAATAATAGATTTTTGTCTTCTTTCTGGGCATGGCATGACTGTTCATATTGTTACTCCACAGTTGACTCTCAAGAAAAAAGCTCAAATCCTGCAAACTGCACAGTTGCGATTGATTAAAACATTTCTGTATGGTATATCAGCCCTTCCTAATCAGAAGCTGGCTTCAAAGCATTATTCAAAAGCTTTGAACATGTTACTTCAGACACAGGAGCCTTCAAGATTTTGTTTGATTGTTAAATTTAATCTTCAAGCTACTCTTGAACCAGAGCATCACTGATGCAGATGCTCAACCCTTTAAAAGAATATTCCCATGGATTGTCATTTTTTCATATATGATACAGAAATTTTTAAAAACAAAGTGGTGAAAAAACTATGTTAATATCTTATTCTGTTTAGAAGTTACAATTTTTTTAAGTATTTTTGAATTTGGACAAAAGTGACTGATTGGCAACATATGTGATGTCATAGAGACAATTTCAACAAAATGTCTTTTGTATTTCTTTAAAAATGATTTTGATTTTTTTTTATCATTGTAAATGTGATGTACACCAAGAAGGACAAATGCTTTCTTGTAAATTATATATTTCACCCTATCTCTATAATAAACCAAAAAGCTGTTCGACAATGGAAATAAGTGGGATTAAATTGATAAGAAATACATAAGAACTGTGCTGGAATTGCCTTGATGACATCACCAAGCTGAAGGACATATACTGTACGAGGTGTTTTTAGAACATTTTTCTACTCTTTCTAAACAGAATAAGATATTAACAGTTTTTTCACTACTTTGTTTCTACAAATTTTCGCTATCATATATGAAAAAATGAAAATCCATGGGAGTATTCCTTTAATAATGAGTAAAGTTTTTTGAGTGTCCAGCCTGTGGTGGTGATTTGTTGTCAATAAAGAAGAAAGATGGAATGGTGGAGTTTATTGATGTCAAGTTCCAGTCCTTTTGAAAGAATAAGCCATGTTTTAATTGAGAAGATATTGGTTGTTTGTAAGCTTTTGAATGCAATGCTTTTTCAGTCCTAAATTTCAGTCACTGAAAATCATCAACTGACCAGGTTCTTTTTTGCTAAAATTTTATTGCGCTGGGATATATAATGGAGATCAAGTTCAAAACTTCTTTGTCATATTCACCTGCTCCCATTCAAATAACGTTGGTGGAGATTTGAAAAACAATAAGTTAACAACTTCACATAAAAAGAGTGATGTTTTATGGTTGTTACATCACACAATTTATATAAAATTTCCATTCTTTATTACAACAAGGCCTAACAAGAACTGTCGAAATGACAGTATGCTCGACTATTCAAAGCTAGTATAGAGAGTGGGCTTATTGAGGAAAGTGTATAGGGTAGTGGGGGCAGATGATTTCAAATTACTTGAGCTTTTAAAGATGCAGTATAAATCTTCATTTGCTTTATTAATTTTCAAATTATTTTACTACAAGCTTCGAAATATCTTTGAGTTTTCCCAGATATTTTAAGACAAAAAAAAGCTCAAGGTTACCTCACCCATGCAGTAATTCAGAAAACGTGTAAAAGCTAGCAGACTTTATAACTATAACACCTCTTTTAGTTATATCAATTGAACAACAAAGAAAGGAGAGGCCCTGTCTTGTAAATGTCACACCTGAAAACCAGATATATACTGTATGTCATTCCACCACTTGCATGACCCACATGCCATCAAAACTGAAATCCAGATGACACCCCACCGCATGCCATTCCAACCTGTTCCACATGTCGACACACCCTGTTCCACATGCCAACCTACCCTGTTCCACATGCCAACCCACCCTGTTCTACATACCAACCCACCCTCCTGTCCAACATGCCAATGGATCCTGACCAATATCCCACCCCACCTGCCCTACATACAATTCCACCTTGTCCCACATGAAATCCCACCCTCATCCTAATTCCTTCAGCTACTTTATCATCATCTTATCATCTATCCCACATTCCACTTATTGTTTATATTTCCTAAACCCCTAAAATTCTTTAGAAGCAAGTAAACTTTTATTTGCTTCTTTATTCCTGACAAGACAAATATTTTGATTCCTATTCATATCTTGTCAATATCATAGCAAAACTAGAAATGTGAAGTTAGTAAGTATTTTTGATCTCAGGTCAAATATTTTTTAGATCAAATATTTTTGATCTCAGGTCAAACATTTTGCAGCAGAGTTTATTTTAATGCAAATAACCTAACTAATATACACACTATACCTCCTCAATAAGTGTGAACAATGCTCTTCACATATACTGTATGATTATTTGTACCACAGGTACAAATAGTTTCATTGCTATGCAAATAAGCTAATTAGTATGCACACATAACCCCACCAGTCATGCTCAACTGAACAGTACCAATGCCCTCTACCACTGTACCAAGTTATTATCCCAGGTAAATTATGTTGAACGAAAGTCTGTTATGCAAATAACCTAATCAATATGCACATTACACCTCACCATAGACAATGCTCTTCAAATATATAATCATTTGTATAAACAAAATCCCATTCCCGCTTTAATTTAAGACTGAACAGTACCCATATCCTCTACCCCTGTGCCAAGTTACATGAATGTACACCATTCATAACTTAGTTAAACATTTATACATAAGTCTATTGTTGCACAAACAACCTAATTAATATGCACACTTCACCTCATTATTAAGTGTAGACAATACTCTTTACACATATATGATCATTTGTGCAAACAAAATTCCCACATCCACTTCAATTTAAGAGATATATCATAGATACAAATATTTTCATTGTATGCAAATAAGCTAATTAGTGTGCACACACAACCCCTAATCATGTTCACTTGAACAGTACTCCTATGCCAAGTTAGATGAATGTACACCATTCACAACTTAAGTTATGGAAATTTTAACCAAAAACTTTTAACCAAAACTTAAACCTGAAAAATATGTTCATTGTTATGCAAATGCGTTTGAACAGTACCAATGTCCTCTACCCCAATGCCAAGTCACATGAATGTACACCTTTCATCAGTTATAAAAACTTTTAACCAAAACTTTAACCTGACAAATATGTTCAATGTTATGCAAATTAGCTAATTAGTATACACACACAACCCCCAATCATGCTCGTTTGAACAGTACCAATGTCCTCTACCCCAATGCCAAGTCACATGAATGTACACCTTTCATAAGTTATAAAAACTTTAACCAAAACTTTAACCTGACAAATATTTTCATTGTTATGCAAATTAGTATGCACACACAACCCCCAAATCATGCTCATTTGATCAGTACCCATGTCCTCTACCTCTATGCCAAGTCACATAAATGTACACCATTCATAACTTAAGTAATGCAAACCTTTAACCAAAACTCTAACCAGACGCTGACGCCAGGGGTAGTAAGACCGCTCTTACTATTTTCGAATAGTCGAGCTAAAAATTAAAAGTGATGTAAATTGGTCAATTTACCACCAATTTTGATGAAAATATTGACTATTTTCATGTTTTGTACCATAACTTATTCCATTAAAGCTCAAGTCAAATTAAGCCAATCCATTTAAATATTTAATATTCCCCAAAGTGGTACTTGCAATTAGAAGAAGATTAAGTATATTATTACTAGAAACAACGTCTATTGAGATGAAGAATTTAAGGAATTCCCAAATAGTACATGTACCTCTATGTTTGAAATAAGCAATGGATCATATAACAGGTAGTGGTCTGCTGGTCCATTCATGCACGATGGACAGTTTGATCATGACAGCTGATTGATTACCTGATGTCTATTCATGTATGATGGGCAGTTTGATTAAGAAAGAAAATGCCTGAGGGGAGCTTGTGCTTACTGAGGGTGTAACATGACACCATGGAGTCCCACAAAAATGTCTAAAATCTTGAAAAAATTGCAAGTTTGATTAGCTATATCTACAAAATTACAATGATTTACACCTAAAAAATTACAACAATGAGAATTGACGACAATATCTTCTATGATCCACAATTTCAAGACCAGAGGTGTTAAAACAAAAAAGTGTAAACATTTAAAGGCCAAAAGTGAAATTCGTGTTTGATTTTATAACCTCAACCCAACACTGTTTAATTGGTTGAGCTAAGAATAAAAATTTCTACTCTATTAATTTATTTTCTACAACAAAAAGGAAATCCCATCTATTTTGAAAACCAGGATGCTGTAGGAATGATAGCAGAACACTCGAGTGGCTATCTATATGATGGTATAACGATACCCGTAACACTTAACAGCTTTAAGAGCACCAGTATTACTTAGTGAGTTTCCACAATTAATTGAGTATTAATGGGTCAGTTAGCTCAGTGGTCTGACATATCTATCTTACATAGAGGGGATGAAAAACAAAACACAACTGCAAAGAAACAATTTTGATATCTTGTTCCATTCAGGATTAAAAGTTTTAAAGGGGTGATATCGGCAAAAAAAGGACTAATCTAATTTTCTGATTGCAAAACGTGCCTCTTTTGATCATACTTAGCACTATATTAATAATACAGCAATATTTTCTGATACAGTGTTGATGTTGCCAAATGGATAAGGCCTAGATGATGGGCTTTAAGCACTTGCTTTTGTGCCAAACGTAACGAGTTTGATTCTTGTCAAGGCAGATTTTTTTCTTTGTCTTTTCCCCACATTTGAATTAAAACATGCGAGCTATTAACCGAGGTAATTCCGATAAATAGTTCCATTATTAAACTAACGACAAATTTGTGACTCGGCCGTGTCATGTTACGACACATACATACTGTACATACAACGTGTACATGCATGTACCTAATCTCCATACACACACTGTATAACATACGCTGCTCTTGTAATACATTGATGATGCAAGTATATGACATGCACTTACTGACATCATAGGGATTTTTTTTGAGACGACAGTGCCTCTTTAATAACTGGTGTCGAGAGCCTATTTAAGAAGTGCCAGCACAATCTTACTTTGTTAGCAACTGTTGATGCATGCATTTCAGTTTGATTGATTCAATTTTGATTGATTGATTGAATATATCTATTCACTATGAGATCATATTTACATGCACAAATATGCATAATGTTATAAAAATAAAAATAAAAAACCAAATTATCTGCACAATGAAAAGGACGCAGTAAAGGTTATCCCAACTGGGGAGAAACTTATTTCCATAGTGATCCTGATCATAAGTAAAACAAAAGAGATGTCACTGGAAATGGGATAAATAAAAAACAGTAAGACATACATAAAAATAAGCAATATAATAAAATCCAAGAGGGAACAGCAGGAGATGGTTAAACAGGCATAAAAAAAAAAGCATAAGTAATACAAGAATGGAGCATAAATATGAAAATAGATGCCATAAGATCAAAAAAAAAAATAAAAAACAGTAAAAAAGTGAGTCAAAGTAAGAAACAAACCCTAAACCTGACAAATGAATAAAATGGCAAAAAAGCAGACTAAAAATAGAACAGCAGGAGATTGTTTAATGGGCATATCAAATGCAAAATTGTTAAAAACAAAATGGAGCATTGATATAAAAATAGATACAAAATAATAAACTATATAAGACATAAACAGTCAAAACATTGAGCCCAAATTAGATACAAACCCTAAATCTGAAGTTTTCTAAACTTTTTTTATTAGTTGAAAATATCTTCTGTGGGTACTAATTACACCCTCTGTGAGTAACTCTCCTGAATCATCCCAGGTTGTACAAGTCAAACTATCTCATGCAAATACACAGTTGATGTCTCAACTACTGTAGTCTGATTTTAGTCATTTTACATAAACATAAATTTCTAACAGTTCTTAAATATCTTCTTAACAGAAAAATATTACTTAATTCTTTCTTAAGCATTTCATTCATTTAATGTCCACTTTTCATACAGCATAAGAGTATGCTGATGAATGAGCTAATCATTATGTTGTTACTGTCAAATCTACGATAATGCACCACTAATAATCTAGAAAAGCTTCTCTTGCTCAGGAGAGAAAATGACAAATCTTACCTGAGCCACAAAAACTGAAAAACAATTCAATTCAATGTAATTATCCCATCACAAAATAAATGTCAATGAATATAATCATTTAACTGTAATCAAAACAATGATGCTCTGTAGAAAAAAAAACCCGTAAAAGATAAGTCATTCCTCAAGTTTAATAATTGTAACGTGATGGTTTCTTAACGCTTGGATCTTTGCCCTTTTTTAACTCCAAGAGAGAAAAAGTCATCTAAAAAGAGTGAAATACTCCATGAAAACCTGACATCAACATAAGAAATGATAGATGCACATAACCATGTCATTAAGTAATAAACTACAACAGTTCTCTGTATGTTCAACGTATGGAATCGCAACCAATTCAGGAAACATTTGGTCGGATAATAATCCCACTTCCGAGGTTTCAAAAGTGGAAGGAAATGGGAAAATACTATAAACTCACTTAATTCTGGATTATCTACTGCTATTTGATGACAAGATTATAGATAGAAATGGCATGAAAAAGGTTTAGAAAGTTGACCAAATTTAGTAATCGAAGTGACAGCTTCCTCAAGCTCTGACCACAAGACCATGATTCATCCGATAAGTCTTCTCTTTTGTTTCTTCTAAAGTCATTTTGAAAGACTTACATAAATAAGAACACTGAATCAACCTGAAAGCACAGGTGTAAGAGGTGGGGTGCAGGAGGTAATTCACCCCCACCTTCTTTAAATGTTGCACGCTTTACAAGAAAAAAGGAAAATAGTGACATTGATGGAGGAGCAGGGATTTGTCCCAATTACATTTTGCCATGATAATTGTAAATGAGACTTGATATTACAAAATTTACATGAATTAGCCCCCCCTTCCCCAAATGTATTATATATATACATATATCATATATTATATTATAAATTATATATTATTATACATATATATATAAATATATATATATATATATATACATACATATATATATATATATATATATATATATATATATACATATATATATATATATATATATATATATATATATATATATATATATATATATAAATATATATATATATATATATATATATATATATATATAAATATATATATATATATATATATATATATATATAAATATATATATATATATATATATATATATATATATATATATATATATATATATATATATATATATATATATATATATATATATATATATATATATATATAATACATATATAATAATAATAATAATACAAAATAAAATTTGTGGCCGAGTGCTCCTTTAAATCACAATTTACAACTTATAGAGTAACTTGACATTAGTTGGTTGTTGTTTGGCAAAGCTATGCTCTGGCTGGTATCAGTAACATTACATCTTCGGCATTTTCAGGCAATATTGACAGACCCTTCCCACACAAAATCAAGCCCATGGAGAAGGGATTTAACAATCTTAGCGGTACACAATTTCACCCAGTTTACTTCTATCTCCCTCTTCTTCCCTGTACCTTTGCCTTCTCCAGAGCTGATTGTCTTTAAAAGTGCTGGCAGTGCAATTTCTATATCCCCAGGTGCTAGCTATCATGCATTATACATCCCGTACCGTACTGTACTCACCCCTACAGACAGTAAAGACAGCTATTCATAGTCTGAGCTAATGCATAATATTAATTTCACTAGCCATTTATATGCAACAAGTAAAGCAAAATATGTATCTATCAAAACCGTGATAGTTCCACATATAAACAGGCATCTCTTTTTGTGATCAATGTAGCAGCTTATGGTAACAAAGAAGTGCAAAAGGTTTACTGAGGAAGACTACAATCATAGACAAATTTCATTTGGACACCTAATCCCCTCTTTGCTATTGGCGAAACTATCAGCAACATTTTGAAATACCACTCCAGACTTATTCTTTATGCATACACATGCAAAGCCATTTTCACATTTCCAGTAAAACATTGCATGAGGGATTGGGACTTAAGTAAGGCTCCAAAATATTATATTTGAGAATAATACAGAGATAAATCTGTCAAAAGTGTGCCAACATTTTTTTTTTTTTTTTTTTGCAAAATTGTTTATATGAAGGTGTAAACAAAATTGAAGAAATGTTGATTCAGTCTGACCAACAGGATTTAAAAAGTACTCTCTTCATACAGTATTTTGTTTCTTTATATATGAAATAAATGACCAGACACATACATAAAATAATGTTATACTACTACACAGGGCTGGATTAAGGTTTTTGGGGGGCCATAACCTATCCACTTAGGGGGGCCCTTTTGAACAGCTCAAGATATTACAATGTCACATTTTACATAGGCCCTATTCACTAATCACCTATTTCTGTATCTATTTTCATTAATTTTAGTTTTTCGTCGGGGGCCCCTAACCTATAAGTTACCTAGGTTATTGATTTATCCGCCCCAGCTACTACAGCAAAAACAGTTTCACTTGTGGTGATAATTTTTCTTTTAAATTTGAAAACATAGAGCACCAATTTTGCAAAAACCATCATGACTGCTATGACATCAGACATCCAGAAACATTCATCAGAATATAAAGGCAATGGAAGATATTCTTGCAAAAAGAGTTCCTACAGAATTTCAAACTTCCATTACATGAATTCTATGCAAAAAGCAATATCATTTTTTAGAAATAAAGTGCTGAAGATTTTTTGAAGTATTGCATGTGGTGCTGTTACTGTACACGCAATGCAGTATTAAACAAACATTGCAAAATGTGTCCCAAATTCAGACAATGACACAGCAAATGAATAGTCCCCTTGTTCTGCCATAATAGACTGGCCAGATATTTTTTGACCACAAAAATACCAAGCCAGTCACTAAAAAGAGATTTCTTGCTAAAAAGAAAACAATGAAACATTTGATTAATTGCAATTACAGAGGTTTTCAACAAGGGTCACTCACCTTTGATTTGGAGGTCTTTGTTCTCTTGGGGCTGGTTTTGGATGATCCCCAGGGTAGCCTCCATTTTGATGAGGCGGGGGCATCTGCCTATTATCAGGTGGACCCTGTCTCTGATAAGGCGGTCCTTGTCTTTGTTCTACTGGACTTGTTCTGTAGCTACCAGGTGGACCATACCGATTGTCTTGAGGTCCATTTCTCATCTCTGGAGGTCCCCTTCTATTGTCTGGTGGTCCGCCATGCCCTCCCAAGTCTGTCTGCCTATCTCCAGGGGGACCAAGTTGCATATCTCTGGGTAAGGTGTGTCTCTGTGGGGGTGCATCTCTCCTCTGAGGTTGTTGTTCTCTACCTAAACTCCTATATTCAGGATTTCTCGGGTCAGATCTCCTGGAATCATTATTGTCCATTTTTTCATAATTTCCTCTGTAATTGTCCATTTTTTCATAATTTTGTCTGTTATCCCTGGGAAGGCTGCCATGCTGGTGGTCCATACTCCTTGGGGGATACCGCGGGTCCTGGTATTCCCCTCGCGAGTTGAGCCTATCCCTGGACTGGGAATCCGTTGGGGACATTCTGTGATCTGACGAGAGTCTGGAAGTTCTGCCTGGTTCTGGTGGTGACTGGCTCGAGTAACTCGATACATCATTTTCTTGAATAGGTTGCTCCTGGAGGGAAAATTAAAATCCTTCAATTAAATACTGCATCTGATAAATCAACATTTCCAAAATAAAAACTAACATTTCAATCTCATATTTTATCGTTTTCAAAAACTTTATCATTGAAAAATACAGAACAACATGTCTTTGGATCTCCCATATCAACTTACCATATCTATGTCCAACTACCCACTAATAGAAAACTACTAAGGGTTAATAAACTAGCACTTCTCATTATTATGGTATTTTAATTTTGTTTTAAAGTTTTAAAAATCCTGACTGTCTAAAACATGGCGTCTAAAAAATAAAACCTTATTAGGTCAAACAAGACACAATTAAAACATTTTGTTTCAAAGGTCTTCTAATTATATGATGTTTGACGAAGGCTTAACGGCACCACAGCAGTGAGGGTCAAATTGTGCCTGAGAGGTTAGATCATTCCACAGGTAGGAACAAAAGAAAATAGGAGGAGTCTGAGAGAAGTACAGGGACTAAGAGCCAGGAAGCTGGGATCCAGAGAGAAAGTGCAGGGGTGCTAAAAAAGGCAAAAGTGTGGGAGGGGGTGGGAAGGAGGACTAAATATAGTTGTAGAGGAAGGCACAATGAAGGAGATAATTTTATCCAGAGGGTTTTCTGGAAGGGCTCGGCTACTGAGTTGTGGGCGGTGAGGGAAGCTCTGGAAAGGTTGTACAGGGGGCAAGCAAGGAGGATGTGGTGGACTGTGAGGGGGCAATGGCAAGTGTTGCAGAGGGTGGTGAGTAGCTAGTAAGGAGGTGGGAGTGACTGAGGTGGGTGTGACCTATTTTAATGTGGGTAATGTGGATGTTGTCGATAAGGGAGAGATTGTGGATGATGGGTTTGGTCTGAATGGTGGGCTGGATGATGTGGAGTTTGTTGTCAATTTGGGAGTCCCATGAGTTTTGCCAGGGTCATGAACAATGAAAGCAATAAGGAGTTTGATGTCGGAAAGGATTTTGGGAAAGGGGGTAGGAGGAGGTTGAGAGCAAGCTTAATGGCTTAATCAACTCTGTCATTGTCGGGGATGCCAACAAGGATGGGTATCCAGAAGAAAAGAATATTTTGCCTGCAGAGGGAGGGGGGGGGGGTGCAAAAGGAGCTTATGGAGGAGGTGTGACATGGGGGTTTTCCCACCTAGGATTAAGTAAAGAAGTAAGGACAGACTTGGAGTCTGAGAAGATGGCAAAGTGGCTGAGCGGGGAGTACTCAATATAGATGAGGGCAAGTAGGATGGCCTTTGCCTCGGCTGCAAAGATAAACGGGTAGTTGGGAAGCCTGCTACTGGGGGTGATATCTTGGATGACAGCAGCAGCAGCTGTCTTGTTGCCTTCCTTGGAGCAATCATTATAGATAGAGGTGTAGTTTGAGAGTTGGTCTTTGATTTGGTTGTGGAGGTTGATGAAGAGGTTGGGGTGGATTTGTGTTTTGTGATGAGTGAAGAGCCCAGGTGGATAAGAAGGGGGTGGCCCAGGAAGGAAAAGTGGGGGTGGCCCAGGGGGAAAAGTGGGACAGGAGAGATGCCAAGAGTGGTGGGGTTGATGCCAAAATGGTGGAGGTTGGGTTTGATGCATAAGATGAAAGGAGGGGCAAGGGTTTGAGTCCTATCAAAGATGGTGGAGAAATTAAGGTTTCTAATGAGATTGTATACAGGGTTTTGGGTGTTGGTGAGGGCTCTCTAAAAGTGTTGGAAAGGCTTAGTTTTCTACACCTTAGCAGGAAGGGGGAATCATTGGCTTCAACATGAAAGCTGGTGATGGGGGAGGTCCTGTAGGCACCCAGGCAAAGCCTGAGGGTTTCATTTTAGATGGTGTTAATGTGGTTGAGGTAAGAGTTGTGAGCAGCACAGTAGACAATATTGTCAGAGTTGAGCTTGGCATGAATGGTGAGCCTGAAGATTTTGAGGAAAGCGTGGGGGTTTGCATCCCAAGTGGTGTTGGAGAGGAGGCAGAGAATGTTGAGAGAGCTGTTGCATTTCTGTTTCAGGTTGGTGATGTGTTGCTTGTAGAAGAGCTTGGGGTCTAGAGTTAAATCCAGGAACTTTGTGTGTTCAACTTTAGGTATGCGATTGCCATTGAGCACAAGTTTTGGGTTGGAGTGGAGGTTGTTGAAATGACAGAAGTGCATGCAGACTATCTTGTCTTTGAAGAATTTAAAATCATTTTTGTTGCACCAGACCTGTAGCTGGTTGAGGCTGACTTGGAGCCTATTTTCGACGAGAGAAAAGCTATGGGAGGAGTAGGAGATGGTGAAGTCATCCACGTGTTTGGGCCAAGGTTGTCCGTGATGTTGTTAATGCTCAGGTTGAAAAGAGTAGTAGAGAGGAAGCTGCCTTGGGGGACACCCTCTTCTTGGGGCAGGGGATGGAGAGGGTGTGGCCAATACGAGCTTGAAACTGCCTGGAAGAAAGGAAGTTTTAAATAAAGATGGGGAGGTGGCCTCTGAGGCTGATGGTGTGAAGCTTGTGGGTAATAGTGTATTTCCAAGTAGTGTCGAAAGCTTTCTTGAGATCAAAAATGATGGCAATGAGGAGTTCCTTTTTTGCAAAGGATTCCTGGATAGCTGTGTCAAGTGTGAATTACCAGTCCACGGTATTGTGACATTTCTGGAAGCCGCTTTGGTGAGGGGAAAAGATTCTGTTGGTCTGAAGGAACCAGTTTAGTCTCTGGTTAACGATCCTTTCCAAAATTTACAGGGACAGCAGGTGAGGGCGATGGGGCGGTAGCTGGAGGGGTCTGTAATGTCCTTTCACGGTTTGGGGTCGAGGGTGATGATAGCTGTCCTCCAGATAGGGGGAAAGGAGTGTGAGGACCAAATGTGGTTGAGGATGGTGAGTAGGGTAGCTGCGACCTTGTTGGGGAGGTGTTTCAGGAACTGGTAGGGGATGTTATCTGGGCCCTTGGGGGTGCAGCCAGCGTTGTGGATGGCTCGCTGTAATTAAGATAGAGTGAGAGGGGTGTTGTAGCTCTCGAAGTTGTCAGAGAGAAAGGTAATACTCCGGGTTTCATCACAAGCTTTTTCGGTTTTAAAAGCATTGCGGTAGTTGGCCAAGGACGACATGTTGCTGAAAGAGGTGGCAAAGCGGGTAGCGATATCCTTTTTCATGATGAGAAGATTACCATTCCAGGGGAGATGGGAGACTTGCCCATCCTGCCATGGAGGCTGTTAACCATACTCCAAATCTCCTTAGTGGGGGTGTTGGTGGTGAGAGAAGAGATGAAGTTGTTTTAAGTGTTGGTTTTACTGTCCTTGATAGTGCACCTCGCTTTGCTTTGCAAGGCTGATTCGAAAGAGCTTGAGGTTGTGAATGATCTGGTTTGCTTTGGAGTTCCTGAGGGCTTCTTTCCTGTTATTGATTTCGATTTTGTCGTCATCGTTGAACCAGGAGTTTGGAAGGGAAGGGAGGGGGAGGGGGTGGTTAGGTTTTTGGAAATGGAGCAGGTGGCGATGTTGATAAGAATGTTACTGAAGTTTGACATGGGATCCTCACCCTCAAGGACATGGGAGGAGAGGTGAGAGTTGCAGAGGGTTTCGAAAAGTGGCAAGTTGGATTTCTTAATAATTGGGGGTGTGGTCTGTGGGGGTTTGAAGGTTGGAGTGAATAAGGAGAGGGTAATGGTCACTACCACAGAGGTCAGCAGCAGTGACCTTCCAGCTAAAATAGAGGTTGGGGGAACATATAGACAGGTTGATACAGGTGAGGAAGCCTGCGGCAGGGTGAAGGAAGGTCGGGTAATTACTGTTGAGCAAGGAGAGGCTGTGCTGACGAAGAGTGTTTTCGACTAGCTTGCCTTTGGGAGTGGTGGTATTGGAGCCCCACAGGGGGTTGTGGGAGATAAAGTCACCAAGAAGAAGCAAAGAGGAGGGGAGCTGAGATATAAAGTTGTTAAGGCTGCTTGACTGAAGATTGGCATTAGGGGGGAGATAGGTATTGCAAAGAGTGAAGGTTTTGTGGAGGAAGATAGAGATCGGTGTTAAGATGAACAGGGCTGTGTGAGATACCATATCTAACAAGAATGGAGACGTCCCCACGGGCCCTTCTGACATCCTCTTGATGTTTATGGTAGCAAGAGAAATTATTGAGGGAATAATGGTCAGTGGTTTTCAAGAAGGTTTCTTGTAGGCAGAAGATGATCGGGTTAAAGGTGGTGGCCAGGTCAATTTCTTATAAATTGGCCATAAGGCTCCTGATCTTCCATTGTATAATGTTGTGAGTGTTATTGTAATCTGTTGTGTCTGGGTTGGCTTGTTTTTTCTTTGGATTTGTCCCTGTTTCTTTGGGAGTGGTTGTTTTTTAAGGTTGGACAAGAATTATGTTCGGTGGGTTCAGTAGTCGAACAATCAATGTTCTCTGCAGTGTCATATATGTGGGTTTGTATAGTGGGCTGTTTGTTAATTTGTTGTTTGTTAGCCAGGTTGGCTTAAGTTTGATAGTATTTGAGAATGTTGGAGGAGGGGACAGCAGGGGTCTTTGAAAAGGAAGGAAGTTTGGAAAGAGGGGTGGTGGATGTGGTTTGTGTAATGGGTGTGGTTGGGTTGTTGGCAAAGGTGATGGGCTTAGGACTCAGTAAAAAGAGCCAGGTGAGGTCGGTTTGAGCATGTGAGTCAGTTTTAGTTGTGTTAGGGGGCGGTATTGGTGTTTGAAGAGACTGTGCTGGTGTAGGAAGGTTTGGCATGGAGGAAAGCGAGGAATTGTTTCCTGGTCTCCAGATAAGTGGTGTTTTTTCTGAAGCCTGGTAGGGAAGTCTTTTAAGAAGGAGGGATGGTTGGCTGGGTGAGTACCATTGCAACTGGTGCAGTGTGGGGTGTTGGTGCAGGAAACGCTGTCATGGTCCAGGGCTCATTTGCCACAGCACGCTTGGCTGCAGCAGGAGTTTCTCCCATGGCCATACCTCTGGCACTTATGACAATGGAGAGGGATTGGGAATGTCGGGGATGACTGGGATTCTTAGATAGGGGGCAGTGATGTGGGAGGGGAGAGTTGGTGTGGCAAAAGTCAGAAAGATGATATTGGTGGGTGTTTTAGCATTGTCTCTCTTGAGGATGAGATGACAGGCCTTAGTGACATGTTGGCTGGCAAGTTCCTCGACTAGGTATTCATTGGTCAATTAGGCAAGGTCATTGGTTCTGAAGATGCCTTTGCTGGAGTTCAAGCAATGGTGAGGAGTGACTGTTACGTCGATACCAGTATTAGCTAGGGTTTTAGTGGTCAGGAGGGTGGTGGCTTGAGTATCCCTGGTGCAGTGGAGATCGCCAGACCTGAGGGTAGAAACCTTGTGGAGGGTACCGACAAGGCCGTGGAGCACCTTGTGTATGAGGAAGGGGGAAACTCTTTTGAAACTGTCTGGTATGTTGGTGGCTTGAATGATTACAATTTTGGGGACTGGGGTTGAGGAATGGTCAATGGATGTAGCAGGTAGGTCATGGGGAGAAGGACAGAGAGTCAAGGTCAAGGCAGAAGCATTTGGTCATGTTGGAAAAAATACCAAGGGCCGGGAGACCCAAGGCAACAAGACAAAAAAGTTGCAAAACTACTATTCAAGAACCACTGTATAGATACCGAAAGGACGTGAAAGCCTGGTCACAATAGAAGGGAAAAAATAAAAAGGAATGATTTAACGAAAGCAGACACCCATACACAAAGAGAGCATCCCAGAAAATGAAGGTGCAAAAGTTTAGGTGAAAAGTGCATGGTAGAATAATCAGAATGAAAAGTTTGAGAGAACAGAAGAAAGTCGCGTTGCTCTCTCAAGATATGAACGTACAATAGTAATAGGAATACCTAATCCTTCGCTAAAATCATTGAACATTAGACGCCCATTCATAAATAAACTTCAGGAAACATAAATATTATCAAAACATTCAAAATAAGATTCATTCAAAATCTACCCAGCTGCCAAAATAATACTATTACCAACATCTCCATTTCATGGCAAAGTCTCCAAGTCATTCAGCACTGTTTTTTTAGAACATCATTTGATACCAAAATTTTACTAAAAATAGGGTATTTGAAAACAGCATCATGTATTTGTTATTAAACAGACCAGTCCCATGCAAAACTAGAACAAACCATTGTTTTGAAAAACATTTTAACTCACCCAGACTTATTCTTCTACCCACAAAGACCTGTATTAATCAATTTCTTCATTTTCTGAGACCGCCAGAAAATTTACAACAAAATTCATCATTTTTATATTAATTTGACAAATGCAACATGTTATCACACAGCTTGAGTTTTATGACATCCCAGCAGGTCATTCACTGTTGTTCAATTTTCTTTGTTTGTAAAATTTCCATTTAAATTTACTTAAAACAAAAAAAACACACCTTAATGACATTTTCTGTTTTATTTACTCAGGTTTTCAATAATTGTTTATAAATGCCACTAACCAAACCATACTTCTCTCCCCTACCTCCATATCTTTAATTGCATTAATGTAAAGAATACTTACTACGAAAAATTGAAAGTGAACACATTTCAACAAATGAGTCATGAAATTAAATTTGATGCAAATAGTACAGTAAACACATTTATGGTTTGGTTTGTTGATATTTAACGACACCGGACAGTCAGAGTCAAATGTGCCAAGAGGGTGTTAAAAATAATGGTGTAAGAGTTAGGATAGTGAGGAAATGGAAGGTTTGTAAGGGAGATAAAGGGGGGAAAGGCTGAATGTGGGAGAAAAATTTAGGTGAAAAGAAAAGGGTGTGTAAGGTTAGGTGTAGAAAGGAAGGATGAGAGGAGATTATATGTGGTGGAAGAGGTTGTTGTTGCGGAGGAAGTTGATGATGTTTGAGAAAGACTTGTTTTGGAATAGGTCCGAGATTGAGGAGAGTGAGAGAGAAGAGGTCTGAATTGTTAACGAGTCCCCTATGACATGGACGAAGGAACAATGACAAAACTGAGGCAATATGCTACTAATGAGGGATGTTGTGGAAGCGGCTTGAAATCCAAGTCATGAACACTGGGTCAAATGCAGGTCATTTATAGCAATTCTTCTTTAACAAAAAAATAAAACCCCAAATATTCTTCAACGAAGGACATTTTTTCATTTACAGTGTGCTTGGTGAAATAAAATGAAGTTATGTGATATCATCCTTGCGGTTTCTGAATAATAATCAAAATAATTCTTACTTTACTTTTCTCTTAGAGACCTATTTACAGCCAATGAGAGAAGAATATTTTGTTAAATCCTTAGATTTCAAGTAAATCCATACTCAGGCTGTGATGACCCATCAGGTCTTTAATATCCCCGGTTTCGCTGGTGTAAGCTGATGAGAGCACCTTATAAAATCCCTTTAAATTCTTTAAAATTTCAAGATGAAAAGTGGCATTTACGTTCAAATAAAGTGTTGAGAAGAAGTTATGAGGCAGCGATTGATAATTTTTAACAGTGCATCAACAGCTTCAGCCACATTTCATGTTTCAACATGACAAAAAATAACATGGGGAATTGAGAAAAAATTAAACTTTACAAAAACAATGGAGGTGCAAAAAAGAAATAGAAACAAAGGGAAAAGATGAAAGAGTGAGTGAAGAAACAAGAATCCAGCTGGGGACAATATCTGACATTATCATGTTTGAGATCAGGTGTTAGAGTTAAATTTAGAACAAGAGAGATTGTTTAAAGAAGTTAGAAACAAAGCTGCCAATGGTGGAAGTTTCTTCTAAATGAAAAAAAACTTTCTTCATCTTCATAATCAACTAGAACGGTAAATATTGTCATGGTTCACATGCCCATGTAAATTGTATCATACGACCCGGCCTATTATAAAAATGGCATTTCACACTAAGTCACATGGCATCCCATGTCCCACATGGCATCCCATGTCCCACATGGCATCCCATGTCCACATGGCATCCCATGTCACATGGCATCCCATGTCCCACATGGCATCCCATGACATGGCATCCCATGTCCCACATGGCATCCCATGTCCCACATGGCATCCCATGTCCCACATGGCATCCATGTCCCACATGGCATCCCATGTCCCACATGGCATCCCATGTCCCCATGGCATCCCATGTCCCACATGGCATCCCATGTCCCACATGGCATCCCATGTCCCACATAACATCCCATGTCCCCATAACATCCATGTCCCACATGGCATCCCAAAATGTCCCACATGGCATCCCATATCCCACATGGCATCCCACATCCCCATGGCATCCCATGTCCCACATGGCATCCCATGTCCCACATGGCCCCCATGTCCCACATGGCATCCCATGTCCCACATGGCATCCCATGTCCCACATGGCATCCCATGTCCCACATGGCATCCCATGTCCCACATGGCATCTTATGTCCCACATGGCATCCCATGTCCCACATGACATCCCATCCCATCCCTTGTCCCACATGGTATTCCACCATATCTCCCACATGGCATCCCACCCCATGTCCCGCATGACATCCCATCCCATCCCTTGTCCCACATGGCATTCCACCATATGTCCCAAATGACATCCAACCCTATGTGCCACTTGACATCCCACCATATCTCCCACATGGCATTCCACCATATGTCCCACATGGCATTCCACCATATGTCCCACATGGCATTCTGCCATATGTCCCACATAGCATCCCACCCTATGACCCACATGGCATCCCACCGTATGTCCCACATGGATCTCATCCTACATGTATGTCCAACATTAATCCAACCATATTTACCACATGACATCCCTCCCTATGTCCCACATGGCATCCCTCCGTGTGCCACGTGGCATCTCTCCCTGTCCCCCATGGCATCCAATCGTATGTCCCGTATCAGTGGCTTCCCACCTGATGTCTCACATGGCATCCCACCTTTTGTCCCTCATTGGATCCCACCATGTTCCACATGGTATCCCTCTCAATGTCCCAATGACATCCTACTTATATCCCACATGGTATCAAATCCCATGTCCTCATGGCCTCCTACCCTATGTTCCACATAGCCTCCTACCCTATGTCCCACATGGCATCCCACCCCATGTCCGACATGGCATTCCACCCCATGTCCGACATGGCATTCCACCCCATGTCCCACATGGCATCCCACCCCATGTCCCACATGGCATCCCACCCCATGTCCCACATGGCATCCCACCCCATGTCCCACATGGCATCCCACCCCATGTCCCACATGACATCCCATCCCTTGGCATTCCACCCTATGTCCCACATGGCATTCCACCATATATCATACATGGCATTCCAACCTGTTCCACATGGCATCCCACCTCATGTCCCACTACCCTATGTCCCAAATGGCATCCCACCTCATGTCCCACTACCCTATGTCCCACATGGCATCCCACCCCATGTCCCACATGGCATCCCACCCCATGTCCCACATGGCATCCCACCCCATGTCCCACATGACATCCCATCCCTTGGCATTCCACCCTATGTCCCACATGGCATTCCACCATATATCCTACATGGCATTCACACCTGTTCCACATGGCATCCCAACCCATGTCCCACATGACATCTCACCCCATGACCCATATGGCATCCCACCCCATGGCATTCTACCCTATGTCCCACATGGCATTCCACCATATATCCTACATGGCATTTTAACCTGTTCCACGTGGCATCCCACCTCATGTCCCACATGGCATCCCATCCCATGTCCCACATGACATCCCATAGGCTCCATAAGAAATCTCATCCTAGCTATCACAGTCTGTGATTGAGCATACTATGTATAAAAGTGTCAGTTCATATTATAACTTCTATACAAATGAGTTGTTGAATAAGAAAAAAGGCAGTCAAATAATTATGCCTGATATAGCCCTTGGTGTATATCACATGGTATATATTATATCATATGTCCCGCATGGCCCCATTCAAGTCCCACATGGCATCCTCCCAATGTCCATATGCAGTCACATCCTGTCACACTACCTGACTGAGCATATGAAATAAAAAAGTCTGGTCAGTTCATATACTGTAAGAACTTTATACAAATGACCACAATAATAAAGGTGGAGTTTAATAATCATGCCTGATAAAATAGTTGGTGCCCAAATATTTTGAAGAATTTTAAGGATTTTAAATCTCCAGTGCTATAAGAGAGATGCTTGAAAATCTCTGAAGAATATTGGAAAATTATATCATTTTACAGTTATGTTTTAGGAAATATCAAATGTTTTGTAGACTTTTTAAGGAAACTAGTCTTCAATCTCTTGTCTCTGAAAAACTTTTAACATTTTGTAAGGAAATTCTTACCTTCCATAGGTTTCTAACCTTCCATAAGGATAATTCAAGAAACCTTTTCTGAGGAATTCTGAAGAAACTTTATCATTTTCTAAGGAATTCTCAAAAAACTTTAACATTTGTGAGATATTCTCAGGAAAAACTGCAGACGGCCACACGGACGAAATCGTCATTACATAGGTTCGCATTATGCTTTGCATGCTTACCAATAAGGTAAACCAATTCCTTCAAAATAATCTGCTTTTTTCACAGGTTTTTACACAATTTTTCAGTTTCTTACAGCAATCACAAACATTCTCCTTCTGTGTGTTCAGAGATTTGTACAACACAAAGTTATTCTTTCTCCAAACCTCATAAATGTACGTAAATGAAGTGATTACAGACAAAACTTTGAACCCTCGATTCGTACCTGGAGTTGCATTTGTTCTCTCCTTCTCGCTCTTGGTGGGCTGTGACTGCGAAGAGAATTAGACCTCGCGACCGAAATCGCTCTGGTTTCACCTGGTGCTTGAATGCCATTGGGTGATTTAGAAAAACTGTTGCCACGCACAATTCCCTACATGAAAACAAAAATTGTACAAAAATAATTTAAAAAATCAAAATGTGTTACACTTTTGTCAAAAATACCTGTCATTTTTTTTTTTTTAAACCAAATTTGGTACTTTGGTACCAAGAAATGATAACTATAAGCCCAAGAAGGAGGATCAAATAATTAAACAACAATTACAAAGCCCAAGAAGGAGGATCAAATAATTAAACAACAATTACAAAATCAAATTTTTTACATTATATACAGCATGTCAAAAATATCTGTCAGTTGAGTTACTGTATTTGAGTACTTTATTAAGCTAAAATAAATAGTAAAGTTGCAACAAAGATGATTACTATTGCCAATTTGACAATCTAAATATTTATCACAAATATTGATTAATTAATACTCCATAGAGAGCACTCTGCCACATAATATCTTCAGTAATTGTCCAACAACCATTAAAATCTATTGGGCTAATTGTGCATGGGTCTCAATGGAGTGTTACAGTACTTAGTTGTGTGAGTCAACAAAAACTATTATTTCCATGAAAAGGCTGTATAATGATAAAAAGTATTTGGTTCAATTTCCAAACATTTGAACAAAAGTTAGTGCATAAAGACAGCAAAGAATTGTAATTGTAAACACTGATGCATGTATATATTTACCCACATTATGGACAACCCAGGACTTCTGCAGGATATTGAGTATTTGCTATAACACAACTTACTCACAGTGGTGGCAGATGGTCAAAATTATTGGGCCAACCATGTTCACGCAAAGCATGAACCCAAACAACCTGGGGTCCAGGGGCCCGCTCAAGGGCCCCAGTGAGGTCCAGGGGCAAAGCCCTGGTGGGGATCCAGTGTGAAAAGCCCCTGGAAGCTCTGTGGTTTAAGCAGTTTGTAAGGACTTTGCATGTCTGACTGGGTTAGCAACAATATTGCTTTGCAGATGAATTCTTCTAAACTCTAGGTAGCCTTATTATTGAATTCTTGTTAGGTATCTCAGTCAGTTTGCCTATTCTCGGTAAAATTACACAATAACATACTTCTAACAGGAAAGTTATAGACTCATTTTCCTAATTCTATGAAGTACTGAAGTATCGGTAACCTACAATTCCGTTGTGAAAGATTGCGTCATTAACGCATTTTACGTCACTTGTAAACACAGTATAATGTTTTATTCATCCTGGGAATCTAAGAAAAGTGTTAAAGCAATTAAACTATAGGGTGCGCATGTCTTTAGGATTTTACCGTAATAATTGTGTGGCTACAGCAAACTTAACACCGCATACCGAGGCTATTTCGAAATAGTTTTTTCATGAAATATCAATTGCGAACTCGATACAAAAATTGTTAGTTATACATTAGAACATTACAGTGAAATACTGGATAGGCCTAATATCACATTGTACAACATTGGTCAGACCATTGTCGGACAAATTTTTGCCTTGGTCAGACCATTGTTGGACAAATTTTTGGGGTGATCGGGGCAGTTCCTCCACCTATGAATCAATAAATCTTAAGGTCAGAAGGAAAGCAAAATGTTCTTCTCAAGATCAAAACACTTTTTTAAGGAGGAAATTATTATCCATAGAAAAGCAAGATACAATCTTGGACGAAACTCATTAGAACACTATTTGTACTGCATTTTATAAACCTATTTTTCTATTCTATATTATTCCACATTTATAAATCATAAACAATTGGCCGGCAATTTTTTGTATTTGTTCTCAGATCCGTATTCTTATTTTTAAATATTATTTTGTTATTTCTAGGAGAGTATTAGAATTTCCTTGACCATCCTCCCAGTGTTCCCACCTTACCTACTATCTTGAACCATCCCCTGCCTTCTCCACCCCATTTAGTGTTGACATTGTTAATAAGTTTGGTTATAAAATTTGGTTTTAAAACACAAAAAATCCATGTTGACCATTGTTAATGGTATTGTTTTCAAGTTTAGGTTAAAACAAACATAATAAAATTCAACAACGGAAAATCACGAAACACAAAACCAAAATAAGTAGCTTTATAACGCTGAATTGTTCCAACAGATTTGTCCAAGATTGTAGCTTGAGTTGATTTCTCCACATTCCTTTTACTAATTTTCTACAAAAACAGCAGGAAACCATCTACTGTATACACCTTTCCAAACCAATTTTTGCCAAATGTGATTTCTTCAGTATTTCGGCCAATCAAGTGCTAGGTGAATTTTACCTTTGTTACACGACCAATCAGCTGCAGTTTTTAGAGAAAAGTTGTAAGCAGCAACGCGCTCGTATTACTTTCATGCACAACACATGATTGGTACGTACATTTGATTGGTTTGGATTGGTTTGTTGATGTTTACCGGCACCGCGACAGTCAGAGTCAAATGTGCCAAAAGGGTGTTAAAAACTAAGGTGCTTGAGATAGGACAGAGAGTAAAGGGAGGAGGATAGAGAGAAGAGAGGATAGAAGGTGAATAAGGGAAAGAAGTTAAGGTAATAAAAGAAAGATGAGAAAGATAAGGCAGAGAAGGGAAGGAAAGGGAGGTTTAGATCAGGTGGAATAGATTGCTATTGCAGAGAAAGGTGTTGAAGTTGGAGGTAGGATTGTTCTTGAAAAGATCAGAAATGAAGATGGAGAGGTAGAGTGTGATCTGGCATTCAGGTATATGGGAAGAGGATATGCTTCATCGAGAGATCAGTGTTGCATGTAAGGCAGAGAGGAGCAAGGGAGCCAGAAAGTAGGTGAGAGTGAGTGAGAGAGGTGTTGCTGAGGTAGATGCGGGTGATCACAACGTCCTCCCTGCGGTTGTGATTGTGCAGGGGGACATTGGTCCTGACTTTGGGTTTGATGGTGTGAGGTTTGTTACTGGTCTCGAGATTCCGGAGTCTTGCCAGGTCTTACTGATGTAGCTGGAAGTGGAGAAATGGAGGTCTAAGTGCGGGATAGAAGAAGGAGAGATGTGATTTCACAGAGCGTTGTTGGCGATTCTGTCAGCTCTCTGGTTGCTGGGAATGCCAACGTGGCTAGGGATCCAGAAAAAGAGCATTTTTCCCTGAGGAAAGAAAGTGAAGTTTACTGAGGATTTGTAGGATGAGTGGATTGGACCAGAGCATGTTTAGGATGTCAGTGAGGATGGATTTAGAGTCGGAGAAGATGATGAAGCAAGAGTTCAACAAAGTTTAAGGCCAGGAGGATGGACTTTGCTTCAGCAGAGTAGATCGAGGCTTGAGGAGAGGGTGAGGCCAGGACAGGTGGCAGCTGCAGAGGAACCTTTCCCTGTGGAGCCGTCCGTGAAGAGGAAAGAGAAGACATGGAATTGCCTATTAGGTTGGCAGTATTTGGAGCAAAAGAAGGCTGGGTTGTGGCGAACTTTTGTGTAGGATGAAAGGCCACATACAATTAAAAGCATTTTTTCATACACTTGGTCCCATACCATGCATAAATTGTGCAGACAGCCAATATTCCCCAGTATTTGATTGGTCGGTAAGATTTCCCTAGTGTACGATTGATCCATTATAGATGTGTGAATTTTTGCCATGTGACATTATTTGAATGACTGTATTTGATGTTATAAGCAAACAGGACGCTTACAAAAATAGCATTGCACCACTGTTTAGGCCTGAAGCTACTTCCGTGCATTGTACAGTTATGAGAACGGGTTCAATACCAGCATACAATAACTACTACAAAAACATAGTGAGCGTCAGATGCAAACTAAGCAAAGAATGTAACAAAAATGTATTTTAGGTCTTCAAATTAATTAAATGAATTATCTGTCAATCAATGTTGGGTGGACACTTATTAAAGTAGGGGCGCTTAATACGCCGATTACGGTAGTTTTCCAGAAATTGACAATCCAGACTTGAAAATATCTATAAGATCGGAAAACTGCAGACTCACCTTAAGTTCTGTCACCTCAGTGGGTGTTATGAGAGATGCATCCACGATCGGTTTCGGTCTCTTCTCTTCTGGACTGATGAGATTTGACCACTGTTTTGGAAGCCCCACATACTGACCCAACTTATCATCGAAACCAGTGTGTACTCGATGTTCAAAATTCGACGGGTCAGATATGGCTATCTTGGGCCCTTTCGATTTTGACTTCTTCTGCAAAAGAAATAGGATATTATATCAATAGTTGATGCCTTTTCAATAATAATTTCATTAGTACTAAAGGTTTCAAAGAATGTTAGGAAATATCTATGGGAAAAAATTGAGCTGTGTGCACATTATAAAAACTTCCCAATCACCTCTTTAATTTTTTTGATAGATTATTCTGGAGGACTAGGCATTAATTATTTTTTATAGATTATTCTAGAAGCCTAGGCACTGTACATAAAGTACATAAAATATGTGTGCAGGAAAGTTAAAAAAGCAAAACTAACAAAAAGAATAATAAGGAAAAAATATTTGGAAATGATCAAATTGAAGTAAATTTCTGTTTTGATTCAAAAAAGGAGGATCTGTGGAAACAAATCATTTACTGTGTGCTCTGTCATCTTATGTACACTGGATAAAACAAGACGAGTGACATTTTTGGGAAATTAAATAATGACAAGATTTTGATAAAATTTCTTTAGCATCCATTTATGCACAGTGGTATCATTCCTTTACTTTTAAGCTGTTGCCCTGTCCACCTTCTACTTTGACCCCCACCAACACATTGATACAGTGTATATCCACCAGCGATAAAACAGTGAGTACCATAGACAAACAAAATCTTTATCTTGAGAGTTGTTGCTTTAGTACACGTTTGTGTGACTTTCCTTGTTAAATTTATAAGTGCACAGTTCTAGCAATACTTTTACAGATTCAAAACTTAAGGTCTTTTACCTGGACCATCTTGCCCTTAAAGATGTCACAAATCCATTGATATCACAGACATCTGTTTTCCTCACTAAATACAATTTTAATTCAAAGCTAGCATATGAAAAAGTACATCCTCAGAAATCCAAAGCAAATTATAGTAAAAATATACACAACCTAACACACCCTACACAGAAATAACTTTATTGAATCTGAAAATATTTCTTTTGAAAGCATTTTGTGTTTTGGCCAAATGCCTTTATTAAAGGGTTTGAGCCTTTTGCTGGTAAGTGATGACATACACAAGAAAGCTCCACTCTTACCACCTTCCTTCTTTAATAACACCTTGGAGACCTTTTCAAATTTCGGAGCACTTATAAGATCTGACAGGGTCAAAGGTTGGGCATTACAGCGATTGAAGTGGCATTGCTTTACAGTCTGATATAGATTCTGAGCTGCAGGTTATACAGATTCAATGCATACAGTATATACTGAATCGTGGCTAATGTGTGAAGAGTGGATATTTTGTTTTTACCAAGGATTATATGACAAAAATGGTTGACAACCAGAAGCAAAAGGTTTTGTGGTTTTGATGCTCCTTTTTCATAATCTGATTGATTTGCAAATTTGTAATAACTGTCATGTCAGTGCATATCATTAAACATTTGTTCCATTTCTATGATATTTATTCATAAGCCACACTCACCATGCAGATCAATAAAAATGTTGACAACATTAGCATTTGCACCATAATTAAAAACATTATAAAAGCAAGTATGATGCAAAAATGCTTGCTTATTTATCCTATTTCAAGAATTTTTCAGTAAGCCCGCCTAATCATTAATATTCATGACACCTCTACCACAACATTAGAACATATGTACAAACCATGATTCATCTGTGTATGGCATAAATCAGATATACCATTCACGAGATACAGTATGGTGTTTACATCATTTAGCACTTTCACATTAAGCCATGCCTACCATGCATACTAATGATATCTGTTGATAAAATAAGCATATACACAATAACCAACAATATTATCATGCCCAATATGACACAAAATGGACATACAGTTGTTCATTTATCACTTCAAAATTTTCACTTTAAGCCCAGCCCACTTATTAATATGCATGCAATCACAACCACAAACATTAGAGCACATCTGCAGACAATGAGCTATCTGTGTACCACACATGACATGAATCCATATCACAGTTTTTGAGATATCATATTTACTTGTGGTTCTTGTTTACAAAATCATATTAAGCCTCGCCCACTACGCATATTAATGAAAGTCAATGTTTTTATACAATGAAAACATACATACTAGTTAGCCAACATCAAATATGAAACAAAACAGACATGTGATTGTCAAAATAAGAGCATTTCTAGATTTTTATATTAAGCCCCGCCTAATATGCATGTTATCACCACCACAAACAATAGGGCAAATCTACAGACCATGGGCTATCTGAGTCACATAATGAGTTTACCATTCTTGAAATACTGTGTTTACAAGCTCTTTTCAGCAAAATCATATTAAGCCCCGCCCACTACACATATTAATAAAATTCAACATTTTTACATCATGAACATGTACAGTGCAAAGCAGCTAACATTATAAACATACCACATATGAAACAAAATGGACATGTGGTTGTTAAAACATGAACATTTCAAGATTTGTACGTTAAGCCCCGCCTACTCATTAATATGCAGGACATCACTATCAAAAACAATAAATAGGGCATATCTACCAACCATAGGCTATACTTGTAGCACAAATAACATGAATCCAAAATATCGTTCTTGAGATATCATGTTTACAAGCTGGTCATCACATACATACATAAATACACATATATACACACCCACATACACACATGTACATACATACTGTAAACACACACATACACACACATGCCATCATGACCGCATAAGTTCCTGAGTGATGCTATCACATCAGAACCAATACAACCAGTTTCAATTGATGGAGTACCACATGTGTCTCAGTCTCACCGTGACCTTTATCCTAGGATTCAACGGATCAAATGATGACTAAATTGATATCTAATAAACATTTTATTTTACATGAATACAAAACACAACAATTCTGAATGAAAAAACTTTTTGATTTGATACACAGATGAAACAAATAGGTCCCTGGTCGGTGTAGGGAGTCTTTATCAACTCCCTAGTCAGTGTAAACAAACCTGATGTTCAGACCTGCCAACCTTTAGGATCATCAAACTGTATTCTGGAACTACAAAAGTTGTATTTCTGATTAAAAAAAACTGTACTCTTTAAACAAAATGTACAAAACAAAGGTTTACTGTGGCTGAAAAAAGATTACCACTGTACTTTCAGTTTCTCTTACTGTACGAATCTGAATCTGAATTGGTTAAGTCGGCAAAATCAATCCTTCAAGAGGACAAGAACATTAACCGAGCGTAAAAAGTATGAGTAAAAAAAAAAAAAAAAATTATAAATAAATAAGTCGTATTCTGGTGCCAAAAAACGTACAATCGTATTCTCAACATTTTCCCATATTAAATACGGCAAAATCGTACTAGTTGGCAGGTCTGGATATTGGGTTTAATAAAACTGGGAAGTAACTTGTGAGGAATGATAAATACTGTACAGCAAAACAATAACATGGCATGCAAATAAGAGAAGTACCAGGTGGTCACCATGTGTGCATTTGTTAATCTAAACAGAGAGCTGTTACTTTGACAGCTCCCGGATCTAAACAAGGGTGCATTTGCCACTGTTCCGCAGTTCCGAGAACAGTGTTTTTTTGGTTTTTTTATGCAGCAACAGTGAATTTTCAAACATCACTGTTCCAGTCTTTTCACAAGCATGTGGCATTAATGATCAATACCTGGATTTCTCCACAAAAAAAACATGCATACATGTATGTTAACCAAGATTATCATGAAAATAATTTCTTCCTACTCAGATTTTTTTCTTTCTCCCACCTTGCCTGTAATCAATCATGAATACGCATATGCAAAGCTGCCTGTACTTGTACATCTGGATGCTACTGTGCATCATGTAAATACTAATAACCGACATACATATTTGCTCAAATTAACCAATAATGTAGTTGTAAATGAAGCCCATTTTGACGAAAGGAATTTGTCCTGTTATCGGCAAAAAGTTGCAGTAAAATCTGATCCGGAACAGTATTATTTAAGAAAGTACTGTTCAGTGGAACAGTGGCAATTTTTTTAAATTGCAACCCCAGCAAAAATATTTGGCAAATCCCTGATGCATGATATATTCTGTATTAACCAATGGTTACATTTGTCACATTCTTTTCAATCTTTTGACATATACCCATAAAAAGACACCCACCACTACTGGTCTCCAAACAGGACTATAAATCCTGGAGGGACAGTGAGACATGTCACCCTTGCCCCATTTTCTGCCAGAATAAAGAAAATACATTAAGGGAAAGTATGCCCCTACCCCTCCACTTTGCAAAGGAGAATCACAGATTTATGGCCCTTGTTTGCAAGTACTCTAGCAGACTAGTGTTCATTTACAGTATCATCTTATTTTCCTTGACGAAGAGACTCATTATTGCTGGTTTACACTGGATAATACCAGGGAGTTGGATACCAATAATACAACATTTAATTTAATGAACTCGATGGGTATTTAAATCACAGCTTACCGCACTTATACAACTTTTTGTTTGTAACATACATGTAGGCTTACTGCATTACGTAAAACTTTGTAAAATTGTAATATAAACCTATGAAAGAGAAGGAACAATAAGATGATTACTGTACATGTATGTAATTCATTCCAACTTTTTTAATTATTTCAAATGATGTGCAGAATTATCTCATGTTGCATGATGCTGACTATGGGTATACTGTAGCTACGAAAAACCCAAAACTTGGCTATGCATTCTCCTTTAAGGAATATTCCCATGGATTTTCATTTTTTCATACATGATAGAGACAATTTATAGAAACAAAGTGGTAAAAAAACTATATTAATATCTTATTCCATTTACAAAGTTATGAAATTTTAAGTATTTTTGAATTTGGTCAAAATTGACTGATTGGCAACATCTGTGATGTCATAGAAACATTTTCAACAAAATGTCTTTTGTATTTCTTAAAAATTATTTGGATTTTTATCATTGTAAATTGTAAATGATGTACACCAAAAATAAAACAAAATGTTTTCTTGTAAATTATATATTCCAACCTACATCTATCTCTATAACGAACCAAAAATGCTGTTCGATCATGTAAAAAAGTGTAATTAAATTTATAAGAAATACATAAGAACTGTGCTAGAATTGCCTTGATGACATTACCAAGCTGAAGGACATTAGTGTACGAGGTGTTTTAAAGAACATTTTTCCACTCTTTAAATTGTTATAACTTCAAACGGAATAAGATATTAACATAGTTTTTTCACCACTTTGTTCCTACAAATGTTTTCTATCATATACGAAAGAATGCAAGTCCATAGGAATAATTCCTTTAATGATTTATTGTGCAGATTAAAGAAAAAGCTAACATTTTTTTTTTTGATGTTACAAATTTACATCAAAACCAATGACAGATACTGTAAGGATACAGAGCTGGCAAAAATCTACGGCTCGGGCAGTTACAGTTACATTATAACCGCGGAAATCAGGAATTCCTGGAGAACAAAAAAAATGTCAAAAAATATTCTTTGTTTTTAGATTTCTTAAGTAAACAACAGTATATGTGGTAAACGTCCCCCATGTAATTGTGCGATAAAAAATACATTAATTGCAAAAGAGAGATATAAAGATGTAATCACTACATTAATATTATCTTTGTCACGATTTTTCTTGGAAAGATAGATTTATTCAGAACAGTAAGAAATTTATCATTCTTTCCAACTCGGCAAGGATAAACGTGCAGCATTACCGTACTGTAGCTACAGTATAAAGGGTCTGTTTCTACTCAAAATCTTAAAAGTAGCTATAATTTTCATCAAAATTGGCTAAAATTTTGACCATTTCCACACGTTTTGATTTTCAGATCTAACCGTTTTATACCATGTCATCACTCGCATAGATCTCCATTTTCTTATATGTAATTCTTAATCCTCTACATCATATTTCAAGCTATGTACATGTAGCTAAAGCTCGCCACACACCTGCCCGTTTTGCCAGATCACCGGAGCATCGGATGATCGTTTGATGATTTCTTCCGCAACACGTGTATGATTTAACACGCTCACACCTGCGTAAGATCTACCGTACGATACAATGAACATGTGATCACAGATGGAGGCTGTCAATATAAAGGCAATTTGCGTTATTTTATTGAATCATGTGATACCGCTCCCCAATCTCATTAGTTACCGCTTACGGTGAAATCGGATTGCACACTCACATCTCTCCGGCGGCGCCGATTGAGATGAAATTGGACCAATTATTACCGGACCAAATTAAACATGTTTGATCTAAACCGGTGATGACCGTTCCAGCAGCATTTTTTTAGCTCACACCATTCAGATTTCTACTTACAATCATCCGATGCTACAGTGATCCGGCAACACCGGATAGGTGTGAGGCGGGCTTAACTCTAAATACAGTTTAAGTTTTGGCCCTCGATCATACAGCTTGAGCCTGGAAGCAACATTTTGATGGGAAAACATGCCTTCAAAGTAATTTACAATGATTTCACAAATATTAAAAACTACTGGAAATTGTGACCAGCCATAACTCTAAAAAATAACCTTATTTTATACAGGCTTATAAGACTTTCATACTCAGAAAGTGAGACTTTTTTACATAAACCCACAATTACTAGGGGTCTAGGTGTAAATATTTAAAAAGCTATAAACTAAAAATTTTTATCTGCTTTTGTTTTGTTTTTTTGACATAGATTTCAGCATATCAGCTAGCTGTTGAGGTGTCTAGATTCCCATTTTGTCATACCAAAACAGAGATTATACTGTACCTTAGAAACAACCAATTAACATTTTCAGTTTTACTTCAAAGAGATGTAAAAAATAAATACTTACATTAAAACAGTATAGAATAAGAAAATAAGAACTAATTTATTACTTTAATAACATTTCCATAGCCAATGAAACATATAGAATGACAGAAAAAAAAAAGTCACCAAATACAGGTAACCTGTACACTGGGAGGTTGTCTACACCTATTTGGTTTATTAAAAAGAGACAATAGTCTAAACATTTAAACTAAATGATAGAGATTAGAGAATTAAAAAAGAAAACGAATGCTAAAAACAGCATCTTGAAAGCTTATTCCGTTCTCTATTTATCAATGTTTAAAGTTGTGGAAGCTGCCATTTTGGGTTGAAATATTTAATGCCGACATTTGCCCATTGAGTTAGCACACACTAATGACTCTATATTCATTTTTCTTGGAAATTTTTTGTATCCACAATGTGTCAACATGAAGTTCTAAAGGCAAGCTTGTACCAGTAAAAAATAGTATTAAAAAAATAGACCCATGCAAATGCTACAAAATATGAAATAGGTTCTAAAAAAATATGTTCTATTTTTTAATAAGAGCTGTGCTGATGTCAGGTTTAGAGGGCAGTATGAACAAAATGGCTGCTCTCATGTAAGTTATTTTTGACAAAATTAATATGTTCATTAATTGAAAAATATATGTACATGGCTTTGAAAGATGTAAAGTTCTGACAAATGACTTATACTTATTCTTTCTATCATAACAGAGGAGAAACAAGGAGGGGAGTGGGGAGGCACTTCAATACTAAATTATAAAGTGGTATGTATGTGCTGCCCAGGATTTCAAAATTGAACTGCAGTATGAGATACTGTAGATGGGACACCAAAAACGGCGTTGATATCGCCGTGTGGTAGAGTAAGGATTAAGCACATGCTGATTATTGAAGGGTCCTTTGTCTTCCAAGCAGTAGAGTCGGGCTCGTTCTGCTTTAGGAACCGGAACCATGCTGCATATATTTTTGAGTTGGCACACTTGATTAAGACTTGATTAACCCTTACTCTACCAGCAATTTTTTGAAAACGCGCTTGGGAGGCGGGGTTAAAGATGGGGCACCCAAAACAGCAATAATATCGCCGCGTGGTGGAGTAAGGGTTTTATAGACCATATCAGCTATCAACGACAGAAGTTATACCCAAACTGGACTAATCATTGGGAGAAATCCAAAACGGATTATCAAGCTCGATTAACATCGGTGCCAGACCGTATTTTAACGCTCCAGCCAATAAAAACATAGTTTTCTTTTAATCGGAGATGATCGGTGGTAATTCCCGAGCCTTACTTCGGATTGGACTGAGTGAAATCCAATATTTTAAAGATTTTTAGTGAATTTTGGAATGCAGAATTCGTTAAAACTACGCAACAATATGAATTATTATTGCATAAACATATCAATCTACTTGAGCCAAACATAGCAACACAACAATATATCCAAAAGATGCTAAGGATATGATAAATGCTGCAAAAATCTGAACATATCCGGGCTAGAACCTGGCTCTTAAGTTAGTCAGCGCATAAGCCCAAATCCCTTAAAGGGATGTTGAACTAAAAACCACACACTAAATTTAATCCAAATCCACTTATCATTTATGGAGATATCTTGACAGACAAAAGACAAACTTACCTTAAATGTCCCCACCCCTCCATTTACACCCTTCCCCTATTCCAGTATACCCTAAATTATTCACACTTCTTTCTTAGGCAGTAACAAACCACACACCAATTTTGATCAGAATCCAATCATCAGTTCTTCATGATGACAAACAAACACATTTACAGAGGTGAAAACATAACCTCCGTCCAACTTGATGGAGGAGGTAATAAGTGATTTTTGATACCTGCAGTATAAAAATATGATATTTAATTGAGACCTGCAGTATGAGAGAATGCTTTTTTTTACCTGCATTACGATTTTTTTTTTTAAAAGGCAACTGCTCGGGCGGCACATGTATTTATACCTCACATATGGAAGTGCCCCCTTCCCGGGAGGATCAACCAAAAAAATGTCTCCTTTAAGCACTACCACATGGAAATGTCAACTCATACTCGTAGTATTTCAAATTTATGCCATCGATATACCTTTCACTCAAATATACTACATGTTTAACTAACACAAACATTAACCTTAAGGATTTGGGCCCAACAGCACACACAATCGTTAGATGTTTATGTATAGAATTCACCAAAGAGCTGTATGTATATTTTAGAGGAAGATTTTAAGAAGAATACTCTAAGTATTTACAACAAGGCTTGATTAATATTACATTAAAGGAATATTCCCATTGTTTTTCGTAAAATTTTATTTGGAAGAGCATACTTCTAGAGCCAATTTGGTACAAAAATCAGGTTGATATCATATTCCGTTCAGGAGATATAGATTTGTAAAGATTTCCCAATTGCATTTTAAAGTTTTGGACAGTATGATGAATTTGAGTTTGATGCTGTCATAGAGACAATTCCATTGCAAATGTTTATGTATTTCTTTGAACGTTAATTGGTTGTTTCTGTATGATTAAAAACATTATTCTAAAAGTTATTGAAATAGGGTATATTTGGCAATGTATATAAATACCTAACTTTCATCAATTTATTATTCTAGCAGGTTTTAGTAATAAAAAAGGATTATAGATTTGAATGAAATACATCAACTTTGTGGGAGAATGTGTTGCTGTGATGTTATACTGAGCCTTTTCCTATTCGTTTATTGACATTTCTTGTGAACCTTAAAAATTGAATATCTCCTAGTAGGAATAACATATCAAAATGACTTTCGTACTTCATTGTTTCTTAAATATTTCTCTTTCTTATGATTGGTTACGAAAATACATGAGAATATTCCTTTAACACTGAACATTCCTACAAATATCAGATTAATCAGTTATTGGCACCAGTGCCTCTTCATTTAATGGCAGTGTATCACAAAACAATCTATTTTATCGCTAGTACGGTATATCACTTCACAAATGCTCCTCTCAATAAGTTTTTATCATGCAATGAATACACTACTTTATCACACAGTGAATACTTACACAGCAGGATAGCGGTAAAAATGATAACATCCCTAATTTGCTCTTTACTTATAGCTTGGCTCTGCTTGATACTTATTGTGAGGCACCTTGTGAAAACAGCATGAAGAATAGCAGGCAGGATATCATGATGAAAACTGACACAAGTAGATAGCACAATCCACACAAGTGGTCATTACAAACAAACTAGACAGCACATGCCAGTAACAGTACCAGTAATTAATCAATTTTCCTTAATATCATTATCAATGGTACAAATTATTTTGTAATTGTCTGTCCTCACTACCAATTTACAGTACTGTCTACAGTAGATAAAATGTTCAGCTTTCAAGATGACAGCTTATAGATATTCATTGCACATTAATACAAATTGTCCCACAACTATTTTCCAACTCCCACAAATATCAACAAGTGCGTGTAATTCACAATACCAGCATCTTTATTCAGATGGCAATTCTGTTAAGATCAAAACATGTATGCCAAGGTCATTGTTGACAAGTTATCATACATATTTTGTTTTCTTTTTTCCTTGCCTATAACATTGACCTTTTCTACCAAAGGCTAAGACCAACATCATATATTGAGGTACCAGTGCTTGCATTCGGAGACTTGTTAATCCCAAATAACAAATCCCTGCTGCACTATTCTTGAGAGTTTGAATACATATAAGATCAATCAATATCAACATTGCATAAGCTTATTACAGTAGCTGTTTAGCAACCCTCACATGAAATGGCCCAGCACACCCAAGGGCACAAGATCAGAACAGAACAAGTGTTACCAGGATTTAGCAATTGTCCCCAAAGATATTAATTTTCTGTTACAAGGAATGTTGCTGTACCACTCCTCGCCTAGAAATACTGCAATAATTTTTACCAAATGTGGATTGGGATTTAAAGAATTAGTTTAGTGGTCAAGCAAGTCCATCTTATATGAAAGAGAACTTTAAAGGAAACAAAATGGTAAAGAAAGCATTGCAAAATCTTATTCCGTTGAGGAGATATTCAAGTTTAAAGTTTTGTATTATTTCTGTGGAAACAAATGAAAATCAGATTAGTCGTGATGTCACAGCCTCGTATTCAACAAAGTCTTTATGTATTTTAAATAAAGTTTATTAATTTTTTTTACTATTTAAATTATTTCCCCCAAAACTTTCTTCAGGTGGTATATTATAAATACCCTTCCTAGATTCAGTTTTACTACTTTTTGGACATATCCCACGCTTTTGAAGTCACAAAATCAAAGAAAAAAATATGAAAGAATACATAAAGACTTTGAGGAATTTGAGACTATGACATCACAACTAGTCTGATTTCAGTCATCCCTACACAAATGGTACCAAACGTTAAACCTAATTAAAGTATCTCCTTAACAGAATAAGATTTTTCAATGCATTCATCACTATTTTGTTTCTTTTGAAGTCCTCTTTTATATAAGATAAACAACCTTGACCACTGAACTAATCCTTTAAGTTACTGGGATTTTCCACCACTACACAAAACTTAATTGTTTGGGGAAAATCATGGAGAAATCTTAAGCATATATCATTTCTTGGTATAAAATGAGTCGCAGTAGAGAAACAGATAATATGAAGATTAAGGGAAAGATACAGAAGCATCTTTGATCATCATATACACAAATGTTGAGACTATTGATAGACACAAAAACAGGCCCCCAAATCATAAGACACACATCTAACCACTTTACTCCACTATATTTTGATTTCCTAATTAAATTATCAATTGCAAACAATAGTACAATACCTTGTAGGCCTATTTGCACTTCAAATGAACCATGGACAAACAATAATTCTGTCACAAAGTGTGATCAAATTGAGCAGCAATTTTTAAGTAACCATATCCCCTCCTACAAACAAACAAAAAATGTATAAAGAAAAATAATTATAGCCCTGACCATGGAACACCATAGTATAAAGGGAGGCACTGTATGCATGATCCCTGATCTCCAGTTTACAGTACATCTAGGCTAGGCTAGTACATCCAGTTTACTGTACATCTATGCTAGGCTAGGCTAGTACATCCAGTTTACTGTACATCTAGGCTAGAACAGACATTTACATCTCAATTCTAACTTTTATTACTTCAAATCCAAACAAATTTGCATCAATGGAATTCTAGCAAACATGAATGAATCCCCTCACAAACACACCCTAGGGTATCAAGAATAATGGAATTGTCGATTGCTTGAATCGCATGTAAATATTGGGAGGTATGATGCATACAGAGAACAGAACTAATGCTGTATGCATTGGCTAAGGAGTCTTTTCCTGAACTGTCAATGCATGTGCTGTAAAGGTTTCATTCATGGTTTAAGGCCAGCTAAGGTACATTTTTTTTTTTTTTTTTTCATTTCCTCAAACATGTATTTCTTTTTTACTTGAATAAACTACCCACCAATAAAAAACAGGCTTGTAACCACCCCAAAATATATGTTGAGCTACTACATCATTGATGTTCTAGTTTTATTTCCTACAATTGTCCGACACGGACTTGTACTTAGGCAACTTTGACAAGGAGGCTAAAGTATACTTTATAACCCCCGCCCCCCCCCCTCCCCACTTTGACAGAAATACTGAACATTTTGAAAGATAAATCCTATCTGACAGTGACAGATATTTAAATTTTGATTTAACCTGCATCTTTCACTTACATAATGACCACTCCGTCAACTGACAGCATGGCTCATTGAACACGCATGAAATTAAAAAGCCTCTTGAAATTTTTGAAATACCAACAGATAAAAAAAAATTCACACTTTAAAGCCTGCCATTGAACAAATTAACACAAAATCCAAAGATATCAACCATGCTCAAGGTTGTAGGCAGAGGACTTTTTTAATAACCTAGTGGATACCCAATGACCAAAACCAGCATGGAAGAAATTTATTTGATTTTCAGAGTATTAACTTAAGAATTCTTCAATTTAAAGCTGATTCAAGAAGCTGCCATTTCAATGAAAATCAAAGTTTAAAGGAATATTCCCATGGATTTTCACTTTTTCATATATGATAGAGAAATAATTTATAAACAAAGTGGTAAAAAAAACTATGTTAATATCTTATTCTGTTTAGAAGTTACAATTTTTTTTAAAGTATTTTTGAATTTGGACAAAAGTGACTGATTGGCAACATCTGTGATGGCTTAGAGACAATTTCAATGAAACATCTTTTTGTATTTCTTTAAAAATGATTTGGATTTTTGTGATGTGATGTACACCAAGAAAAAAACTAAATGTTTCTTGTAAATTATATATTCCACCCTATCTCTATAATGAACCAAAAATGCTGTTCTATAATGTAAAAAAAAGTGTGATTAATTTGATAAGAAATACATAAGAACTGTGCTGGAATTGCCTTGATGACATCACCAAGCTGAAGGACATATACTGTACGAGGTGTTTTTAAGAACATTTTTCTACTCTTTAAATTATTATAATTCAGTTTTTTTTCTCACCACTTTAGTTTCTATAAATTTTCTCTATCATATATGAAAAAATAAAGATTCATAGGAATATTCCTTCAAGCTTAAATATAGGGCACCTCATTTTCCTCCAGTACAAGCAAGAATTCAGCAAACTAGGCTTGGCAAACAAACAGATCACAGATTCATTTGTCGATACTTGTTGAGGTAATTAATTACAAGGGTAACTTAAAGGTGTGTTCTCGGCATAAGGACATTCAGTTCTACTATTTGATTGGTTGAAATTTCAACCAATTGCTATACATGCCTTTTTCGATCATATTTTACACTATATTACTAATATAACCAATTCACACTATATTACTAATATAACCTTCTCTATCGAGTGTTGCTGTGGCAGAGTGGATAAGGCGCTGGGCTTTGAAAGATTTGCTTTTGTGCCAAACGTCATGCATATAAGTTGCTATTACTGCTCCAGTAACTTGACCAGCAACGTAATTTCCTTGTCGACTTCATAACTTTTATGGAAGGGCTATTGATTCCTCAATCTTATTCATCTGAAGCTTTTCACTTAAGAATAAATTCTTTTTATTTAAAGAATATTCATGCACGCCGATCAGCAAAAAAATAGTTTCATGATAGCATAATGATATCATACATGTGTCTAATATTCTACTTGATGTACAATCTTATTTCCTTGTAAGCTATTTTATAACTCGTATGTAATAAGCTATTGATTCCCAAATTCAAAACCTCTTTGGCTACGAAGAAAGATTCTTACCTGAATTTTTTTTTAAACCAGATCTTGTCAAGTAGAAAATGATATTCATGTACAGCAATCAGCAAGAAATTCTGTTTGACTACTTCCTGACATATTCGATAGTGTCTAAGCCATAAAATTGAAGGACAAAATATGATAGAATACATAAAGACTTTGAGGAATCTGAGGCAGTGACATCAAAACTAGTCTGATTTCAGTCATTTCTACACAAATGATACCAAACTTCAAACTTAAATATCTCCTTAATGAAAAATGTTTTTTAAATGCTTTCTTCACCATTTTTGTTTCTTTTGAAGCCCTCTTTTATATTGCTTAGCCCCTGAACTAATCTTTTAAAAGAAAAGCAATTAAATTCTGAGACATCTTAATTTAATGTCTGTATTTAATTTTCACGTTACGGCTGTTTAAACTTTAGAGGATTTCTTGATGTATGAACAGGAAGTTGGCTTATAATCTTTATGTAATTCTTTACATTTCTTTCCTTGTTACGTCTTTATAAACTATACGGATGTTGTTTCCACTTAAGATGATAATGACGCCTTCCAAAAACTTTTTACCGAAAGCAGTCACAGTACTTCTCTTGATAATATTGTGACAGAGGATTTTTATAGAAAAAGTAAGATTGGCAAGTTAAATTAATTTACCTTAGCATTAAAAGACCTTTAAAACCTGCTGGTTGTACCTACTGTGTACATCCAAACTCAAATCAAGACTCAAAATTCAGGTCAAAATTGTTGCTCAGCTCATCTTTGACAAAATATGTCATTAATGGAACAGGCCAAATAAACATGTGTGTTCAGTTCTTTTCTGAGTTTTCCGAAGCTTAAATTTGACAATCTACAGTAAGTTAAAAACCTTGTGTTCAAAACCTTGTGTTTTGTCTCATTTACAATCAAAATAAACCATATGAGACCATCTTGATTACTTGATGTACACCCTGGAAAAAAAAAAATATGTTATATATAGAACTGTAGTTGTCAAATTGACAGATATAACTGGCTTGATGATGATTTTAGATCAAATGGTTATTCTTCAAATATACAAATATAAAACTAACTGTACAGCTCATACTGTATTTCAAAAGAACACTATTTCACGGACGAGTAGACAAACACAGAATCATTGATTTAAAGAGTAACTGTATAGCCACCATGGAGATTGTGCATGTAAAGCACTGACAACACAATTACCATATAGTAGTACTGTAAATCCCTGAATGCATATAGTAACAATTACACCCATTTTAATGCATTAAAACTCCTGCATTATGAATGGAAGAGGTTCAGCACACATGGGAACAACAAAGGCCCCCACCAATAAGTAGATGGAGGTGTACAACTTGAGAAGAGCTGGTAACAAATGATCAAAAAATGAAGTCAAATATTTTAGCAGTGGAAAAATAACAGAACTAGCACAATATATGCCAATTGTATAAGATGGCAAGACTCATTTTAAGTCATTTAGACTAGACTACTTGGAATTTTAGAACACAGGCATATATATTTTGGTAGTTCCCCCTTGCAAAATTAGTTCCCCCTTGAAAAATTAGTTCCCCCTTGAAAAATTAGTTCCCCCTTGAAAAATTGTGATGACAAATTGAAAACCTTAAAACAAGACCCTTTTGTTAAAATAAAAGACAAATTTTACTATGTAAAAGCAGCAAAAGCAAAAGTTTCATGTAATAAACTTTTTTTAATATCATGAGTTTATGGCACAGTGGATCTCACCAGGTAGCTGCCATTTACACAGATAGCTCCATTCACCACCATGGAGCCTGTTCAGCATACAATACACTGTACCTCCAGGATCTCACTCTGCACAATTGACACTTTTGTTTTACGGTTTGGTTTGTTGACCTTCAACAGAATCTTTTGTTTTAGTACAGAAAGATTTTTGAAAATTGAAAGAAATATGAAAATATCACATTTGGGAATACATTTTCAGTGATTTTACTGATTTAAAATATAAAAACATTCAAATTTCCTACAAACGGCCACCAGACTGAAGGTGCACTAGTAGGAAATAAAAACTACAACAATTTCATCAGTTTGTGGGAAGAAATGTAAGGTACAGTATTCAAACCCTGCCTTTACAGGATTGTTTGAACTACAATCCCGGACAAAATTGGTTGGGTTCTGCATACATGTAGCTAAAATTTGTTTTCTTTTGATTACATTTCTTCTGATCTCATTATCATTTGTGTACATAATATTTCCATACCGCCGAGTGCAAGAAAGGTATTCGATTTATCATGAGACACAAGAAAAATAAGCTCTCACTATTTAGCCATCAGTTCCTTTAAATTGATTTGGGAGGTGTGAAATTTGTCAGAACATATCTTATTTTAATTTCTATCATAGGAAATAAAGATTATGTCAGACTTTTAGTGCCTTTACAGTATGTTTCCTTCAAAGATGAGAAATGCATTAATGTCTTATTGCATTCTACATTACTAGTAGAAATAATCAAAACAATTTTCAAAAATTTCTCTAGTGAAAGTTGTGCAATCTCACTGTACATGTACGCTAGGCAGTGAAAGAAATTTCTTTAATTTTAAATCTTAAAACATCTTGTTTACTTTTTCAATGGTGATCCTTATTTCAAAATGTATGTTTTGCTGTACTTCACATGTTTCCTTTGTTATTTCATTAAACAAACTGAAAAATAATTCTATTGATTAGTCCACACAAGAAACATTAGAAGCTGGAAAGACTTGCTTGATTTATATACCAGTGATAGGGAATATGAAAAACATTCAATGAATTTTGTCACGTTTACTATCATTCATTTTTAAGATTGTATATTATGCCCAACAGGAGACATTGATTTTCTGCTTTAAGTTTTCATAAATTTAAAGGATGCAGCTGTTTTCTGATAAATTTCTTAATATTGGTTTGGTTTCTTGATGTTTAACGGCACCGCGACAGTCAGAGTCAAATGTGCCAAGAGGTTGTTAAAATCTAAGGTGCTTAAGTTAAGATAGAGAGGAAAGAGAGGAGGGATAGAGGGAAGGAGGGAGAGAAGGCAAATAAGGGAAAGAAGTTAAGGTAATAAAAGATGAGGAAGGTAAGGCAGAGGAGGGAATGAAAGGGAGGCTTAGATCAGGTGGAATAAATTGCTGTTGCAGAGAAAGGTGAAGAAGTTGGAGGTAGGATTGTTCTTGAAAAAAATCGGAAATGGAGGTTAAAGGGGGAGAGGTGTGATCTGACGTTCAGGTATATGGGACAGGTTAAGAGGATATGCTTGATCAAGACAGGTGTTGCATGTAGGGCAGAGAGGAGCAGAAGCCAGAAAGTAAGTGAGAGTGACAAAGGTGTGGCCGAGGAAGATGCGTGTGATAACAACGTCTTCCCTGTGGTTGCGACTGTGCAGGGGGACATTGGTCCTGACTTTGGGTTTGATGGTGTGAAGTTTGTTACTGGTCTCGAGATTCCAGGAGACTTGCCAGGTCTTCTTGAAGTGGAGAAATGGAGGTCTGAGTGTGGGACAGGAAAGAAGATATGTGATTCGACAGGGCATTGTTGGCAGCTCTGTTGGCTCTCTCATTGCCAGGAATGCCGACGTGGCTGGGGATCCAGAAAATGATTTTTTTGTTTCCCCTAAGGAGGAAAGAGTGTAAAGTTTAGTGAGATGAGTAGATTGAACCAGAGTATGTTGAGGATGCCAGTGAAGACAGATTTAGAGTCGGAGAAGAAAACGAAGCGGGGGCGGAAAGAGAGGTCAACAAAGTTTAAGGCCAGGAGGATGGCCTTTGCTTCAGCAGAGTAGATTGAGGCTCCATCGGTCAACCTTGAGGAGAAGGTGAGGCCGGGACAGGTGGCGGCTGCTGCAAAGGAGCCTTCCCCTGTAGAGCCGTCGGTAAAGAGGAAAGAGAAGTCGTGGAAATGTCTACTGAGTTGGCAGTATTTGTAGTGAAAGAAGGCTGGCTTGTGGAGAGCTTTTGTGTAGGAGGAAAAGGCAAGGAAATCCTTGGGGGTTTCATATATTGTTTATAATTATGATTTATTTTGAAGAATTACTCAATTTTACTCAGTTTACTCAGTTGCTGTAATGAAGGATTGCATACACAATTTTTGAGAATAGCCGTAACACCAGATAAAAGAACCAGAGGGAGAAATCCCACGTGGTTTCGATGCTAACACTGGAATAGAAGAATTTTTTTTTTTGTCAATCTTTAAATGTTGTGTTCTTACACGTTTAGTTTATTTATCATACTGGAACATGTAACTTGTGTATATTTTGTTGCTTGTTTAAATGTTAAGGTTTTTGCTTTAAGCTATAGGCCGCAATCACAACAACCAATGAAAATTTGTATTTGGGCCCGCCTGACATGAATAATGATGAAGTCAACAACTCAACATTCTATGGGATCCTGTATCATCCTTGCTTTTTTCAACAGCATCATACCAAGTTTAATTTAAATCTCTGACATGAGTTTGTGGAAATATGAGCATAAATAGAATTTCACAAATAGTCCCGCCTTCTCATTAATATTTATGACATCAGCACCAAAAACAATAGTGATTATCTGCAGATCACAAGACACCCATATACCAGGTATGGCCTAAATCCACCTTAACAGCACATCCATATACCACATATGATGACATAAATCCACCACACAGTTCTTAAAATATCATGTTTACAAGCTTGTTAACAGAATTTTACATTTAGCCCCACCTACTGATTAATGTTCATGACATCAGCACCAAAAACAGTAGGGATCATCTATAGACCACACCACATCCATATACCAAGTATGACATAAATCCACTGCACGGTTCTTGAGATATCATGTTTACATGCTTGTTAACAGAACTTTGCATTAAGCCCCACCTACTAATTATTATTCATGACATCAGTACTATAAACAGGCCACATCACATCCATATACCAAGTATGACGTAAATCCACCACACAGCTCTTAAGATATCATGTTTACAAGCTTCTGCCACAGACACACATGCACACATTCACATGCCAGCATGACTACATAGATTCCTTATGCTATCACATTAGAACAAAAAATACCCAAGGTTATCATAAAATCATCTAAAAGCATCTCAGTTTACAGAGTGGTCTCCTAAATGACACTAAAACAATGCCAGTGAAAGGAATTAAGCTAAGATCTACATGGCCTATATACAATCCGGGACAAAATTTGTTTTGATTAGCATGATTGCTGTAAGCAAAGACATAAATTGTGCACAATTGCTACAAATTGTGAGAATTGTCGGAGAAAATGCAGTTGTACGATATGTAGTTCATCAGCTATACATTATGTTCTTGACTTTTGAGTACTTGTATCAACTGTTTTTTTTTTAAACATATTTTACAAAGATGTACTGTAGATTGGTGTAGATGCCTCTAGATACTGTACAGGTGGTTGTATCTAAAGTATTCCCAACAATTTCTTGGCATAAATGGCATGAAATGTATTCATTTTATTGATTTGATTGTACATAGTTCTTTTTTTTCTTCATAATTTCTTTATCTTCACAACTCTCGTGAAGAATCAAATACAATAAAAAAAAAATCTGGGTTACTTCAGTTATCAACCAAAAAATTTGAAGCAATGTGACATCAATCAAAAAGATGTAATATCAATCATTTTCTAAGAATCAACTTCAATGCCACATGTCAGTATTTCACCCTTCACATGCATTTACTGTCAATACAATGTCACTCCAGACCTGTTTGGCTCATGAACTACAGTACCAACGAACAGAGACTACGGTACTTGATAGGCTGTAATGAATAGAACAGACAGCGAACAGCTGGACATGAATGATATTAATGACACAGGAAAGGTCATGGTTGGATGTTTACCTGAAGAACCATCTGCAGTACACAGTGCAGTGTTGTACTCATTAGGAGTGTTCTTCATCAATCAGCCTACAACTAAGCAATAAATCATTACAATGTACTTAAAGAATAATTTACTTAAATAAAAATAAGCGACAATGAATGCAAAATCAGTTTTTAAAGTTACAAGTAAATACTGTACAACATTAGAGTATCTTGTAGCTTAACCGTCTTAAAAACTTTATAGAATAATGAAAACCGCAACATCAAAACTTTCAAATCAAATTGGCTTAAAATAGAGGGATTTCATCATGTGACTCTAAACTTAACTGGCAGCCATTTTGCAGGGCAGAGCTTTGTGCGTTGAGTATTTCACGCTTCTGATCTTCACACTACTCACACGTAAAACAAAGAAGCTTAATCTAAAACACAGAGCTAGCATGCGCTGGTGATGAAAACACACACTGGGCATGTAAACTACGTGCTTGGCATATAAACACGCACTGGTTAAAATGAACTTGCCAGTCTCAGATGAATTCATTTTTTTATACAAAATGTTATTTTAAAGAAAAAATTAACCTGCAAGTACTTAAAGTAATCTTAATTTGTGGATTCTAAACACATCTATTAGTTAGTGCAACCAACGGCACAGCAAGATTCCGGTATACTAATTACAAAAGTAATCTTAAATAACAACGTGCAAACGTATGTAAGTGTACAGCAGACGGCAGTCTGACCTATAAAATGGTGATGTAAACAAAGTCATGCGGCCCCATGACGTCAGCTGAAACATCCATAATGGTACATTTGTATCGGTTTCTTATAATGGGCAAAAAATTATAATTTTCCAAAGTCTTATTGCACGCCAGTCAAATCCTTCAGGATGCAGCTAGAGAAAGGGCCGTAAACTTGACTGGCCTGGGATAGGAAGTGAATGAATACCATGTTTTCACGCTTCCCTTTTCGAATAGTGTTCAGAGAACAAGGTAGGATGATGTTACTGTCCTCCTATCGGGACCGCCAGCTTAACATCCCCACCGAAAGATGTGATGTGCGCCATTCAATCATTACAACTTCTCTCAACAGCTGAATGAGCAGCAGAAGCTGCAGCTTTCAAGTTCAGCATATTGATTGATTCCATTTACAGCCATTTTTCATTTTCAAAACACAAGTGGTAAGGTTTGAAACAATGTTTATGTTATTGTTCTTTTCATAAACATAGTTTTTTGTTACCAAGGTAGCCATTGTTGCCCCTACCTGCTTAAAGACTAAAGTATTAGTTCAGTGAACACATGTCTTGTGCATGATAAGAGGGCAAAAAGAAGTAAAAACAGTGAAGAAACAGCTTCCATATATTGTCTCATTCAGGAGATATTTAATTTTGAAAAACGTACAAAGTTTGACCCCAACTGGTTGGTGTAGAAAGTCTACTGTAGGAGAGTGATGTCACACCCTCACTTTCTCAACACTGATAATACATTAAAAATTAATTCAGTTTCTTTACCTACTACAACTACTGTTTTTCTTCAAAACTTCTTCAAGTGTTACTTCCAAGCTACTTTACTGGACTAGTATTTCATGAATATGTATATGTCCAATAGTTACAAGCTAACAAATATACACGATGACTTTGGAGGAATAATGTGACGATGTGATGTCACAAATACCGCAGTCTCAGTCACTTCTTCACCAATGAGAAACTGAAAACTTGAACGTTTTTTGAACAGATATTTTGAACGCTTTCTCCACCATTTTGTTCATTTAAGGTCCTCTTTCATACGCACAGTACTTTACAGGGAACAATTTGTTTGCAAAAATTTGATTAGCACTTTTGCTACTCAAATCATAAAAATGATTGGCAATACATTAAAATTGATTAGCAATAATGATGCATAGTTGGGACTTAATGATTTTGAATTACTCTTTGTTTTAATATGCTTCAAATGGTACTTTATCAATGCAGTTTTCCTGATATTAAGTAAAAAAATCATGCAACCTGTATGGCAAAAGTATTGACTCCATTGCTCAAATAAATGCTGGAATTTTGCTTCCAAATCATAAAAAGTTTACTTCTACAGTATAAATTATCATTTTTATAGAATATGTGCATGGAAATTCAGTTTAGAAAGAACAGATAACTTCCTTTCAATGTCATTTAAACTCAACATCGCATATTTTTTTTGCCGTACTCGCTAGGGCTTTCATTGTGAAAATCTTACATACTATGATACCTCGCCGTAAAACATTTCAAAACTACACCTTACGTTATGGCCTTTTGTTAGTTTCAACTTTCACTATTCACTGCTGCAGAATCGCGGTACATTTCACAAGTTACTCACATTTCAGCAAAATCAAAGTGCAAAATATCCCCATTCGTATATGATTACTGTGCATCAGTGATTCTCGCACTCAAAAAAACTATTTTTTCTTCTTTTTTTTTCAATTTGAAGGCTGAAAACTTCAATCAGTTAGGGATTTGTAGTAGTCTATAGCAATTTTGCTAAGCAAGGTAGGGAAATGAATCACTAAACGACATTATGCACAATTTTTGCGTCTCAAATTGCGATGCGAACCCGAACAAATTGCTCCCTGCTGTATGTAAGATAAATTTGCTTGAGTACTAACTAATCCTTTAAATAGTTCCTTACCATAGACCTTAAATCACATTAATAAAAAGAATGGAATTGTCAGAAAAACTGTAGTGTATATCAAATATGTCCATACACATGTCAAAAATAAAGGTCCTACATGAACTTTTATGAATTTCGTTATTTGAATATCATCTGCTATGTCTAGACATACAACACATAAGCTAAGTCCAAGAACCACACACTGGTGGATGCTGTTACTATACGCATTTTTCGTTTCCCAGACACAACACTTAAATATCAGAATATATTGTGTTTTTAAAGGTGGAAAATTCAAGTTTTTATACTTGAAAATTTAAACAAACGCTAGATCCCCCCATACAATATAATGTACAGTGTGTACATCAATAAACTTGAATAACTTGAGCAATTTAGGAGAAACCAAATTAAATCTTATTTGACAAAAAATCCTGTCTACTGTATATCCAAAATTTCATAAGGAACACGTGTCTCAGATTTTTAAGTGGGGAATACAAAGGGCATCTTCTAAATCCAATTTGAGGGTAGTACAATACATTTAGGTCTTTCATGCAAAATTTGTGATGACAGCTCAAAATCAAATGTAATTCTTTAAAGGAATACTCCCATGGATTTCAGACCTTATTCCGTTTAGAAGTTATGACAATTTAAAGAGTACAACAATATTCTTAAAAACACCTCGTACAGTATATGTCCTTCAGCTTGGTGATGTCATCAAGGCCAATTCCAGCACAGTTCTTATGTATTTCTTAAAACTTTAATCACACTTTTTTTACATTATTGAACAGCATTTTTGGTTCATTATAGAGATAGGGTGAAATTTGTAATTTACAAGAAAGCATTTTTTTTTTCTTGGTGTTCATCACATTTACAATGATAAAAAATCCAAATCATTTTTAAGAAATACAAAAGACATTTTGTTGAAAATGTTTCTATGTCATCACAGATGTTGCCAATCAAGTCAGTTTTGTCCTAATACAAAAATACTTTAAAATTTTATAACTTCTAAACGGAATAAGATATCAACATAGTTTTTTCATCACTTTGTTCCTAAAAAATGGCTCTTATCGTATATGAAAAAGTGAAAATCCATAGGAATATTCCTTAAAAATTTTTATTTCTAAATCCCAGTCACTGAAAATAATGTGATTTCTGCTAAAGTTGTACTAGGGGCATGGCAAACAGTTTTGGTCAGAAATTCAGCACCATCTCAAGGTACTATGATAGACATTGCCTTGCCACTCATGAGAAAAAAATGTATTTTTTGTTTAGATTCAATTTTTTTTTATATAGATTTAAGTTTTTTTGTTTTTTTAGATTTTTTTCTTCTTAACTTAATAATTTTAATTAACCTCATAAATGAAATAGATAGCATAATAAACAATTGTCCTGTTTGGCGCATGAATGGTCCTTATCAGTCAGAATAGTTTCATTCTGAGGTATGATTATAGCTCAAATCCCTAAACTTCTTCACCATGGTATTGAGCCTTAATGGGGCCCGTGGACTTCACGCCGAAAAGACGCAGCGCTACAAGTGCGCATTAATGTGCCCCTCAACAAGTCTAGCACCCTGCCCCTTTTAAAATCAAGCTAGGGGTCTGTAATCCTATTTCATAAATTTATATAGTGCACACTTCCATCTGGCAATCTTCAGTGGCGCTATACAAATAAAACATCAACACAATGACAAAACAAGAACGCAGCACAACGGGACCAACACACACAAAACAGAAGATACCACTAAAATTGATTGAAAAGGTAAGTCTTCAAATGACACTTAAAAACATTTACTGACTGAGCAAGTTTAATATTATCTAGTGGTAGGTCATTCTACCATGTTGGTCCCAAAACGACCAGCAAAAGTATTACGTTTGGAAAATAGAAAAATGGAATAAGGTAGTAGACATGAGTGTTCCGTCTATTAGGTATATCGATTAATAGATCCTTCAAGTAATTTGGCGCCTGGTTATTTACACACCTGTACACTAAGTTAAGTACTTGTTTATGACATTAAATGTTAAATTGGAACTTTTGCATAAAAAAAAATATACTATACAAATCAATTAAACTAAGTATAAAGTTACCAACATTATCACATATGGGAAAAGTACCATTCCAAATTCTTTATACAAAGTCATCCTTAAACTACACATAAATTCTCAGATCTTAGATGCCATAAGTACCATACTTCAGCATTGCACCATCAGGTTATATCAGGTAATAGACAATTGTACTGAGCATTTTTTGATACAATAAAACAAAAAGTTTAAATAAAGATACATGTATGTCTGAAGGAAAAAATGAAAATTCTCAAATCTTACCTCTTTGTTGAAAATCTTAATCATGTCAACTTCTGTATTTCAACTTTCTAGAAAGTCCAAATCTATGTGCTCTTTTGAAAAATCATTACTGCTTTAAAAATACCTGCCGGAAACAAAAAAAAACAGAGAGGTTGAATATCCGAGAGGTTGAGTCCAGTAAATGTTAAGCAGCATTTGTGAGAGTGTATCATTCTGGAGTTTTAAAATGATCAAGTAACACTTTTATTCCATGTGATGGTAATGACAACCATGGCTATCAATATTAAATTAACCGTAATAATTTCCTCATGAATACTTAAAGGATCAGTTCAATGGTCAAGTATGTCCTTCTTATATAAAAGAGGATGTCAAAAGAAACGAAATGGTGAAGAAAGCATTCAAAAATCTTATTCTGTTAAGGAGATATTCAAGTTTAAAGCTTGTTTTACTGTGTAGAAATGACTGGTGTAGTAAGTCTACTATGGAAAGTTGGCATCTTCATCCTCACATTCTTAACAATTGTTAATGTATTTTAAAGAAAGTTGATTTAATTTTTATACTATTTAAATTATTTTTCCTCAACTTTTATCAGGTAAAATATTATATAAATACCCTTCCTAGATTCAGTTTTACTACTTTTTTGACATATCCTGTGGTTTTTAAGCTACAAAATCACAGGACAAAATATGATGGAATACAAAAATACTTTGAGGAATCTTGAGGTTATGAAATCACAAATAGTCTGATTTCAGTGGTTTCTACACAAATGATCCCAAACTTTAAACTTAAATATCTCCTTAACGGAATAAGATTTTTGAATGCTTTCTTCACCATTTGTTTCTTTTGATGTCCTTTTTCATAAGATAGACTTGCCTGACCCCTGAACTAATCCTTTAATGACACAAGTACAAAGAAACCTTTGCTTTTTCAAAATTCTCATTAATGAACCAAAAAGGAAAGATGTCCTCAATTTTCAACCAAAAGTCCCTTAAATCAATTACCTGCCTAAGAAATTAAAATTAAAAAAATAAGCAACCTTTTTATTAACCATTATGATTTAGTTTAGCAAATGAAGTGACAAACAGTCTCACCAAAGAACTTGAGGCAGAAAATAATTCATGACCTTTACAGTCAGTACTGTATGTTCCAATGTAAATGAATTCTTATATGAGAAAAAAACATGAACCTAAAGTAAAAATGTTGTACCACTGCCCAATCAGGTATCATGGTTTAGAGGTGAACAACATCAATGAGGTCAAGTTTAGCTTCCTGTCAAAGTTTTGCTACTATACATGTGATAATAACATCTGTACCAACAATTGATTTGGTACATAATCTTGGTGTTATATTGCATAAAATATTATAATATATTGCATATAAAATTGACAAATATGGAAATCTTTCTTTCACACTCTTGTCCCAGAAAGGGTGGGGGAGGAGGAGGGGGGGAGACTTTCATATTGAGGTATATATACATGTGCAAGTCACAAAAAATGAGGTTTTACTGTGCTAATTTTGTACTGCTGGTCTATTTTACAATATTTTGGTTAAATACTCATACTGCAGGTATCAAAATTGACTTCTTTCATACTGCAGGTATCAAAATTGTATAATTTCATACTGCAGTTACAAAAAAATGTCATACTGCAGGTATGTTTTTCGTTTGGTGGCTGTACACCCCTACCACTTTTAGTATGAAGTGCCTCCCCCGGAACTCTTGTACAGTAAGTCACTTCTTCATGTGTTTGATACATCACATACTGTGTAACTGTAATCCTTTGCTCTATAAACCACCTGTATATATTTATGTAAACAACACATTCAAGTTCATAATGCTGCTGCCAGACATGTAACCTGAAGTTCATAATGCTGCTGCCAGACATGTAACCTGTTCTTCCAGATTTGAAAAGCCGATGCTACCAAGAATGCAATGGCTTTCCAGTTGCATACAAATAGCTTGATTTTGCTAGTAAAGACGAACAGAATTTTATTTTTAAGGCCCATGAGATTCCTCAAAAATGTCTTAAATTTTCCCTGATTTTCTTTCTACTGTACCTAAGAAGAAAAGTTTTTTTTTTTTGCAGGAATGGATTGCTCAAATTTAATTTCCTTTTTTTTTTAAAGAGTTTTAAGACCAGGGATGTGAGAATTTTTAAATAATAATAAAAATCAACAAAATTTGAAGATTTTTCTAGGCTATACAGCCTATAAACACTACATGACCCCTATGGTTCCCAATAAACCACCTGCATACAGTATCTATGTAAACAACAGATTCAAGTTCATTATGCTGCCAGACAAGTACCAGTTCTTTCAGATTGATAAAGCCACTTCTTTTAAGGTTGCTATGGCTTCCATTTGAATGCAGAATAAATGTTTCATTTTTAATTTTTCATGCAAATAAAGTAAGCAGTACATTTTCAACATTGGCATCTATGATTGTCAACCATTACCAAAACATATTAGATCTCTTTTTACATGTTTAAAAAAACAGACACAATATTAACACAACATTCAGATATAATTACACTTGAATTTTTACACTTACAGTACATTTAAGAATTTTTCTAAATATAATTTTCCTCATATGTTAATTCACCCATCGTCAGTCAAACATTATTTAAGAGTTTTGACGCTCCTTAAAATGTTGATTTGTTGTAGGATGGTACAATAGGTCCAGAGTTTGTGCCCTTTAGGGAATTAAATATCTTTTTCTTTATAATAACATCAAAAACATTTTTTTATTGTCAGGAATATTCATAAATACCCCAAAGCTTGTGCACCAATGATTTAACATAAACTGTATGCATAGCAGTTGTCCCAGTAAAGCGTAAAGATTTGAAAACAAAATATGGGAAGAGAGATTTCAACAAATATTTAACTTCCAAAGTGCCCACTAATTGTAAATATAGTTATTTATTTATTATTTCTCTTTTCTATTTATATGAAATCATTAGTTTGATGTTATCTTTCGTCAAACTCAAAACTACTACGTTAAGTAGGAGAAAATTAATGGGGTGCACGAACAGACTTAGTTGTTCGTCATATACCCCATTCCAGGCCTTTTACTTCCCCACTGATCTGTTTTTTGTTTTGTTTTTCTTGTTGACTGATGTTCACTGATTGTTGTTGTTTCTGATTTACTGCCTGACGGAGTTATTCAAGTCCTATGCAGCTACGTGATACATTTCATTTTCTGAGCTACGATGCTCCGCGACGTTTTCCGGCATGAAACTCCTTTTTAATTTACCTTGTCTTTTGCATGTCCAGCTTTGCACTCAAACAATTCTCCAACATCTTTTTTATGTTTTCTTTAGCTAAAAAGTGTAAACATATATTCCTTTAACACCAAAATTAGATGATTCTTGGTACACTTTCTTGTACAAGTTTGTACTAAAGATGTCAAAGTTCAAAAATGATAGTCATGTGACTACCACCTGATAATAATTGCAATGGCGTTTGCAATTTCTACGTGGGGTCCATTTTAAATTTTTGTCAGATCATGAAAATACAAGTAGAAGAATAATTTGAATTATGCAAAGAAATACAACTACCTATCGTTCACTTACGGTAAAAAAGCTCTAAAACAGAAAAAGGTTGAATAATTATTTGCTGATTTTAAAGACGACACATAAAAACCGCACATAAAAAACAATTTCCACCTGTTAGTACAATGAAGAAGCCCTTAGTACAAATGCGCAGGCATGACACTCAACAAAATTTTGAAACATGGCGATTGGTGGAAAATGCCCAACTAAAATTCTCCCGTTAAAGGTTGTTGATTCAAAATTGTTTCACAGCTAACTCATTGAAGAGGTGAAAACCCATCACACTGTGTGGAAAGAACGTAAGTTTATCGCATTTAGGAAAATATGTTGTGGGAGTCTAATCAGAAACATGGTATCTGCAACAACCTACGTACACAAAACAAATGTCCCAGTGATAATATACATGTATGAGGGTTGAATAACTATCTGTATCTGTAACAAACTGCATAACATTCCAGTGGTGGAGTCAAGCACGCAGAAACTAACGTTCAGAACAGAGTGACAAACTTCATGCCCGCACAAACTTTGGGTCACTTGCCTTTCCCGATGATGTAGGCCTTAGGCCTAATTGCTTTTCAAATTCCAGACACTGTAACTTAGTTCAAGTTCAACTGCAAGCATCAATGGCTCCTAGATAGTTTGGGGGAGAATAGGTTGAACCTAACTAACGTGGGTTAGTTACATACAAATATAACGCTAGGCCTTACAATTTAAATCAAATTCCAGCAGAGAGTTTAGCAGAAAAGGGTCATTGGTCTGACATTGAACAACAAGTTCAACTAAATTTTTTAACTTGTTCGTAAGGCAGTGTCTAATTATGTAAAGTTACTTACAATTTGTAATTAATTCCACAAGTACAATCGCCAGTCGAATACTAACAGGTGATAATCAACCACATATCTCGTAAATCATCAACATGAATCACACAGCTATTCCACAAGTAAAGTTTTTGGTGATGAATCATTCGTATCAAAACATAGGCTTCCGTTGTTGTGCATGATTGATTGAGACTTTTTGAGGAAGTGGACGCTAAACATTCAACGTAGCCTAGATCGTACGTACGTACGCAACGTATTGTACACATCCGGGACATTCACTGCTCTGATTTGTGTAACTAATAAATCATACAATAGTTTGAATTCAGACCAAGGAGGTACCACTTTCTAAAGTTACCTCCTTGTTCAGGCAGCTGCAGTCGGGACCCAGGTCGGGACGGGGGTCCTGTGCAAAAATGAAAACAAAATTAATATGGCCTGAGAGGATTTCACAAGCTTGCCGGTTGGGTGGTGAAATTGGGAAATCATTAAAATAAACTTGAAACAATTGGAAAATTGGAGGAATATTTGGCAAACTTATATAAAATTTGGTAAGCTTTGTCAACAAATTCCCCAAAAATTGAGACAAATTTCCACAAAATCAAAGAAAATTGCCTAAAATTGAAGGAAATTTCCTAATAAACTCTAATTTCCCTAAAACAAATTCCGAAAATGACGGTAAAATTGAAATAAATTTGGTACAATTATCTGAAATTTTGATTAAATTTGCCAACAAATTTCCCAAAAATTGACCCAAAAAAATTCTCAATATTAAAAATAATTGACTAAAAATGATGGAAAAGGAATTGGCTTAAAAACAATTCAAAACATTTTAACGGAAATTTCCCAAAATGAAGGAAATTTCCCGAAAATAAAGGGAATTTTCCAAAAGTTTAAGAGAATTTCCTGAAAATTGGAGGAGATTTGCAGCAGCGGCGTAACTTAAGGATGGTGTGTGGTGGGGTGTTACAACCACCTAAAAAAACATTCGTCGGACAATTCCAATTTTGATTATTTCGTCGGGCAAAAAAATGGCCCAGTATTGAAACAAAATTATATAGGAATGTTAGTATGTTTTTATACCTTTCTAAGTTTGTTTCTTCGCAAAAAGACAAACTAATTTTGAAAATATTTTGGATATACCAGTTTTGTGTTACTTTTATGGCCGTTTGAACACCCCACCCCACCCCACCCCTCCCTCCGTTGGATGGATACTAATTTTAGTCGGGCTGGAATGTAGAATGTCGTATGCACTTGTATTCTGCAGTATTGGAGTATGTATAAGTCATGCCCGACTCAGCTACAGATAACCGAATCATATCCTCCCTACCGCCGACTCGGCACATGATGTTAACAACATCATACTTCTGTCATGTCTGAACTTGGGCAGAAGTCGGGCAGAGATGTAAAATGTCGGATGTACTGTTTAAATCGAAGATACATCTCAATCATGCCCGGATCGCTATATCAGAATCATGTCCTCCCGACTCGACATCATGCTGACAACATCATATTGTTCGCTTAGTCGGACGGAAATTCAAAATGTTGGATATCTGGATGTTCTGCTTAAATCAGACATACATTTCAATCATACCTATAGGGTAGTCCGGGGTAAGTGGGACAATGGGGTTAGTGGGACAGATGAAGTTTATTCTTGTATACCGCCAGCGATAAATACTTTACTGGAGAAATGTTTACACATTTCAACAGACAAACACCTTGAATTCAAAATGGCCGAAAGTTTAACACTGTTATCGCTAGAATTTTTATAAAAATCTCTTTGAATCATCAAAATCGATCCATCTTTCATCCTATTTTCGTGAAATACTAACTTGTAAATACATCAGTTTCAACCATTGTTGTGTTTTACCGTATTTCTTTGTCCAATTTTTGTGGAAAGGAGTGATATTTTGTTCATCAACTTGGATTAACTTACGGAAAACAATGTGAGTACAATTTTCGTATGTAAAGAATATTTTCATAATGTTTATGGGAATGTTTATGGGAAAAGATGGCATTAAGAGATATTTTGTGACTAAAATTGAGGGCGTACATTTTATAACAAACTGAACACAGTAATTTATCAGTTAAAATTTTTGTTCCAAATTTTAAATAATTTACGAAGGTTTTTTTAGACAGAAAATGGACGACACTGATTTATATTGACCAAATATCATAATGCTCCAAAAACTTTGCCTTTAATGTAGTACAACTTTAATATTTAAGTATTTTTAGTAAGTGTTATAACCTATGTGTATTGATACTGTGTGTTGTGGTATACATACATTGCAAACTATGGAAAAGTGTGTAAGATTCAATTATTACATTCTCTTAATTAATCATGTTTGGGTACTTTTCAATTAATTAAAGGGTATTGTAGTGCTATATTAAGTCTATTTGTTTTTGCCCATTGTCTAAAATAATTATTGGAAACAATTTTAGTATGATATGGATGTTTTTCATGAGTGTCCCACTTGCCCCAACTAATCAGGGAAAGTGGGACCCATGTTTTGGTGTGTACAAGTATGTTAGCATTATGACGGTTGTCCTATAGGGGCACAATTGTGTTGCATAAACTGTGGTATTTGTAATGTTTATTGTAGGTGAAGGACTTGTTCATACATTCAAGTATTCTTTCATTTATATTCTTTGAATTTAAGATTAAAAATTTCATTTATTTGTTTTTCAGCCAATTACCATGCCACGTAAAAGAGGAACTGGACACCAAAGCAGGGAAATTGGTCGCAAGAAGCAATGCAACAAGCAGTCAAAGCAGTCAAGGAGAATGAAATGGGGGTACGCAAGGCAGCGCTTACCTATGCTGTCCCAAAGTCAACCCTCCAGCGTCGAGTGCAAAGGGAATAATGGACATGCCTGCCTCTAGACCTCCTGTTTTTAAGAATGACGAAGAGGAATTATTGCTAGCCCATATTCTTCACATGGAGAGTATGGGGTTTGGCCTCACAATTGATGATGTTTGTAGGGTCGCCTTTGAAATGGCACATGAAGCAGGCATCACCAACAATTTCAACAAAGAAAAGAAAAGAGCTGGATATGACTGGTATGTTGGCTTTCGGGAACGTCATCCAACTTTATCTTTACGAAAACCCGAAGGACTTTCAGCAGCTCGAGCAGCAATGCTTAATCCAACTGTAATTCAAGATCATTTCAAGAGATTGAATGAGCTGCTTACATCAACTGACTTGAAAAACAAACCAGCTCAGATATTTAATGCTGATGAGACAGGATTTAGCCTTGTGCACACACCTTCGCGCATTCTTGCTAAGAAGGGTAAGCGAACAGTTCAGGCAAGAACTAGTGGAGAGCGCGGTGAGAATGTTACAGCCCTCATTTGTGCGAATGCAGCAGGTAAAGCTTTGCCACCTTTTGTTATTTTTAAAGGGAAACGATTGAGTCCTGCCATAACTTTACATGCACCACCAGACACCCTCTTCGGAGTTAGTGACAGCTCATTCATTGACGCAGAGCTATTTGAGATATGGTTTTCGAAGCTCTTTCTCAACAACCTTCCTCCTGCACGACCTGTTCTTTTGGTGTTAGATGGCCATGGATCCCATTTGACCTTATCAACTCTCAAACTGGCCAAAGCAAACTCAATCCACATGTACTGTCTTCCTCCCCACACAACTTGCCAACCATACCCAACCTCTTGACAAGTCAGTATTTAAGTCTATGAAGTCAAGTTATAACAAAAAGTGCGAGAAATTCATGCGTGATAACCCTGGGAAAATCATTACTCGGTATGATTTCTGTTCTATTTTTAGAGATGTTTACCTCTGCGAGCTCTCAATGTCAAACATTGTCAGCGGCTTCAAGGGTACAGGAATTTATCCTTTCAACCCTCAAGCTATTAAGGAGAACACCTGCAGCAATCGTCAATAGCAACAAAATTTCACAAAGACTGTGATACTGTAGACACCGCGGAAGCAGCGGAACAACATACCATTGAGTTACCCACCCCAGCAGAGGTCATTGAACCTGAACTTACCCCAACAAGTGGTAACAAACCTGTTGAACTCAATGACTCAAATGTTATAGATTTAAGTCCAACCTCGATTACTGCAACTGAACCAAGTCTTACTGTTACTGTTGACTCTACAACTAAGTCACCAAGTGTTGTAACCACGCCCACAAACAGCGTTACCACTGAACAAAGCAAAGATCAGCCAACATGCTCCAAATTTGCTTTCAGTCTGAAAAGACCAATTGTTGAAAAAACATCCAACAAACTGGGAAAAAGTCCAGGCGTGTTACACATGCAAGATGTATGACATCCGACGAAATAATTGAAGGTATTGAGAGAAAGAAACGAGAAGTAGAGCAACTGAACGTAGAGAAAGAACTGAGAAAGCAAGAGAGGGAACGCAAAAAGATTGAGAGAGAAAGACAAAAGCAAGAGCGAGAGGCAAATAAGTTGCTTAAGCAGAAGTCTAAAGGAAAGGGTACAACAGCGAAAAAATCTACATCACGTCCCCGAAAGAAACAGACAGAAATAAGTGAAATTCCTACAGAAGCAAGTGAAAACCCCACACAAGCAAGTGAAAACACTACGGAAGCGAGCGAAAACCACACAGAAGCGAGCGAAAACCGCACAGATGCGAGCGATAACCCAGAGGATAATCCACAGAATTACTGTGGATATTGTAATGGTTTCTACTATGATGATGACAGTGATGACGATGATTGGTGGCAATGTAGAGGGCCGTGTAAACTGTATTTTCATGAGTCCTGCACTGGACTTTGGAAACTTTCTCAACTTGAAATGTTTAAGTGTAGTAACTGTAAAGCTTGTGTTTAGTTCAATTTTCATAGAATCTTTCTTTTAAAGAGCCAACTTACTCTCCGACTGGCACATATGACTTTGATTGAAGGTGTCTTTAAACCCCCAACAACCAATCATTGAACAATGTTTCATTGTAGGCCTACTGTCTGGAAACCGTTGTTTTATACCTGTTCTATACCGTAGTGACAGTTATATGTTTCACAATTGTTTCATGATGTATTAAACCCTTAATTTCACTTACATTATTTTAAATTTGGTTAACTGCTATACTGTAAAACAAATCTTAATGGATAAGGTTTGAACTGGCAGCAACTAAAACATGCCAAATCACTTTAATAATATTTTATTTAAAAATTATAGCTAAAACAGATATCGCAAAATTTTCCGGATGGGGATATTTGGGAAAACTGCAAATAAGGTAATGCAAAAAAAAATAAAAGTTAAACATGTATTTTGTGTAAAAGATATATCTGTAGCCTGCAAATAACTTTCTGTCAATCTTATTTTGAGTGTATGTTCCTTTAAGTATATGCTAACCAGCTTTTATCATGATAATCTGCTAATTTTAGCACTGTCCCTTACCCCACTTTGGTGGGGTATCTGGGACATTGACATCCTGTTGGTAATCACTGAACCCTACCTAAAGACAATTATTTGTTTTCTTTAAAAGTATTGTGATAGATTACTACCATAATATAGTTGTTAGAAAAACATAAAGTAAAATTGTTTTAATGTTTTAATTTTTTTGACAGGCATTTTATTCCTTAAGTGTCCCACTTACCCCATTTTACCCTACCGTCTATGATATCTCCACTCGACCCAGCATGATGCTGATTGGGCTCGGGTTGGGCAACTGCAGGAGACGTATATGAAACTTGCCCGCCCAAAAATGCACACACGTTTAAAGTCAAGAGCCCTGATGATCATGGGCCATTTTTGTGGCATAAAAAAATAGAAATCTTCCACGAGCTTCGCCCCTTGAACTTTATCAGAGCTGCGTTTATGAACCTAACCATTGTGACCGAAGTTTTAGGGAAAATTTCTTCTCCGCCTGTTTAGAAATGGTATCCCAATTGCTTATCCAAGTAGATAAGCAATTGGGAATTTAAATTTTTCTTCTTTTCATCAATTACATTCCAAATTTTTTGTTGATATTAAGCCACTTTGAGGCTAAAAAACAAAACAAGAAATATTTAGACCAAGTCTTCACCCATGAACGCCTGCATCGGTTACTGTAAAACAAAACAACTACTGAATTTATGTTATTCATTGACTTTGAAAAAGCTTTTGGTAGTTTTAGTTGGAATTTCATTTATCGCACGTTCCGCTTCACTGAGTTAAAACGCTTTATCGGAATGCTACCTCTTGTGTTCAAATGGTTATTGTTCAACGGGGTGGGTTGTCCACTTAAGTCCTTACTTGTGTTTATACTTTGTGCTGAAATATTTTCGATTAAAATAAGAATGGATCAAAATATAAAGGGTATAGAAATTTGCCACAAACAAATCAAAATTTCACAGTTCGCAGAAGATACAACTTTGTTTTTAGACGGCAGTATAGAGGCTTTATTAAATGTTATTTAAGTACTGAGGTCTTTCATCACTTGTTCTGGTTTAAAAGCAAGTTTGGATAAGTCGTATCTTTGCTCCTTTGTAGTTTTGTTGATGATATGCCTTATTTCATCAATGATTTTTCTTTCAATATTACTCATGGTCCTGATAGATTTTTAGGTATTTTTAATTTTTAACACGAACAGGGAGGATGATTTCTGCGCTTTAAATTACCTTCCAAAGTTTAATTCACGTTTAAAGTCTAACCCACGTATTTGGTCCCGAAGGAACCTTACACCCTTGGGTAAAATTACCATCATTAAAAGTTTGGCTCTTTCATAACTAGTATATGTAGCCTCTGTTTATCCAATCCTCCGAAAAAAAGTTTTTTAATGAACTTATTGGCGTATTATTTGATTTATTTTGGAATGGTAAACTGGATAAAATTAAGCGTCTTGTTTTAATCAATAAGTTTAGATTAAAAATGGTGATCTAAATATGGTTCATACAGATTTTTTTTTTTATATTCTATTAAGATAGGTTGGTTTAAACATTATTGCCAAGCTAAGAATTCATCTTGGATTTATTTTTTGATATTTACTTTAAAAAAATTGGAAAATCTTTCTTTTTCGAGTATAATTGCAATTGTTTTTATTCATGATATATGTGTTGCTTGGACCAATCTTAACTATGATCGTCATGTAAATTGTTCACTAAATGAGATTCTATGGAACAATAGCCATATTCGTGTTGATCATAAACCACCATTTTTATCATTTTAAACTGACCGTAATTGTATTAGTTTCAGGGATGTGTTACAACTTGATGGTAATTTCCTCGATTACGATCAATTCTGTGCAAAATTTGATATTTATTTTATTCTTTTTACCATTTATTATGGCATCAGTCACGCAGTTCCTATAGATTGGTTGCATCATGTTGACCTTAATTATGATATGATTACAAGTGAAGAATCTCTTCTTCTAGAATGATATTCTGTTTATAAAATCAACAAAATTATTTACAACCTTGATATTGACAAAATCATTGCTCTTAACCCAGCAGCTCATGTTAAGTGGTAAAATGATTTCCCTACGTTAACTTTGTTGTGGTCAAACATTCACAAAAATTGCAAACCTACTGTAATGGACTCTACAGTTAAATACTTTCAGTTTAAATTTCTTCATCGTCTTATAAGTACAAATGTTTATTTTGAAAAATAAAAATACGTAATTCCTCTTTTTGTAGTTCTGAGTTTGAAACTCTTAAACACTTGTTCAGGACCTGTCCTTTTGTTCAATCCTTTTGGACCGATTTGATTATTGCTTTGAGTCTGGATAATGGTTTAATTAATTACTATGTTATTTGTTTGGCATTATTGATGATTTTAATTCATACATAGATTTTATAATCTTCCATGCCAAATATTTTATCTTCAGTTGTATATATAATAATCAGCATTTGACTATAAATTGCTTTATCAAACGTGTATCTTGTTTGATGAAAAATGAAAAAAAGATTTGTATAAAAAAAAATGATAAACTGAACATATTTAAGAAAAAAAATACTTCCTTTTTTTGAAAAGCTGGTGTATAGTTTAGCAATAGGTTCATTTTTTTTTTATAATTATGCTTTTAAATATTTTGCTTAAACATGCATGCTTCTTACTAGCATAGAAACGACGTTTTTATGTATATATTTCATTTATTATTACTACTATAAGTTTTTGACAGGAAAAGATGCATTGTTTTGTTAAAAAAAGTCTTTGAAGATTTGGAAATAAATGTGGAGAGCAAAAAAAATGAAGCCCTGCATAATTTTGTCCAAATTTTCTCAATTTTCAGGAGAAATCTATTCTCTGCCTGCTTAGAATTGGCCCCCATATGATGTTATCTGAGTAAATTTGAACATGAGAATTTAAAATTATCTACTTTTTATCAATTACATTTTGTCTGTTTGTGGAGATTTTAAGCCATTTTGGGGTATGTAAGACAAGAAATCTTCAGACCAAACTGCTTCACCCATGAACTCCTGCACAATTTTTCCAGAATATTCTCAGTTTTCAGGAGAAATTTCCCCTTTGCTTTTTTAGAAATCATGGTAACCATATATATTGCTTACTATGATCTGAGTAGATTTTAAACATTAAAATTTAAAGGCTACTGTCGTTATTAAAATGTTGCGGCGTACTTTTGATTCCAAAACGATTATGATTTGCCTATCAATGCACGTGCACTTTGTACCAATGAGTGTTAACCAATCAAAACACACGAATAAAAATCTATTTACCTTCGTGTTATACATATAGAAACGATAACTGGCCTTCAAAATTGTCTTCTTATCATCACTTAAATTTTCCAAACTTTATCAGTTTGTGTTGATTTTGGGGCATCAAAATAGACAATACATCTTCAGAGCTTCCGGGGCTTCGCACTGTACTCTTGCTTCGCTCCAGGACCCTATGATTTACATTTGAGAAATTTACGTTAATTTTCAGCCATTTTGGAGCATCAAAAACAAGAAATCTGAACCCATGCTTCCAAGGCTTCGCCCATTAACCCCAACAATTTTTCCCGAATTGTTTCTGTTTTCAGGGAAATTTCTCTTCTGACTGTTTAGAAATGGTAATTTTTATCCGAGTAGATATTAACATAGAAATTTAAAATTGTCTTCTTTTCATCACTTTTATATTGAAATTTTGTGTTGATTTTAGATCATTGTGGAGCATCAAAATCAAGAAATCTTCGGAGCTTTCGAGGCTTTGCCCCTGGACTCAAGCTTCCAACAGTCCAAGGATTCGCCCAAGAACCCCACAATTTTGCCCGAATTTTTCAATTTGCAGAAGAAATTTCCCTTTGCCTGTTTAGAAATGGTAACCCAAATACTTATCTGAGTAGATTTAAACATTACAATTTTAAATTATTTTCTTTACATTTTGGAAATTTGTGTTGATTTTAAACCATTGTGGGCATCAAAATCAAGAAATCTTTCGAACTTCCGGGCTCTTCCACTAGAATTTAAAATTGTCTTCTTTTCATCAATCATTATCGAACTTTGTGTAGATTTTTGGCCATTTTGAAGCGTCAGAAACAAGAAATCTTCGCCAGCTAGCCATGGAACGTAAACGGACACACGGTGTTACACAGTGCCGTGTTTGGAAGTCAAGTTGCGCCCTGTTTAGCTATATTGTGTGATGCCGCAATGTCAGTGATGAAACTACATTTACCAGTGCACTTATCTTTTTTCCACTTGTGACCGGGATTTTTTTTTTGCTCCTTGTTCCCGTCCTCTTCACCTGAAAGGTTACACGCCCATGCAATATGGTTGGAGTTATAGTGCACTGTAAAAAAATTTCATTAAAGTTATGGCGACATTTAATTTCACCATTTACTTCTTCAGCTCCACTTCAAAAATTGCCCCGCAGTCCCTGCTACAGACCTTTTCAAATCTAAATCGGCAATTTCCGGATAACTAATTTAAATAATGTCACATGGCCGAGATCTACGTGTCCATAATGGACCAATCGTATACTTGAAGATTCTTATTGACCAATAAAATACTGGAGGAATCTTGGCCGTCTGCACAATTCACGCACGAAATGGGACCAAGCGTATGAAAAAAAAAATGTTTTCAAGCGCACGTATCATACGTGCGTTATACATGAAGGAAATACGCGCGCATATTGCTGCTTTCAATTTTTTCCTCAAACCTGCACCTGTTTGGTTGGGAAACAAAGGAAAATTTCCCCACTATTTGATTGGTTGAAGTACTGAAAAAACCACGTTTGGCTAAACTCGGTTTGAAAAGGTCTATAGGGCGGCACCGCGACGCTACAACGGCGTGAGTTCCAGGGGCCCGCTTAAGAACCCTAAGCCCCCAAAAGCCCTCCGTTTTTCGTGGTTTTGGTTTCAGGCAATTGCATAAGAATCATGTCAAATATACACTATAACTAGTTTATGGAAATACATTTTAAAAGATCCGATTAATTTTTTGTTGTTGAATTTTTAGCATTGGGCGACACGTTCCCCCATGCCCCTTCCCCTTGAAAAACCTAAAAACCTGTAAATTATTCAGGGGCGCTTCGTTTATGCAGCGCACTGGTGTTTAAAACGTGTATCCTACACAAGGGGAGTAGAAAGGGTCACAGTCTCAAAGGGCGTTAAAAAAACAAGTGGAAAAATTGCACTGGTAAATAGATTTTCAATAAAAACTTGCTGCTAATCGAGAAATCCTTTTATTTTTTTTGCAAATTATGTTCAATTTCTGGTAAATTTCCTTCATTTTCGGAAGTGTATTTTCAATTTCTATCAATTTGGACAGTTTTCGGGAAATCTTGGCCCTTTTTCGGGAACTATTGACCAATTTTCGGGAAATTTTACCGAAATATCCAATGATTTTACCACATTTTTCAATTTTATGTTAATAATTTTCCAATTTCACCTTCCATCCGGGAAGAAAGTATATAACCGGGTAGGGCGCTGAAATCCTCTCAGGGGCAGTTTTCCAGGCTGCTTCTCGGACCCCGCTTCCTACGCCTCTGTCATGTACACACAGTAATATTCTAGGTACAATAAAAACCATGATAGGACAGTAGGATGAAAGTAAAATATCGTCAGCATTTCTGGTTCAGCTGTAAAAACAACACAAAAATTCCGAAAACTTAGTTCTTAACATATTTTTTTTTTTCTTCCTCAAAATCTCCGGTTGGTAATAAAAGGATTTGATATTGTTACCCAATCAAAATTTCTTTTAAAGTGTATGTACGAATACGGGTGAGGGGGTTCTGTACGACTACGGGGGAGCGGTATATCCGCTAAGGTAATTTCATATACTCCATGATGTATATGGACAAACGGATCGACTACACAGTGACTGAATGATGTGTTGTCTCATATATAAAGACCTGGCTCCTGATTGATGTTGAGACCAAGAAAAGGGGCACTTCATACTAAAAGTGGTAGGGGTGTGCAGCCCATCAACCAAAAAAACATATCCGCAGTATGACGCAGTATGACATATTTTTTAGTATTGGTAGCTGCAGTATAAAAGTATAAATTTTGACACCCACAGTTGAAAGAAGTCAATTTTAATACCTGCAGTATGGGTATTTCACAAAAATATTGTAAAAATAGACTATAGCAGTATCAAATTAACAGAGTAAAAGTTCAATTTTTCGGACCTGCACTACAAAAATTAAGAAAAAAGACACTTTTTTTACTAAACATATTTTATATTAGGACATGGACCTAGTTATGCTAATGAGATTGCCACATACTTATTGACTTTATCCTTAGACATAATGTGTTTGAATTTGACAATGAACTATTTATCCAGAACAAAGGTACAGCCATGGGCACCAGAATGGCTCCTTCATATGCTAATCTTTGTATGGCAGATTTAGAAAGTAGAATTCTGGACAGTGCTGTTCTTAAGCCTCTATTGTACTTAAGATATATAGATGACATTTTCATGATCTGGGAGCATGACGCCCATGCTCTTGATGTTTTTGTAGCAAACCTTAACCAATTTCACCGTACCATCAAATTTATCATTGAAAAGTCAGAATCTGATATCTCTTTTTTTGATGCTCGTGTTTCCTTCAAACAGGGTACGATCCAAACATCTGTATTTTCCAAACCCACTGATCGGCATACCTATTTAGATTACAATAGCTACCACCCCCTTCATGTTAAGAAATATATTGTGTTTAGCTTCGCTACAGGCGTATCTGTTCAGACCACCACGACTTCAAGCCACTACCCTGATAGAGTATTTTTGACGCTGCAATTACCCTACAAACTCATCAAAGATGCTTTCAAAAAAGTAAGCAAAATGCCCAGGGACCGTCTCTTTAAATACAAACCCAAAGTCAAATCCAATAAAATACCCTTTGTACTCACCCACAATGAACACTTGGACCCCTTCCTCAAATCTGTTTTAAAAAAAAATGGGTTTTACTCGGCATGATCGATGAGCAAATTCGGGATAATTTTACCCACCCACCTGTTATTGCCAGGAGACGACCCCCAAACTTACATACACTTCTGGTAAAAAGTAAACTCATTGTTTCCAACCCCCAGCTCCAGGGTAATATTAGGTATGGTAAACCCTGGTGTAAAATATGCGTTCACATGAACATCAACCACATTATTTCACTCAGCCCCTCGGGATACTCTTTCAGACCTGGCACCTTCACTTGTGATAGTTCCCATGTCATTTACCTTGTAACCTCTCCTTTTGCCCCAATACTTCCTTTCGTGCACGGTTAAATAATTACAAAAGCAGTATCCGCCTCAAAAGAGCTGGCTGTCCAGTAAGCGGACATTTTAATCTCCCTTCCCATAGTATTGATTGCCTCGGGTTTGCCATAAATCGGGGTAATCCCAAAAAACATGGCAAAAGAATCCTAACAGAAACCAAACTTATCCTCAAAATTTGTTCCCACATACACGGTTTAAATAAGGACATAGCTTTTCTCTCAAATTTCAATTTCTTTAAATAGTTTTAAGTTAGTTATTTCTTACTTGCTGTTTTGCACCTGGTGAAGGACTAGGGCGTCTGAAAATTTGTTTGTTTTTTTAATCCTAAAACAACTTATCCTCAAACTTGACTCCCACATACATGGTTTAAATAATTAAGGACATAACTGACACTTGTATAGCCAAGATGATTTTACAATTAACAAAAACTTGAATTTTCGGAAGCCCTGCTCTCTTCGTCAGAAGTGCGTGAGTGGTAAAATATCTAGGTTAACTAGCAAAAACAGAATAGTTTGACCATGGAGCTATTAAGTTAATAGCTCCATGGTTTGACAAAAAAAGCTAAATCTCTATTTAATCCTGTTTTGAATGCTTGAAGTAAATGAATAAGTCTTTGTTCGGACAGTTGGCATTCTTTAGTGGAGGGAAAAAAACCTTTGAGAATGCAGGAAGACAAATCAGATGAGTGGGCAGGAAGGTTGAAGTGGTTGGCCACTGGGTAGCCGGTGTTATTATCTCTCATGCTTTTTTATTTACTTTATGATTATTCATGCAGAGTTTGAATTTAGTGCTAATTTCGCTAACATATCCCTGCTTCGCCGATGTATTTGCCCTCCCCCTCCAAGCATCTGGTGCATGTAATGAGGTATACGATGTTGGATGAATCACAGGTCAAAATGCTGGGTTTTAAGACGGTTTGATAACCAGGAAAGGGAGGGGGGGGGGGGGTGAATGAGTTTACGGGTGTCAAGGATGGCGCAAATTTGTCAACGGGTTTGCCACACCTGACATTATCGGTAAGGGAATTGCGGGGGTGGAGGTGTTGTTAGTTAAAATCCGTTTGAGGCTGGGGGATGCCTGTACATACAGAGGAAGAAAAAACAGTTGATGGGAGGTTGTTTGGTGGATAGGTCCCTCCATTTTGTTTGTAGAATTTTGTTGACCGGCAAAAAGGCGGGGTTAAACTCGTCAACTATGGGGATGCGGTCAGAAGGGGTTTGGGTTTGTAGGTTAAGAGTTTGTTGCGTTCGATATGTTTTACCTTGTTGAATTGCTCGTTGATGGGTTGGAAAGGGTAAGCCCCTCTCACTGCTTTCATGTTGCTTTGTAGATACCGAAATTCGGATACTTATTCAAACAAAGAGTTGTCCAAATAACAAATCTCTGATTCAAATGAGCCAAAAAATCCTCCTCAAAAGCCGCGGCAGTGGTTTAATAGAATCAAGTTAGTTTTACCCCTGAAAATCGGTGTTAATTGTTTTTAGGGCGGAAAAAATAGTTTTTCAAATTACAGAGTAGGCCATTTAAACCATGTGGAATCATGGCCCATTGCGAGAGTTGTAAAAGTTTTATATTTAAAAATACAAAATTTTGAGTAGAAAAATAACCCACTCAGCACCAACTCTAGAATTACCTGCTCTCTTCAATGTGCCAACCATAACACCCAGCTCTCTCCAACAAGCAAAACGCCAACCATAACTCCGTGCTCTCTACAACCAACAATATACCAACCATAACTCCCTGTTCTCTCCAACGAGCAATGTGCCAACCATAACTCCGTGCTCTCTCCAACAAGCAATGTGCCAACCATAAGTTTGTGCTCTCTACAACAAGCAATGTGCCAACCATAACTGCCTGCTCTCTCCAACAAGCAATGTGCCAACCATAACTGCCTGCTCTCTCCAACAAGCAATGTGCCAACCATAACTCCCTGTTCTCTCCAACAAGCAATGTGCCAACCATAACTCCGTGCTCTCTCCAACAAGCAATGTGCCAACCATAAGTTTGTGCTCTCTACAACAAGCAATGTGCCAACCATAACTGCCTGCTCTCTCCAACAAGCAATGTGCCAACCATAACTGCCTGCTCTCTCCAACAAGCAATGTGCCAACCATAACTCCGTGCTCTCTCCAACAAGCAATGTGCCAACCATAACTCCCTGCTCTCTCCAACAAGCAATGTGCCAACCATAAGTTTGTGCTCTCTACAACAAGCAATGTGCCAACCATAACTCCGTGCTCTCTCCAACAAGCAATGTGCCAACCATAACTGCCTGCTCTCTCCAACAAGCAATATGCCAACCATAACTCCGTGCTCTCTCCAACAAGCAATGTGCCAACCATAACTCCGTGCTCTCTCCAACAAGCAATGTGCCAACCATAACTCCGTGCTCTCTCCAACAAGCAATGTGCCAACCATAACTCCGTGCTCTCTCCAACAAGCAATGTGCCAACCATAACTCCGTGCTCTCTCCAACAAGCAATGTGCCAACCATAACTCCCTGTTCTCTCCAACAAGCAATGTGCCAACCATAACTCCCTGTTCTCTCCAACAAGCAATGTGCCAACCATAACTCCGTGCTCTCTCCAACAAGCAATGTGCCAACCATAACTCCGTGCTCTCTCCAACAAGCAATGTGCTAACCATAACTCCGTGCTCTCTCCAACGAGCAGTGTGCCAACCACAACTCTGTGCTCTCTCCAACGAGCAATGTGCCAACCATAACTCCCTGTTCTCTCCAACAAGCAATGTGCCAACCATAACTCCGTGCTCTCTCCAACAAGCAATGTGCTAACCATAACTCCGTCCTCTCTCCAACAAGCAATGTGCTAACCATAACTCCGTGCTCTCTCCAACGAGCAGTGTGCCAAGCACAACTCTGTGCTCTCTCCAACGAGCAATGTGCCAACCATAACTACCTGTTCTCTCCAACAAGCAATGTGCCAACCATAACTCCGTGCTCTCTCCAACCAACAATGTGCCAACCATAACTCCGTGCTCTCTCCAACCAACAATGTGCCAACCATAATTCTGTGCTCTCTCCAACGAGCAATGTGCCAACCATAAGTCCGTGCTCTCTCCAACGAGCAATATGCCAACCATAACTCCCTGTTCTCTCCAACAAGCAATGTGCCAACCATAACTCCGTGCTCTCTCCAACGAGCAATGTGCCAACCATAAGTCCCTGTTCTCTCCAACAAGCAATGTGCCAACCATAACTCCGTGCTTTCTCCAACAAGCAATGTGCCAACCATAACTCCGTGCTCTATCCAACGAGCAATGTGCCAACCATAACTCCGTGTTCTCTCCAACAAGCAATGTGCCAACCATAACTCCCTGTTCTCTCCAACAAGCAATGTGCCAACCATAACTCCGTGCTTTCTCCAACGAGCAATGTGCCAACCATAACTCTGAGCTCTCTCCAACAAGCAATGTGCCAACCATAACTCCCTGTTCTCTCCAACGAGCAATGTGCCAACCATAACTCCCTGTTCTCTCCAACGAGCAATGTGCCAACCATAACTCCCTGTTCTCTCCAACAAGCAATGTGCCAACCATAACTACCTGTTCTCTCCAACAAGCAATGTGCCAACCATAACTCCGTGCTCTCTCCAACGAGCAATGTGCCAACCATAAGTCCCTGTTCTCTCCAACAAGCAATGTGCCAACCATAACTCCGTGCTCTCTCCAACGAGCAATGTGCCAACCATAACTCCGTCCTCTCTCCAACAAGCAATGTGCCAACCATAACTCCCTGTTCTCTCCAACAAGCAATGTGCCAACCATAACTCCGTGCTTTCTCCAACGAGCAATGTGCCAACCATAACTCTGAGCTCTCTCCAACAAGCAATGTGCCAACCATAACTCTGTGCTCTCTCCAACAAGCAATGTGCCAACCATAACTCCGTGCTTTCTCCAACGAGCAATGTGCCAACCATAACTCCCTGTTCTCTCCAACAAGCAATGTGCCAACCATAACTCCGTGCTCTCTCCAACGAGCAGTGTGCCAACCATAACTCTGTGCTCTCTCCAACAAGCAATGTGCCAACCATAACTCCGTGCTCTATCCAACGAGCAATGTGCTAACCATAACTCCGTGCTCTCTCCAAGAAGCAATGTGCCAACCATAACTCCGTGCTTTCTCCAACGAGCAATGTGCCAACCATAACTCCGTGCTCTCTCCAACGAGCAATGTGCCAGCCATAACTTCTTGCTCTCTACAACAAGTAAAGTGATAACCATAACTCCGTGCTCCCTCCAACGAGCAATGTGCCAACCATAACTCCGTGCTTTCTCCAACGAGCAATGTGCCAACCATAACTCCGTGCTCTCTCCAACGAGCAATGTGCCAACCATAACTCCGTGCTCTCTCCAACGAGCAATGTGCCAACCATAACTCCGTGCTCTCTCCAACGAGCAATGTGCCAACCATAACTCCGTGCTTTCTCCAACGAGCAATGTGCCAACCATAACTCCGTGCTCTCTCCAACGAGCAATGTGCCAACCATAACTCCGTGCTCTCTCCAACGAGCAATGTGCCAGCCATAACTTCTTGCTCTCTACAACAAGTAAAGTGCTGACCATAACTCCGTGCTCTCTCCAACAAGCTATGTGCCAACCATAACTCCGTGCTTTCTCCAACGAGCAATGTGCCAACCATAACTCCGTGCTTTCTCCAACGAGCAATGTGCCAGCCATAACTTCTTGCTCTCTACAACAAGCAATGTGCCAACCATAACTCCGTGCTCTCTCCATCGAGCAATGTGCCAACCATCCGTGCTCTCTCCAACCAGCAATATGCCAACCATAACTCCCTGTTCTCTCCAACAAGCAATGTGCCAACCATAACTCCGTGCTCTCTCCAACAAGCAATGTGCCAACCATAACTCCGTGCTCTCTCCAACGAGCAATGTGCCAACCATAACTCCCTGTTCTCTCCAACAAGCAATGTGCCAACCATAACTCCCTGATCTCTCCAACGAGCAATGTGCCAACCATAACTCCCTGTTCTCTCCAACAAGCAATGTGCCAACCATAACTCCGTGCTCTCTCCAACGAGTAATGTGCCAACCATAAGTCCGTGCTCTCTCCAACTAACAATGTGCCAACCATAACTCCCTGTTCTCTCCAACAAGCAATGTGCCAACCATAACTCCGTGCTCTCTCCAACGAGCAATGTGCCAACCATAACTCTCTGATCTCTCCAACGAGCAATGTGCCAACCATAACTCCCTGTTCTCTCCAACAAGCAATGTGCTAACCATAACTCCGTGCTCTCTCCAACCAACAATGTACCAACCATAACTCCCTGATCTCTCCAACAAGCAATGTGCTAACCATAACTCCGTGCTCTCTCCAACGAGCAGTGTGCCAACCATAACTCTGTGCTCTCTCCAACGAGCAATGTGCCAACCATAACTCCGTGCTCTATCCAACGAGCAATGTGCCAACCATAACTACCTGTTCTCTCCAACAAGCAATGTGCTAACCATAACTCCGTGCTCTCTCCAACGAGCAGTGTGCCAACCATAACTCTGTGCTCTCTCCAACGAGCAGTGTGCCAACCATAACTCTGTGCTCTCTCCAACGAGCAATGTGCCAACCATAACTCCGTGCTCTATCCAACGAGCAATGTGCCAACCATAACTACCTGTTCTCTCCAACAAGCAATGTGCTAACCATAACTCCGTGCTCTCTCCAACCAACAATGTACCAACCATAACTCCCTGATCTCTCCAACAAGCAATGTGCTAACCATAACTCCGTGCTCTCTCCAACGAGCAGTGTGCCAACCATAACTCTGTGCTCTCTCCAACGAGCAATGTGCCAACCATAACTCCGTGCTCTATCCAACGAGCAATGTGCCAACCATAACTACCTGTTCTCTCCAACAAGCAATGTGCTAACCATAACTCCGTGCTCTATCCAACGAGCAATGTACCAACCATAACTCCCTGATCTCTCCAACAAGCAATGTGCTAACCATAACTCCGTGCTCTCTCCAACGAGCAGTGTGCCAACCATAACTCTGTGCTCTCTCCAACGAGCAATGTGCCAACCATAACTCCGTGCTCTCTCCAACGAGCAGTGTGCCAACCATAACTCCGTGCTCTCTCCAACGAGCAGTGTGCCAACCATAACTCCGTGCTCTCTCCAACGAGCAATGTGCCAACCATAACTCCGTGCTCTCTCCAACGAGCAATGTGCCAACCATAACTCCGTGCTCTCTCCAACGAGCAATGTGCCAACCATAACTACCTGTTCTCTCCAACAAGCAATGTGCCAGCCATAACTCCCTGTTCTCTCCAACAAGCAATGTGCCAACCATAACTCTGTGTTCTCTCCAACAAGCAATGTGCCAACCATAACTCCGTGCTCTATCCAACGAGCAGTGTGCCAACCATAATTCTGTGTTCTTTCCAACAAGCAATGTGCCAACCATAACTCTGTGCTCTATCCAACGAGCAGTGTGCCAACCATAATTCTGTGTTCTCTCCAACAAGCAATGTGCCAACCATAACTCTGTGCTCTTTCCAACGAGCAATGTGCCAACCATAACTTCTTGCTCTCTACAACAAGTAAAGTGATAACCATAACTCCCTGCTCTCTCCAACAAGCAATGTGCCAACCATAACTCCGTGCTTTCTCCAACGAGCAATGTGCCAACCATAACTCCGTGCTCTCTCCAACGAGCAATGTGCCAGCCATAACTTCTTGCTCTCTACAACAAGTAAAGTGATAACCATAACTCCGTGCTCCCTCCAACGAGCAATGTGCCAACCATAACTCCGTGCTTTCTCCAACGAGCAATGTGCCAACCATAACTCCGTGCTCTCTCCAACGAGCAATGTGCCAGCCATAACTTCTTGCTCTCTACAACAAGTAATGTGCCAACCATAACTCCGTGCTCTCTCCATCGAGCAATATGCCAACCATAACTCTGTGCTCTCTCCAACGAGCAATGTGCCAACCATAACTCCGTGCTCTCTCCAACGAGCAGTGTGCCAACCATAACTCTGTGCTCTCTCCAACGAGCAATGTGCCAGCCATAACTCAGTGCTCTCTCCAACGAGCAATGTGCTAACCATAACTCTGTGCTCTCTCCAACAAGCAATGTGCCAACCATAACTCCGTGCTCTCTCCAACAAGCAATGTGCTAACCATAACTCTGTGCTCTCTCCAACGAGCAATGTGCCAACCATAACTCCGTGCTCTCTCCAACGAGCAGTGTGCCAACCATAACTCCGTGCTCTCTCCAACGAGCAGTGTGCCAACCATAACTCCGTGCTCTCTCCAACGAGCAATGTGCCAACCATAACTCCGTGCTCTCTCCAACGAGCAATGTGCCAACCATAACTACCTGTTCTCTCCAACAAGCAATGTGCCAGCCATAACTCCCTGTTCTCTCCAACAAGCAATGTGCCAACCATAACTCTGTGTTCTCTCCAACAAGCAATGTGCCAACCATAACTCCGTGCTCTATCCAACTCTCCAACGAGCAGTGTGCCAACCATAATTCTGTGTTCTCTCCAACAAGCAATGTGGCCAACCATAACTCTGTGCTCTTTCCAACGAGCAATGTGCCAACCATAACTTCTTGCTCTCTACAACAAGTAAAGTGATAACCATAACTCCCTGCTCTCTCCAACAAGCTATGTGGCAACTATAACTCCTCATCAAGTAAAGTGCCAACCATAATGAATGTTCCTTATGGTTGGCACATTGCTTGTTATAGAGAACAGGAAGACTTAGGCATAGCAGCTTCGGTTTATGAGTTATGACTAATCAAAGTTGAATTATTGACATATTCAGAATTTACATAAATATAACATTTAATGACATCATAGAGGACTACGTCCGGCTACGCCCGTTTCTAAAAATAGAACTAGAGAATTATCTATATAAGCAGCTGTTTTTAAGACAATCGGCGAGGTTTTATCAATATATGTGCTACATCGAGGTGTATGGCTCAGGGGAGTCAATGATAGTATCGAAAGGTACCGGGTTCGATTCCCGTCGTGAGCGCTGCATCGTGTCCTTGAGCAAAGCACTTTACTCTACTTGCTTCTGTCCACTCAGCTGTAAAATGAGTACCAGCGCTGCTGGGATGTTAATCTGTGATGGACCAGGGGGAGTCGTGTACCCTCACCCGCTTGCGCCATTGAAACCGGAATAAGCACCGGTTCAATGAGCCTAATGGCTGGGATGGATTTATCTTTAGCTCTTACATCGATTAACTGCCTTCAGTGTGTGGATTATCATATTCAACTTGAATTATTGTTGACTTCTGCTTGAGGATCACAAAATCAGATGTCTCTTTTGCCTTAAACTCGGGGATCGCGGATCATGTTTTGAAGTGGGGAGGAGGTGGGGTGTGTGGGATAAAAAAGTAAATTTCGAAAATAAAATGCGCCATCACATTCATATTAAGTTTACCCTGCCTACACTAGCTCCCAACCATATATTGGTACACTATAGGCAGAGGCGTAGGAAGGGTCACCTCTCAGGAGGGAGAGCCTTAGGAGAGGGTGGCCAGAAGCCCAAAGGTTTCCCGGTCAGAAGTGAAAAAACTGCACTGGTAAATTAAGTTTCATCACTGACATTGCTGCTAATCGAAAAATCTTCTTTAATTCTCGGAAAAGTTTTGGGAATTTTTTATTTTTTTTTATCATTTTCGAGAAATTTTGTACCTTTTAAGTTGGGCCGCAATTTGTTAATTTAAGGAAACTTTATTCATTTTGGGGCATTTTTCTTCCTTTTTAGTCAAATTTCTTCGATTGTGAGAAAGTTTTTGTCAATCTTCGGGAATTTTGTTGAGTAATTTGACCAAAATTCTAATTAATTAAAAAAAAAAAATCTTCAATCTTACCAAATTGTCGGAATTTTACTTAAAATTTTGGTGGACTGTTTATCAATTTTAGGAAAATTTCGTTCTTTTTTTGCAATTTTCTTAAAGAGGGAGGTTCGTCTCTGTAAAATACGGTAAAAATAGGGGGATACTCTTTTTTGACGTCACTTCCGGTTGTAAAGGCAAGATCCGATCCTTTGTCTGTTTGTACCACACAGTACAGCCAGACACTAGCATGTACGTTGTGTGTGCAGAATTACATACACAGCGCATTACGTTACTGTGACGATAACTTATTTGTTTTTTTCAATGCGTTTTTGTCAGAATGCGAAAGTAAAATTTTAGTATTATAATACTACAATGATAGTCACCAAATTCGATATCTGCAGCCATCTGTGCCGACTCGTGTGGTGCTTTTCTAAGGCGTTTCAAATAACTGTATACCTTGCAATACGAGACAACGAATCGCGCAGCAAACTTTCAACCAATCAAAAAATTTGAAAGGAATTGTAAATATTGTGCACATATGACGATATCGCCTCTTTAAATTTTCAGGAAATCTCCAGCATTTTTCGGCAATTTTCTACGACTTTGAGGACATATTTGTCAATTTTCGGGAAATCTGTTCACAAATTTGACCAACATTTAAAATAATTTTACAAAATTTGCCTTCAATTTTACCACTTGTTTCAAATATATGTTTATAATTCCTAATTTTACCTCCCAACCGGGTGTACCGGGAGGTGAAATACTCTTCGGCCATTTTCTTTTTATTGTTTTGATGAGCATTTTAAAACTTGAAGCTAATTCTCTCATATTTTTGTGGATTCGAAACCCTGAAATTCAGAATTCTATATAAATGACCAAAAATTATCAATTCATGTTGCTTATATTTGTATATGATGATACACAGGGATGGCCTCAGTGTGGGAGGGGGTATGTATTGAGGCCCCTTGCCCACTCACAATTTGTCAACTTTTAGCATATGAATGCCGCAACTTTAAATACAGTTCTCTAAACTGCTATATAAATGACACAAAAATCAACAATTTCATGGTGTCTAAATGATTATAGAGAAGGACTGCACCGGAGACGGTTAAGGCACTAGAGGTGACAAGCAAGGTATACTACCAGAGGTGGTTCCCCCTTCCCCTCCACACACACACACATCAAAAAATAAGTAACATATCGGGCTAAACGTGGTGCTGGTGATGGGGAAGTTGAGGGAAGTTGGGAGAGGTAATATTATGTCCTTAGATTTTCGACTGGAGTAAAGGCTCTTCTTAGTGGCAACTGGTTGACAGTGGGTGGTCAGTAAGAAATTGGTGGTTGGCAACCGAAGTTATTGTCATCATTCTATTGTGTGGGTGGCGATGATTTTAAACTTGTGTCATTAATGGTTGTTGTGACGATGCATAAAGAAGAGATACGTGACTTGATCATGAAGGTCACGTCAGGAGGTATGACAAGTTGTAAAAAATACTTCTTGGTGGTGAAGGGTAATTTGTCTATGAAGTATTCAACTCGGTTGTGTATGAGAAAAAAGGTGAGGTGATCATTCATCAAGAAAGACCAGCAGTGGCGCAACTAGAGTCATGGGGGCCCGTGGGGAATTGGCGCTCGGAGCCCATAACATACATATAACAATATCATTTCTCAGAGGCATCCAATTTGCTCGGGCCCGTATGGCTTACCCACCCGTCCCATGCATGCACCCTACTGTTGCGCCACTGCCGCCATCATATCCTCAACTCTCTCTTCAGGTGTATCCAACCAAAGAGTTTCCACCGAACAAAGCACCCGGTCCAGATGGTATACATCCTGCTTTCTTACGTGAGTATTCTGACGTTCGTTTGTTCCCCTGAGTATTATCTTTTCAAACTGCTTTGATGTTTGTGTTGCTCCTAGTGATTGGAGAATTGCTAAAGTCACTCCTATTTAAAAAAAAAAAAGGGTGACCACAGTTTGCCTTGTAATTATAGGTCAGTGAGTCTTACTAGTGTTGTGTGCAAGGTCATGGAGTCTATTGTTAAGGATGTTGTACTAGATCATTTACTGGTCAATGGTTTGTTGAATTTGTCCCAGCATGGGTTCTTACCTAAGAGGTCTTGTGTTTCTGATTTATTGGAGTTTCTTGATGATGTTATTAAACTACTTGATTTTGGTCATAATGTGGATGTTATCTTTTTATATTTCCAAAAAGCATTTGATAAGGTTCCATTAGGCAGGCTCGTGATAAAAACAAGAGCGCTTGGTGTGGAGGAAAAATGTGCCAGTTGATTATATTTTTGGTTAGTTGACAGGTCACAAAGAGTTGTTGTTAATGGTGAAGTATGTCCATGGAAGAAGGTTACAAGTGGTGTTCCTCATGGTTCTCTATTGGGTCCGCTTCTTTTCTTAATCTTCGTTAATGATATTGATGTCTACATTGGCTCCAGGATTTGTAAATTTGCTGATGACACTAAGCTGTATAGGATTGTTGATGATGCTAGGGATTCTTCACTTTTCTGCTTTTGCAAATCAAGTTAGGTTCTTGGTCACACACATGGCAGATGTCATTCAATGTTGATAAATGCAAAGTTATTCATTTTGGTTAGAACAATTCGGCTTTTGATTACTGCATGAATGGTTCAAATCTTGGTTGTGTGTATCAAGAAAGGGATCTAAGTGTTGTCATTACTAGCAATATGAAGCCTTATAGATAATGTGCTTTAGCAGCTGTAAGAGCAAATAGGATGCTTGGTTTGATTAGAAGAGTTTTTTCTTTTCGTGGTAGAGAGCTTGTTCCTAATTTGTATAAGTAGTTATTTAGGTCTCACCTTAAATATGCTATTCAGGCTTGGGTCCCTTTTATGAGAAGGATAAGTTCATTTTGGAGCAGGTTCATCGATGGGCCCGAAGTAAGGTTTCTCTCTTATGAATCTAGGTTGCGAATTCTTGGTTTAACCACGCGTGAGTTGAGGAGAGAACGTGGCGATATGATATAGGTTTTTAAATTCCTATCTGGTAGTGATGCTTTGACTTCCTGTTATTTCTTGCATGTTTCAGCTAATCCTCATGTGACACGTGTAACACTTTGAATTTGACCAAAGAGTTCTCACGGATAGATATTCGGCGTTTTAACTTTTCGCAAAGAGTTGTTAATAAGTGGAATGGTTTGCCTGAGTGGGTAAGTTAGCTCCAATTCTGTTCACAATTTCAAGGTCAACATTAATAAGTTCTTTACTAACTCTGGTCGTTTTTGATTCTTTTTGTTTTTGTTTATGGTGGTGGTGGTGTAAATTTCGGCTTTTAATGGGGTGACTAACCTTTCTTACCCCATAATCTTGTTATGTTATGTTATGACTAACGTGTATGTTAGGTCAACAAGTTCAACAACACTAAACGAATATAATGTTACGGAGTCAAGTCATCATAAATGTTCCGTTGTTCGGTAACCGGATGCGAATGTGGTGTTTACAACAAATGTACGTAACAAAAACCCCATATATATATATATATATATATATATATATATATATATATATATATATATATATATATATATATACATTTATATATATATATATATATATATATATATATATATATATATATATATATATATATATATATATATATATTTATATATATATATATATATATACGAACAAGAGAAGCGATAAGCGGTTTGATGTCAGAGAGGGTTTTTGGGAAAAGGGGAAGGGAGGAGGTTAAGGGCAAGCTTGGCGGCTGTATCAGCCCTGTCATTGCCAGGGATGCCAACATGGCTGGGTATCCAGAAGAAAAGAACACTTTTCCTGCAGAGGGTGGGAGAAAAGAGTTTCCGGAGGAGGAGGTGGCAGGTGAGGTTATCCCATTTAAGATTGAGTAATGAAGTAAGAACAGCCTTTGAGTCAGAGAAAATGGCAAAGTGACTAAGAGGAGAGTACTCAATAAAGTTGAGGGCGAGGAGAATGGCCTTAGCCTCGGCTGAAAAGATGGATGAGTGGTCAGGAAGTCTGCTACTGAGGGTGATGTCTTGGATGATGGCAGCAGCAGCTGTCTTGTTGCCTTCCTTGGAGCCATCAGTATAGATGGAGGTGTAATTTGAGAGTTGGTCTTTGATTTGGTTGTGGAGATTGATGAAGAGATTAGGGTGAGTTTGAGATTTGTTATAAGTGGAGAGGTCTAGGTGGACAGAAGGAAGAGGGGTGGCCCAAGGCGGAAAAGTGGGCCAGGAATAGGTGCCGAGAGTGGCGGGGTTGATGCCAAGTTGAAAGAGGTCTGATTTAATGCGTAAGCTGAAGGGGGGCGATAGGGTTTTAGTCCTATCAAAGAGGGAGGAGAAATTGGGGTACCTAATGAGGTTGTAAACAGGGTTCTGGGTGTTGGTGAGGACTCTAAAAGCATAGGAGAGGCTAAGCTTTTTACATCTAAGTAGAAAGGGGGGTTCGTTGGCTTCAACATGAAGGCTAGTGATTGGGGAGGTCCTGTAGGCTCCTAGACAAAGCCTGAGGGCTTCATTTTGGATGGTGTTAATGTGGTTGAGGTATGAGTTGTGAGCGACACAGTAAACAATATTGCCATAGTCAAGCTTGGCACGAATGGTGAGCCTGAAAATTTTGAGGAGAGCATGGCGGTTCGCTCCCCAAGTAGTGTTGGAGAGCAGTCGGAGGAGGTTGAGGAGCTATTGCATTTTAGTTTCAGGTTGGTGATGTGTGGCTTGTAGGTGAGCTTGGGGTCTAGAGTTAGACCAAGGAACTTTGTGTTTTCAACTTTAGGGATGCGATTCCCATTGAGCACAAAGTTCGGGTTGGGGTGGAGGTTGTTGAAATGACAAAAGTGCATGCAGACTGTCTTGTCTTTGGAGAATCTAAAACCGTTATTGTTGCTCCAGACTTGCAGCTGATTGAGGCTGGTTTGAAGCCTATTTTCAACAATAGGAAAGCTAGGGGAGGAGTAGAAGATGGTGAAGTCATCCACGTAGAGGGTACGTTTGATGCTGGGGCCAAGGTCATTCCCGATGTCATTAATGCTCAGGTTGAAGAGAGTGGGGAGAGGATGCTGCCTTGGGGACGCCCTCTTCTTGGGGTACGGCTTGGAGAGGGTGTGGCCAATACGAACTTGGAACTGCCTGGGTGAGAGGAAGTTTTGAATAAAGATGGGGAGGTGGCCTCTGAGGCCAATGGTGTGAAGTTTCCAGGTAATGCCGTATTTCCAAGTAGTGTCGAAAGCTTTCTCGAGGTCAAAAAATATGGCAATGAGGTGTTCCTTTTTTGCAAAGGATTCCCGGATAGCGGTGTCGAGCGTAATTAACTGGTCTAGGGTATTGCGACGTTTTCGGAAGCCGCTTTGGTGAGGAGAGAGGATTCTGTTGGTCTCGAGGAACCAGTTTAGTCTCTGATTAATGATCTTTTCCATAATTTTACAGAGACAGCAAGTAAGGGCGATGGGTCGGTAGCTGGTGGGGACGGTGCTATCCTTCCCCGGTTTAAGGACGGGGATGACAATAGCTGTCCTCCAGATAGGGGGAAAGGAGTGTGAGGACCAAATGTGGTTGAAGATGGTGAGTAGGGTAGTGGTGGCTTTGATGGGAGGTGTTTCAGAAACTGATAGGGGATGTTATCTGGGCCCTTGGAGGTGCAGCCAGCGTCGCTGATGGCTTGGTTTAATTCAGAAAGAGTGAGAGGGGTGTTGTAGCTTTCGGAGTTGTCAGAGGGAAAAGTGATTCTCGGGCTTCATCGCAAGCTTTTTGATTTTGAAAGCATTGGAGTAGTTGGTCGAGGCCGAGATGTTGCTGAAAGAGGCGGCGAGGTGGTCAACGATGTCTTTTTTTGCGGTGAGAAGGTCTCCATTCCAAGAGAGATGGGAGATGGAAGATTTGCCTACTCTGCCGTGGAAGCTGTTAACCATTCTCCAAATCTTCTTAGTGGGGTGTTGGTGGTGAGAGAAGAGATAAAGTTGTTCCAAGTGTTGGTTTTACTGTCCTTGATAGTGCGTCTGGCCTTGGCACGGCTGATGCGAAAGAGGTTAAGGTTATGGGTGGTCGGGTTAGTTTTAAAGTTCCTGAGGGCTCTTTTCCTGTTCTTGATGGCGGTTTTGCAGTCATCTGAGAACCAGGGGTTGGGGGATGATTTGGTGGTTTGGAGGTTTTGGGAATTGAGCAGGTGGCGATGTTGATAAGGATATTACTGAAGTTAGACATGGGATCCTCATCCTCGAGAAGATGGGGAGAGGTGTGAGTCACAGAGGGTTTCAAAAGGGACCAGTCAGCCTTGTCGAGGTTCCAGTTGGGGGTGTGCTCAGTGGGGATTTGAAGATTGGAGTGTATAAGAAGAGGGTAATGATCACTACCACAGAGGTCAGCAGTGACTCTCCAACTAAAGTCAGGGAGGAGGTTAGGGGAACAGATAGACAGGTCAATACAGGTGAGAGAGCCTGTGGCAGGATGAAGGTAGGTCGGGGAGTTAGTGTTCAGTAAGGACAGGCTGTGCTGTGACGTAAACCAAGCAAGCGACTAACTTCGTAAAACACCGGGCGCAATCGTGCACTGGTTCAGTTACAATGTTGCGGTTGAAAACATTTTCAACTTCACGGCAGCTCTTGCGCTGGTCAAAATTTATATCTGTGAATTCTTTGGTCGGCTATCATTCTCATTCAGGAGTTTATGGGTATAAACCAGATGCCTGGAAGAAACCAGAGACGAGAACAGGCAAGACATTTTTTTCTTTCGTGGAACTAGTTGTAGTAGTAGGCCTATATGATTTACACTGTAGAGGATTAAAATATTTAATTTAGTAGGCTTCAGTTATTGTCACAACCCACGTCTACTAACCGTGGTGTAGCGGTTATCATACATGTCTACAGACCACGAGACCCTGTGCTCTCGTCCGGGTCGTATTAAGCGTTTCGTGATAGCATTGTTATTATCATAACCGAATACGCAGGCGACGACCCCGTCATTGTAATTGTGTGTTCATTCGTCGTTGTTGTCACAACTCACGTACACATGTTCACTGGGACATTTGTTTTGTGTACGTAGGCCTAGGCTGTTACAGATTCTTGAGGTCGGAGAGACGTGGTAACAGCGTATCGGCTCAGTGCGGTTTTGCTAAGTTGAAGGGAAAAGTTTATCATTACAGTCAATGAGATATTTTTTATGAATAGGACCTACTTGTGTTGCCTCAGCCAGTCAGCAAAAATTAATGGTACTCATATATATTGTAAACTATTATCTAATACTCAACATTTGTGAAAAGAAATAAATTATGTACAGTATTCATTGAAAAATGACAAAAAATAGGTTTTTCTCCCATTGACTGCAATTATAACTGACTGTTTGTTTTCCCCTTTGACTGAAGTGCACCACAACATTCCCGGATGTCGGACCTCCAGAATACCGTGCTTCCGATTATTTTCACACTAATTAGCAACCCATATTTTCCTAAATGCAATAAACTTATGTTCTTTCCACACAGTGTGATGGGTTTGCACCTGTGGAACAGTTTTTAATCAGCAACTTTTAATGGGAGAATTGTATTTTTTTCCACTGATATTTTGTTGGTTGCCATTTTCGAGGTCAGACATCTGGGAATGTTGTGGTGCACGGCGACGTAACAATGCTTTTTTGGCGATCTCAAACTTCACTCAAAGGGGAAAACAAACAGTTATTATTGCAGTCAATGGGAGAAAAACCAATTTTTGTCATTTAATTTCCAACAAATGCTAGACAGAATTTATTTTTCTTCATATATGTTGTGTATTAGATAATAGTTTCCAACATGAGTACCATTAATTTTTGCTGACTGGGTGAGGCGACACAAGTATTTATAAAAAATATCTTATTGACTGTAATGATAAAGTTTCCCCTCCAACTTAACAAAACCGGACTGATGTACACAGTTACGTCGACTCCAAGCTCGTGAATGTTTCAAAACTTTTGTCGAGTGTCACCCCTGCGCATTTGTACTCAGGGGTTCTTCGTTGTACTAACGGGTGGATTTTTTTTTATGTGTGCGGTATCCATGTGTTGTCTTTAAAATCAGCAAATAATTATTCAACCTTTTTCTGTTTTGAGCTTTTTTATGAAAGTGAACGATAAGTAGTTGCATTTCCTTGCATAAATTCCAATTATTCTTCTACTTGTATTTCCATCATCTGATGAAAATCTAAAATGGACCCCACATAGAAATTGCAAAAGCCGTTACAATTTTTCATCAGGCTATCATTTTTGAACTTTGACATCCTCAGTACAAACTTAACGCTGTAGAGTGCGAAAACTGACAGAGAAAGTGTGCCAAGAATCATCTGATGTTGGTGTTAAAGGAATATAATTTCACACTTTTTAGCTGAAGAAAAGTAAAAAAGGAGTTGAAGAATTGTTTGAGTGCAAATTTGAATACCCAAAAGACAGGTAAGAGAGTTTCATGCCGGAAAACGTTGCGGAGCGTCGTAACTCAGTTAGAATGAAATGTATCATATACAGTAGCTACATAGGACATGAATAACTCCGTCAGGCTGTAAATCAGAAACAACAATCAGTGAATGTCAGCCAACAGAAAAAACAGATCAGTGGGGAACTAAAAGGCCTGGAACGGGGTTTATGCAGACCTAGCTTGATTTAAAAGGGGCAGGGTGCTAGACTTGTTGAGGGGCACATTAATGCACATGCAAAGCGCTACATCTTTTCGATATTACAGCCGTTTTGGGTTCCCCATCTTTGACTCCGCCTCCCGAGCGGATTTTCAAAAAAGTGCTGGTAGAGTAAGGATTAAAACAATGTATTCTTTTAAAAGGTTAGATACTATTTGTGTTAGAAACATAAAGACTATACTGGAATATATAGGTTTATGCAGGGAATAGCATAGCAACAAAGAAAGTTCTCAGCATGTCAAGAACCTGGTCAAGAAAAGGTTGTTTTGCCAAGTTTGTTTTTCTTTTTTACTTATACTAAAAATAGTGGTAGATAAAGGAATGGGTTTTGAAAAAAGACTTATACAAATGATTAAATATTTATAGCTCTGAAACCATTATTCAATTGATAATTGGCAATTACATGTAATTTCCTTTTGGTTCTATTTCTTGGAACAGATTTGATTTAAAATACTGATAACAGATTAACCCAGAAAAACACAATGTGTTTATGACAATTTGTGTTATGTTTTAATAATATGTGGTGTGAAAACATTATTATAACATTTTTCATATAATATTATGCAAAAAATGTTTTTATTATATCATTTTAACATTTTTAAAAACTAATGTTTTATAAAAACTATGACACCACAAAATGATAATATAAAAACATTTTCACAATTTTAAAGAAAAAAAATGTTTTCATGATGTTTTCATTTTAAACATTCTCTTGTCCAAAATAGGCTCGACTTAACCTCAATTGGCTGCAAGCCTGGTGCAACAACAATGGTTTTAAATTCTCCAAAGACAAAACAGTCTGCATGCACTTCTGTCATTTCAACAACATCCACCCAAACCCAAACCCAGTGCCTAATGGCAATCGCATTCCTAAAGTTGACCACACTAAGTTCCTGGATTTTAACTCTAGACCACAAGCTCTCCTAGAAACAACACATCATCAACCTGAAACAGAATTGCAACAGCTCCCTCAACATTCTCCACCTCCACATTCTGCAAACCGGCATGCTCTCCTCACCATTCGTGCCAAGCTTGACTACGACAATATTGTCTACTGTGTCGCTCACAACTCTTACCTCAATCACATCAACACCATCCAAAATGAAGCCCTCAGGCTTTGTCTGGGTACCTACAGGACCTCCCCAATCACCAGCCTTCATGTTGAAGCCAACGAACCCCCTTCCTGCTAAGGTGTAGAAAGCTTAGCCTCTCATGCCCACCTCACTCACTCCCACCTCCTTACTGCCCCCACCCCTCTGTAACAATTGCCATTGCACCCTCACAGTCCATCACATTCTTCTCGCTGCCCACAACTCAGTAGCCGAGCTCTTCCAAAAAATCTTCCGGATAAAATTATCTCCTTCCTTCATCATGCTTCCCTCTACAACCATATTTAGTCCTCCTTCCCCACCCCCTCTCTCTCTACATTATTTTTCCACACATACACCTCTCTCGAGCGAAGGAAGTTCTTGAAAGGTTGTGCAGGGGGCAAGCATCAACTAACACATATAGAACAGTTGGGTATGGACCCCCTTCTCCGCCACCAGTGTTTTGGCTTGGGTCATCAACCTCTTAGATGCACTTTTTAAGTCATATACATGTCCCCCATCCCAATCTATAGACAGAATAAGCTGATAAGTGAGCTCAAAACAACAACTTCAAGAAAAGTAAAAAAGCACTTCACTTTAGAAAGGGGCATTTTCCCAATGGGGACCCATTCCTCCTGTACATGGGACTGACAAATGTCACCAGTTTCCTGTACTATTCAGACAGTAATTGAAGAGCACATTTCATTTTCAAAATGCAGAAAGGGGCTCATTTTTTAAAGGCAGAAAGTTTTTTTTTTTTCATTTCTTTTGTCATTTTTCGGAAAAGTGGAGGGGAGGGGGTACGTGCCCCAGTGCCTCCCTCCCACCCTGGTTCCTACACCTATCTGCTTAAGGTAACTATATAGTGGAATATGCCAGTAATTATATTCGGAAATAAACTGTTCATCCAGTTTCGGGACATTTTCTTGAATTTTCTGAAAATGTTCTTTTGTTTTCTGGACATGTAACTCAATTTTCCGCCGAACATTTCAAAATATTAATACTGAAGTTTGCCAAAAGTTTTACTAAAATTTTCAACATGCTTTACCAAAATTTGCTTCATTTTTACAATTGTATATTAACAACAAATAAAATCCTTCCATTCCTATGCCTCTGGGTACAGCCTTTTCCCTATGATTACCGCCCTCCCTCCCCCTCCCCTCCCTCCCCCCCCCCTCCCTCCCTCTGACACCGAAAGCTGAATATGGCACTACTACACATGAGAGGATGTTTACCTGCCGGAATCATGTTTTCTTAAAATTAGGCTATTAGAAAAGTGGGTAAAATTTGGTAACAATTTTCTCAAATTGTAGAAGACAAACTTTAGCATCATTTGCCTGTTCAAACTGGAATATTTTGTCGGTGTCGCACCCCTCCCTTAATAAGATGTCCTTCAGATTCTTATTTTATGTATTGAGTCTATTTTATTGTTTAAAATTTGCTTAAGTTATGCCATGTATAAACGGTACATGTTAATGGTAACCCTTCTTTTTAAATGCATCTTCCGTGATTTTAAAGCTGCTTAATGGTATGCGAATTTTACCCCCTTATTTTTTACAACACCAACATTTCTCCCCACATATTTTACCCTGACTACGCCGCTGCCCACACCCCAGTATTTTCACCCATGCTTATGAGCTATGGCCATTTGAATTGGATTCACCGAGCACTAGACCGAAATGTGAGGGCGCTTGTTTTTGCGAATTTCATATATATATATAAATATATATATATATATCATCCACAAAAGATCGATAAACTTTATGTCTCCATAGCCCACAGAGGACGTGAGGGCAAAGGTTACTTGTATATTCATATTAACCAGAAAATTGCTATACCATTGCATGCTAGATAAGCAGTTTGATATTGTGGGTGACCCCCTAAAAATACGTCCTCACTTTTTGGTCTAGTGCTCCGGTAACATACAATGTTAATGAGAATAAAGAAAATTCTATAATATAGTCTATTTAAAATAGTCTGTATGTAGGGCGGTGTATCTTTCAGTCATTCGGAACTATACGTTGACTGGTCGCTGGTTGAAAACATTACGTTTTCTTCACACAACTCTGAATGAGGGCTCTTGTTTTAAATAGCATAGTCATGTCATGAACGAGTTTACTAATGTATTCAAAATGCAACTCGAAAAAAAGCTCAGCTAATGGATGAAAGGACATCAGAATCAAAGGCCAACTAACTGTGTCTTAAACAATAGCGGCGGGCCTTTTTATTCAGTTAATCAACGCAGATGGGAGCAATTCTCATTCTCCCCCGGTTTCCTTTCCTTCCTACCTCTAGAATGATCTGATCTCTCAGGCACAATTTGACCTTCGTTGTCGTGGTGCCGTTAAGCCCTCATCAAACAAACAAACAAACCTAGAGAGAGAGAGAGAGGGATTTATAACACTCTTTTATTTCATTGTCATTGGTTGCTAGTTGATTATCATGTGCGTCTTTAGGTTTTAGTTCTCTGTTTAATTGTTCGCAAGGCACTTTCTCTAGTTGTATGAGTAATTTAATCAAAGTCTACCAACCCACTCATACATTAATGTTCCCAACCCATCACTTATGACATATTCCTAAAACCTTTAGCAAAATTTGTCATTGTTCAAGATTTTGAAATGTTTGCCCCTACAGAATGGAACCAGCTCCCACATTACACTTTAGATGACATAACCTCCATTTTTTTCTTTTATACGTGATTTGGAAACATATTTTGTTACACAACATTTTCTTGACCTCTGTCAATGTTTTATGCCTCTTTGCCATTTACTTTTTATTGTTTTTTATGATCTTTTAATCCTAGACTTTTATCTTTATTTTGGATTAATTATTAATTATCTTTATTCCTTACAGTGTGTTGTTGGCGCAATCTATTTTAACAATTTTGATATTGTCTTTTGTGTTTTAGATAAGTTATATTTTTACAATGATATATTTTATCTTCTTTATTAATTTTATCACTTTTATTACTTTTATGCACATGGAAAGCACTTACTGTTAGAATAAGGGCTATATAAATGTAATAATAATAATAATAATAATAATAATAATAATAATAATAATAATAATAATAATAATGATAATAATAATAATAATGATAATATGAATACAATTTTTTTAAAAACAAATTCAAGCTATTTATACTTTTTATACACTAAAGCGCTATCATTTCTGATATAAGAGTATATATATATATATATATATATATATATATATATATATGTATATATATATATATATTAGTAGGTAGCATTTTTTTTTCTCTTTCTAAATACATGTATATTGGCTGATTGATTGATTGACCCATGATTTTGTATTAATGTTCATTTACCGCTTCGTTTTATTTGTAGATTTACATGCAAGGGTAGAAAGTGATACCCATTCAAAGTTACAGTGGCTTATATCAGCATACAGGCATCATGGGCACAAGAAGGCTACATTGGACCCGCTGGGCCTACAAGAATCGAGGTATACTGTCGTATGATTTGAAAATATTAGTTCAGGGGTCAAGTAACGTCTTATATGAAAGAGAACTTCAAAGAAACAAAATAGTGAAAAAAACTTTTAAAAATCTTATTCCGTTAAGGAGATATTTAAGTTTGGGATCATTTGTGCCGAAATGACTGAAATCCAAGTCAATTGTGACATCACATCCTCAGATTCCTCAAAAGTCTAAAAATTTTCTATCATATTTTGTCCTGCGATGAAGGTGCTAAATCTACTAGTCAAGTTTAGGCCAATTAAGAACATGCAAAGTATTTGTGAAACATAAAAACAACTAATTTAACAAAATTGTGCTCCGTCATCACACACTGGCACGTGCCGATGTAAGTGCCGATGCAAAAAGAACGAAAAATTGGTCCAGAATGTGCCACTCAGGCTCTCACTTCGATGATTCATGATCACATTGGCTGAATTACCAAACACGTAATGTGTGGTGAACGTAATAGTCACTCGATTATGTCGTCTGCTAGATCTGCAAATCATATTTTCTTGCGTTCATCATATCATGGAGTAAATTGTAACTCCATGATCATATAACGTTAGTGATATTAACAATTTGTGTCGTGAGTTAGTTTTCTTGAAAAATATCGCGGTATACGATATATCGCGATACTTTTCTCCACAATAATCAACATGTAATAGAGCCATGTCGTGACAGCACTAATTAAAATGTTTTCTGTGGTAGTGACAAATATTGTAGGGTTGAGTCTAGATATACAGAGGTAATTGTTTACATTCCTCCACATGTAATTTTTTTATATAGGTTGATTTTGTTTAAGATTGCCTACATGTATCTGTATAGAAATGGTAAGATTGCCACAAGGTGAGAAAAACTTTGCCAAAAGCTCTGTTAGATTATTTGTAATTGTGCTGTCATGTTGTGGTATTGTAGTCTGTATTGTACCGGTAGCTCTTAAATTTTATTTTAAAGCCATTACAAACTGTCAATTAAATTCTTGAATATGTAGTAATAAACTTCATGCCTAAACAATATCATATGTTTTAGTAGTATATATGGAATCTTCTTCTGGCATGTGTGAAACTGCAAGGAAAACCTTACCAACTCAAGAAAATATCAGAACTACATAATATAATGTTTATGACAAGCACTTATAATATGTTCTAAAGCTTACACGATGCTATGTTAAAATATTAAAAAAGTACAGTAGAGAGTTTTTATTCAGATAAAGGAGCATTAAATTCTGAGCAGAAAGGTTAATATGGCATTCATAGTTTGTAAGTATAACAACTTAAATTTGGAAGAATACTTCCAACACATGCAAAAGTTATGATGTACTGTATGAACAAGAACACAACTCAAAGTCTTAATGTTATCCTTTATATGTCTCTCCTAAATTTCAGACACCACAGATGATCAAATAACATTACCTTCTAAGTATAGGTCAAGGTTATAGCAAAAATGTATTCCTTTGCAGCATAACCAACTGCCTCCTCTCATACAATTTTGGGAAAGGGTTGGAAAACAATAAAACATAAGCAATAGCCATGGTGTTTTTGTTGTGATGTCACATATAGACCATAGGCCATAGGCTCAAAAGTGCTTTAGTTTTTGAGTTCCGTAGTCCCCTCCCGGAAAGTACTTGCAACCTTTGTAAACATTTAGTGAATATCATTATAAAACAATATTCACATGTTTCCAAGTCTGAAAGTCGCACACTTATGAAAAATTGGGGGGAAAAGATTTTTAAAAATGCAGTTTTGGTTGCTATGCCATTATTTCCCCTATCAACCAGCATTTAAAAGCATTTAAGAGGTAACATGGTACAATAAAGGGCAAGAAATATTTTGCATAGTGGTTTATAGAACACTACAACAACATTCAAGAGCAAAAGTTTTTGCAAATATTCAAAATACATGCTAAAATCTTGGGAAATAGTGATTTGGTTGCTATGGAATTATACCACTTAGCAACAGCTCTCTAAAATTTGTTTACATTAATGTTTTTGGTGGAAAACCTTTCTGAACATTCCCCAAGTAACCCTAGTATAATCTTGCTTCCATAGGGGACCGAAGGAAAGGTTCCTTCATTTGGAAGGGCCTGGCCCTTGCCCCATATGGGGCCCAACCCAGCCCTTATCCTGTAGAAGACCCCTAAAACAAAAAGATATAATCTTAAGTTTTAAATTTGGCTAGCTCTAATTTGAGCATTAAGTGGAGAAGGTTTGCACTTTAGAATCAACACTGCACTAAGATACTGAATTTCATTAGTAGGGCCTCACATACCATCAACTCTGGGCCAATAGCTCTGCAGTGTATATAAGGTGCAAGTAGTCCTATAGACTTACACTAAGAAAAATACATTGCATAACCTTTTTGACTCAATAAACACAAACAAGATAATACAGCAAAAGTTGATTGAATTCTTAGCGAGAAGAAGACTTTATTTAATGTTCCTGCAGATGACAAGACTGAAACTTACACTGTATGAGTGTGAGATGGATTTACAATATATGCAAGGTTGAAAAAGATCTTTTAAAAATAAAAGATGTTGATGGTCAGTCATGGCGGATTTAAACACAAAATTAAAATTGTAATTCACAAAAGTAGTGTTCACTATTTCCAGAATTTAAACTGCCAGCTGAATAAAAGAATTTACTCTTTCCAAGAAACTGAGGTTTTTCAGTTAACCATAACAGAAAATATCAAATTTCAAATAATAAATCATGTTCAATAGACATCAAATAATAAAGTTATCACCTGACAGGTTAATTGCACTTGTACCAACAAATTGCAAGAATTTTAGTTTTCATAATAGAAAACAAAGATTTCAAAATAATGACCAAGATAACTTTGCATCCAGTTATTGTTAGGCAGGCGGAATTACTTGCTTTCAGTTATACATAAATTGAAAAATACAAATTTCATGGAATAACATACAATATACAAACAGAATTATCAGTTATCAATTGACTGGTGGAATGCGCTGTTTAAATGAAATAATTATGTTTTCTATATACATGTGGGTACCCACTACTGAAAGACCAAATGACTCATTAAAAAACACTGCAAGGTCTCTCAGTTCATCAGAAATAAAATAAAAAATTCAATTCAAAGGGTTAACATATTCAATATACATGCAGAATGAATTGATTAAATGGAAGGCCGAATGCAGTCATTCGAGCAAACTGCAAGATTTCTCTGTTCATCATAATAAAAATGAGAAATTTTAAGGAATAACATATTGTGAATATACACACTGTACTGCAATTAAATTTAAATTGACTACCTGTTTACAATATATTAAAAATAAGCATGAAATTCCAAACAAGTGCCTGATTGTTGCAGAAAATTACGTTTTCAAATAATGTTCACCACAGTCAGTTCTCAATATATTAACTGGAAAGCTAAATGCACTCATTCCAGCAAACTGCAAGATTTCTAAGTTTATCATAACATAAAATTGAATGCACTTGTTCCAAACAAGTGCAAGGTTGTTGCAGTTTAATTAACAAAAAAAAAAAAGTTTTCAAAATAATGTTCAACATCCAGTAATTGGGTCATCAGCTGGCAGGCTGAATGCACTCCTTCCAGCAAACTAAGATTTCCTCTGTCCCATCATAATCAAAATTGAACTTGTAGAACAAAATGTACTTGTTCCAAAAAGTGCAAGGTTGCTACTGTTTAAATAACAGAAAAAATATTTTTATGTAAAGTTTTCATTTTTTTACTGGATTGGCTGCGGAAAGGCGGTGGCTGCGGAAAGGCGGTGGCTGCGGAAAGGCGGTGGCTGCGGAAAGGCGGTGGCTGCGGAAAGGCGGTGGCTGCGGAAAGGCGGTGGCTGCGGAAAGGCGGTGGCTGCGGAAAGGCGGTGGCTGCGGAAAGGCGGTGGCTGCGGAAAGGCGGTGGCTGCGGAAAGGCGGTGGCTGCGGAAAGGCGGTGGCTGCGGAAAGGCGGTGGCTGCGGAAAGGCGGTGGCTGCGGAAAGGCGGGGCTGCGGAAAGCGGGGGCTGCGGAAAGCGGGGGCTGCGGGAAGGGGGGGCTGCGGAAAGGCGGGGCTGCGGAAAGCGGGGCTGCGGAAAGGCGGGGGCTGCGGAAAGGGGGCTGGAGCGGGGGCTGCGGAAAGGCGGGGCTGCGGAAAGGCGGGGGCTGCGGAAAGCGGGGGCTGCGGAAAGGCGGGGCTGCGGAAAGGCGGGGCTGCGGAAAGGCGGGGCTGCGGAAAGGCGGGGGGCGGAAAGGCGGGGCTGCGGAAAGGCGGGGCTGCGGAAAGCGGGGCTGCGGAAAGGCGGGGCTGCGGAAAGGCGGGGGCTGCGGAAAGGCGGGGGCTGCGGAAAGGCGGGGGCTGCGGAAAGGCGGGGGCTGCGGAAAGGCGGGGGCTGCGGAAAGGCGGGGGCTGCGGAAAGGCGGGGGCTGCGGAAAGGCGGGGGCTGCTGAAAAGTACAGTACTAGGTGTTGAAAACTGGGAGGAATGGATGCAAGAATTTGGAAGGTGCTGAAAGTGTGTGTTTGATAGGGGGCACAATACCAACAAATTGTTGCGGCAAAAAAAATTACACAAATACTGATAAGCCAATCAATAATTGAAGCCTAGGTGACAATATCACTTCTATCATTTACATCAGTTCTACTGGTGACTTGTTAAGCAATTTTAAATCTTAGATATGTTATTAGCATGTATCGTGCAATGTGACCTCAGAATGGGACAAGTAAAATATTACTTATGCTAGCTTATTGTTTTTCGATTCTTCCCACAAATATTTTGAATGAGAAAAGTTGGATATAGTTAACAGGAACTTATATAGTTTATAATTTGAGAAGGTTTGATTGATATTTGCAATTTGGGAAAAAATGTAAAGAATTACATTAAAGAATTTTATCCGTATTCCTGTTCGTCAGTTTTGTGCGTGCTGAAAATTTGTACAAACTTTTGATTTTGTCATAACCTAAAAACCTATAGGTGCTATTGTGACCATTAAAAGGCCGCAATTTTCAGGAATCACATTTTGTAGCAAACTGTCATTTGGATCACTTTAAGCTTTAGGTGTCAGGTGCAGAACCAATCATGAAAGTAAGACAGAATTTGAAACTTGAATATCTCCTAAATGAAAAAAAGATATTTGCTGTTTGATGTTAAGACTGGTTAGCTCTATTGGTAGAGCATTCACTTTTCAGCCGATAGGTCATGAGTTTGTCTCCCGGCCGGGTCATACCAAAGACTTTAAAAATGGGACCTACTGCCCCTTCTTGGTAACAGTACCTGATTGGCTTAAGCCTGCTGCGCCTTGTTGGTAACAGTACCTGATTGGCTTAAGCCTGCTGCGCCTTGTTGGTAATAGTACCTGATTGGCTTAAGCCTGCTACGCCTTCTTGGTAATAGTACCTGATTGGCTTAAGCCTGCTATGCCTTCTTGGTAATAGCACCTGATTGGCTTAAGCCTGCTACGCCTTCTTGGTGGTAATAGCACTTGATTGGCTTAAGCCTGCTACGCCTTCTTGGTAATAGCAGCTGATTGGCTTAAGCCTGCTATGCCTTGTTGGTAATAGCACCTGATTGGCTTAAGCCTGCTACGCCTTGTTGGCTGCGCATCATGAGTATAGTCCTCAGGGACTTTAAGAGAGTTTCCAGTTTTGTGAATTGATGGCGCAAAGAGGTTCAGTGCGTTGAGGTCTTAGTAAAAAGTACTACATGAATCTAATGTATTGATATTAATATGTTTATTGATAATAATTTGTTATTTTCATGCTATTTCTTTTCTTGCTTTATATCAAAAGCATCGTACCTGAATTGGATCCCGCCAGGTACGGACTTAGTACCTCAGATAGCACTACCTACAATATTGAAGGTATGTTGTAAATGAAATTTCGTTCAATTGTATATCAACTTTCAAGAAAAAAATCTTATTACTTTCTAGGATTATTATGTTTCAGATCTGTTGCAAGATTTGTAATAACTTATTCCATTTTGAAGATTGATAGCATGCAAGTAGTGGTTGCAAACTTATTTGTACATACAGATTAATTAGGTAGAGAGGTACAGTAGGTAACTAGCAGCTCTAGGTAGATTGAATATACTACATCCTTTAGCTATTGAGAAAGGGACGTTAAAATATTCTACCTACCTACCTACTATTGTATTCTTTGGGACATACTGAAACTTACAGGGGAGGGGGCACTTTTATACTAAAGTGGTAGGTATGTGCTGCCCAGAATTTCAAAATTGGACTGCAGTATGTGAGATTTTGTTTTGTAACTGCAGTATGACAGTTTAAGATTTTGATACCTGCAGTATGTTTAAGTTTGTGTTGGCAAGTTAGTTTGTGGGCATAAAACAAGTGAAATGTTTGAAATTGTTTTGGCAAGTTAGATTGTTGGCATAAAACAAGTGAAAATGTTTAAAATTTTGTTTGCAACTTAGTTCGTGGGCATAAAACAAGTGAAAGTGTTTAAGATTGTGTTGGCTAGTTAGTTCGTGGGCATGAAACAAGCGAAAGTGTTTAAGATTGTGTTGGCTAGTTAGTTCGTGGGCATGAAACAAGCGAAAGTGTTTAAGATTGTGTTGGCAAGTTAGTTCGTGGGCATAAAACAAGCGAAAGTGTTTAAGATTGTGTTGGCAAGTTAGTTCGTGGGCATAAAACAAGTGAAAGTATTTAAGATTGTGTTGCAAGTCAAATCTATAAGCCTATCGTAAGCCCTTTTCTCACATTTTAAGATTCAGGGTTGAATTCTTTTTTTTTTTTTTTGCAATGAACTTTGCAGAAATTTGTTTTAACTTAAACATGTAAAGTCTCATCTCGGGTTAAGTGATTTTTAGCCATCTATTTTAACAGTACACTGACAATGAGTGACTCCCATTCATGTATATATAGGGAAATCATACCGTCAAAATCCCACCCAATTTCCAAAGTCGTATGAACATATAACAAAATTGATTTTATTTTCAAACTATTTTCATCTGTCCTAACTGCAAATCCTGCAAATATATATTACTTACAGTAGCATATTCCTTAGTAATTATGAAATCACGCTTTACAAGGTAGCAAGGTCACTTTTTAACACACTGATGAAATATTTGAGATGCAATAGCTCCTAAAATGGAATATTAAAGGAATATTTCCATGTTTTTAAAGGAATATTTCCATGTTTTTGAAGGAATATTCCCATGTTTTAAAAGGAATATTTCCATGTTTTGAAAGGAATATTTCCCTTTTTTTTAAAGGAATATTCCCATGTTTTTAAAGGAATATTCCCATGGTTTTAAAGGAATATTCCCATGGTTTTAAAGGAATATTCCCGTTTTTAAAGGAATATTCCCATGTTTTTAAAGGAATATTCCCATGTTTTTAAAGGAATATTCTCATGTTTTTAAAGGAATATTCTCATGTTTTTAAAGGAATATTCCCATGTTTTTAAAGGAATATTCTCATGTTTTTAAAGAAATATTCTCATGTTTTTAAAGAAATTTTCCCATGTTTTTAAAGGAATATTCCCATGTTTTTAAAGGAATATTTTCATGTTTTTAAAGGAATATTCCCATGTTTTAAAGAAATATTCTCATGTTTTTAAAGGAATATTTCCATGTTTTGATAGGAATATTTCCATGTTTTTTTGTAACCTTTCATAAGAAAGAGAAATTTTGTAGAAACAATTTAGTACAAAAATTATGTTGATCTATTGTTCCTACCAGAAAATATTCAAATTTTAAGGTTCACAAAAAATGGCAATAAACGAATAGAAAAAGGCTCAGTATGACATCACAGCAACACATTCTCCCACGAAAGTTGATAAATTTCATTAAAATCTATCATCCTTTTTTATTAGTAAAACCTGCTAGGAAAATAAATTGATAAAAGTTAGGTATTTATATATATTGCCAAATATACCCTACAGTACTTCGATAACCTTTTGGAGAATTGTTTTTTGATTATGATAACTTGAGTATGAGTACAACTATAATATAGATAAAGAAAAAAAAAATCATGTTGGATAAATGAAAGGAATCCTTCTTTAACTTCCTATGGGTGTGTGGCAACTTTGCTTAAAAGAGATAGAATAATGCATAAAGTAGTTTTTAAATGATACGCCTAAAGACTGTAAGGTAGCACCTTTGTTACTGAGTTATACCTGAGTAAAGTTTGACACTTTTCCTTAATATGGAGAAACTGTTAAGTATGAAAATGGCCAGGGCAAAATATGTACATAATTCTTTGTATTTCCTGAATTTAGTCATTGAATAAGCTAGATATCTGCTTTCTTAACAGTCACAGAAAATCAACAACAACAAAATTGACATAAATAAATAGTCGGACATTTTTCTCAAAACTTTTGGTCAGAATTTGCTGCACCACTTCAAACAATTGCGATTGGCTTTTAAAAACGAAAGGTTTTACAAAAGAAAATACTAAGCAATACATCACAATAGTTCCATAAAATATTCAAATTGTTGTCTGAGATTTAAAAATTCTAAAAATACTCAGATGTTTAGCCAATTTTTTTTTAACTTCTTGGCTATTTTCATGGTGTTTGATCAATTTTAAAACAATCTATATAACATTGCAACTATACCACATATTCAACTTTCAACGTACACATGTTGTAGATAATAATGTTGTAGGCTTTTGCCTCTGCAAAACGGAAAATTATACATAACCAAAATGAAAAAAATGTGGATGGATATGGCATAACAGTAAAAATTCAAGTACCCTATCAGTACTATGTCTTAATCCCAACTTTATGTTGCTAAAAACGTTTAACAAAAGTGTGAAATAAATTGAGGATTTTGAGGGGCTTGATAGTTAAGTCTGGTTTATTTCGTTTCGAATTTACAATTTTGTAAATCTCCAGAAATTGTTTTAAAGTTTTAATTTGGCAGCCTCCAAATTTTTAAAGAGAGATATTGTATAGATTAAGTGCAGAACCATAAATATATCTGTTTGTCAGAATACGGACCTAAATAACTGCAATTTACGATGGCCCATATAAGTGGCACTGAAAGAGAAATAAATTCTTGACTGTTTATGAAGAAAGAATTGTCTGCAACATGTATTTTTAAAAGAGAAAAAATAGTTTGCTATTTTTATAGACATAATGCTAATTTGTAAGTGCAGATTGTTTCTTAACATTTCAGTATCTTTGATTATGGAAACTCCATTGTGCCTAATGATTGATAAATTCTATGTTTGTAATATAGATAAGTTGATAGTACAAATAACAGAAAACAAAAGCAGAAAATGATGGGCATAAAGTCATTTATAACAGGTGATCATTTTGATTTAAACAAGTTCTGATAAAAATTCATGGAAGTATTCAAATTCATATGTACTCGTACTCATATGCATGTATGACTATCAGTGCAAAAGGCTGAGTATGAGTACAGTGGTCATGAGTATCGAGTACTTGAATTTCAGATTGGCGGAGTATGAACGAGTAAGAGTATAAAATATTGTACTCGAGTACGATTACGTACTCTAATCGTACTCGAACTACAAGTCTGGTTCTTATTTGATCAATAGCAAATTCCTCTCTTTGTAAGGGGGATTCCATCCTCTTTCACTGGAATTCCCCTCCTCCCATCCCTTTTTAAACTAACGTTATTAACACTGGTGATATAATTTCATTTGCTGTACAGGTTTGATCAGAGCCAAGGAAACAGCTGCCAGCTCACATGAACTTGTAAACCTGTTAAACAACTTATACTGTGGACCTATTGCTGCTGAATTTATGCATCTGCAGGTATGAATATTCATTGCCATAATATGAATAATCATTAGGACTGTCATTTTGTTATCATGTCCTTTATATGCAAATTCATGTAATGGAACATTGTTGGTTCAAAAAATGTCATTTTGAAATGAAAAGTTCCTGAAAGAATTGAACAATGCATTCTTTGTAGTTTGTACTTCTTTGTTTGATCATTTTCAGGTTTTTTTAATAAGTTTTTGATTAATAAAACAAACAAAAAATATATAGAATATTTAAGATAGTTGAGTGAGTGATAAGAATCATAAGAGGAGACAATAATAACTTTCTCTGAAGAGGTTGTTTTATTGTTGTTGAAAAAGATGACTACTGAGTTTTGCTAATTTTTGGTGAGCATGCGAAGCATAATGCAAACCTATGTAATGACGATTTTGTCCATCCGGCCATCCACAGTTTTGCCTGAGATTTTCTGGAGGTTTAAAACCCTTAAACTTCTTTAAATTATTTGTGCACCAACGGCTTTATCAGGCATGATTATTAAACTCCGCCTTTATTATTGTATTTATTTGCATAAAGCTGCTACAGTGTATGAACTGACAAGCCTTTTTGGTTTCAATGCGATCAGCATCGGGAACCTCTGCCGTCATGATGGCATGTGTTTGTATGTATGGGTGTGTGTGTGTGTGTGAGTGTGTGTGTGATGCTAGCTCGTAAACACGATATTTCAAGAATGATACCCTGGATTCATGTCATATGTGGTACACAGATAGCCCATGGTCTGTAGATATGCCGTATTGTTTTTAGTGTTGATGTCTTGCATATTAATGACTATGAGTAGGCGGGCTTAATATTAAAATCTTTAAATGGTCATGTTCCACATTATCAAAGACGCCCAGAGTTAAATTTTCTTCCTTGTAAGATAAGCCAGTCTGTATCGTAGTTTAAAGTTTTATAAACACTCTGTTAGGTTTTCTCACACAGGGAATTTCCAGATGCTCATCTAATTTTCATTCAGGTATTTAAGGGTCCATCCTGGCATGTTTGCATCTAAAATTAGCACCTTTATTCAAAATACTTTAAGTACGTGTTAAAGAGGTGTTTCTTCTCAAAATACTCCCTGGTGTTATACCCATACTCCATTATCAGTATTTATAACACCAAGATTTTTTTTGATTGCACAGGAGAGGGAGTGTTTAATTGTGGGTAGAATATTGCATTACATTAAGTTTGTATGATCAAAGTCTTATGATACAAAGATTATTGAGTCAATTTATGCCAAGTCGGTTGATGTAGGAATGGTAAGATCCTTTCAGATTTTACCCGTAAAATTTTAGCCGTGTATTACTTTGTAAGTTGGTCCCAAGTGATATTAGGATCCTGCGTGAAAACTTTTTAATATGCGTGAACATCAGTAGGCTATGATTTGAAGAAAAGGATAACTCTGAAACTTAAATTGATGACTTTGGAACTGGACATGTGAGTGACAATAGCTTGTATTTATTTACTAATTTACTGTTGCATTATTGAGGGATAGCTTATTGATTTCAAATACTGTTTGCTGGTAACTGGGTGAAATGAGTTTTTTATTGTGATTGGGGCATCAAAGTGAAATACTTTTTCATTGTTTTACCACTCAATCGCTCCTCAATCGCTCATCAAGGTAGTCCTCCTGACGACTTTCCAGTTTTGTAAATCAGGGGCAGTTGAAGTTGGTCCCTGCTCACCCTACCTACCACCTTTTGATATCATTTCATTTGATTAAACAAAGTATGAACTCAAAGTAATCGTCATGATATTTCTGATATATTTCAATAAATTTGAGTTATTTGCATTGAATGCAATTTATGCCAAAAAGTTTCTCTTTAAGCCTACCTGCACCCGACACCTGAGTTAATCCTGAAAACTCAGGTATGACAATTATCAACCCGACTTTCTGTTCAGTATATTGCATTTCCACGACGACGAGTGAACACACAATTACAATGACAGGGTTGTCGCCTGCGTATACGATTATGATAGTTACAATGCTATCACGAAACGCTTAATACAACCCGAACGAGAACACAGGTACGACGTACGGACAGACATAACATCGACAACCAAGTCAATGTTCACGGCCTTTGATAACCAGTTGTGGTGTACTGGCATTTCCACTCAAAACAGTGATTGTATATCTGCCATTTTCATGCATACCACAGCCAAGTAGCCCAAGGTTATTTGTGTGTATAAGAATACAGAAAGTCAGTGCTGAGTAATTAGGGCACTTTTGTGAATGAAATCACTCATCCATGTTAGTTGTCTTAATGGGAGAAATTTGTTTGCAAACTGTTGTGTTTGTATCATACACCTGAGCTGATGTGTTCATTAACTGTGAATGATTGAAGGACCATTTCTCCTAAGGAAAGATATTGCTTCGTGTATCAAGTGTAATTGTTTGGTGCTGAGTTAAATGACAGTGTGTTCCCACCATTCATGTCTGAGAAACTCACAATTCTTATTATGAAGTAGCAATTTTTCTTAATGATGTAAGGTTTATAGATAAATTACTCAATCTTCCATGGAATTACCTTCCCATATAAAATCTGTATACCTTTAGATTGTGACCACACTAAATTAAAGTGCAAATTCTTCTCTGACAGAACGCCTAAATTTCTGAAGTTAAAGTTGTCATAAATTTCAAAATGATGACATTGAGGAATAACAGCAATCTTTGTCTGAGATGCATATATATCATAAGATGTTCTTGGAGAAATCAATTTTACCTCTAATCATTTTCTATTTTTTTAAAATAGGTATTTCCTCATACATAAGCCAGTTCTTTCAACTGCCTCAAAAATCCTCAGATGAACATTCATCTGACCTTACATGACCTAAACCTGACCTGTGATGACCCCTTCAAGTTATCAACCCAGAATAAATATTGTGATTAGCTTTAAAAAGAGACAAGCTGGTGGTACTACACTAATGGACCACACATGTTGACCAAAATTTAGGTGTGGGTTGTGTTTTTACATGAATGAAGTTTTCTTGGTGGGGTTGTGTTACTTACTGGTTGAGGGAATATCTTCCAGACTTTCTTAGAATGGCTATTTTGTTAGTCTAATTTAATTTCTCACATACATTTATCTTCTACTGTTTGATCAGTTCCATTTATTTTTAGTTTTGGTGCGAATTCGTGTCAATTCTTACCAAAACTGTGTTCTATACTATTCCTGATGTCTGTGAGTGTCAGGCACCATTTTTGTCTGTCGCAGAATTGTAAAATCTCAACTATGGAGACAAAAAATCCACTGCAACTTCAGCATGGATATATCTCATGGTTACTAGAGCTTAGCCTCCCAATTGAACTTCGTTTTGTCTTTTGATTGGCCACAGCTAGTCAGCAATATATTAGGACCAGGTTCTTTTTTAATCGTTTTCTAATCTGTCAATTTAAGAAAAGCTGCAAAAAAATCCACTTCAAAATTGGTCAGAAATAGGACATTTTACAGCTTCGTCTTGATATGCAAATTAAATATGTTGTGATATGGAAATAATATTTTTAAATATGCAGGCCTCTGTATTTTCTTATGTAAATCAACATACTTTTCTTCACTGCTATAATGCATATTACGTGGAGATTTTGAATCTTTACCAAGCCACCAAAAGCTTTATTCCCTTATCATTGAAAATTACAATTACTGTCATTAAATTTCTCGTAATGGAATTTAGGAAAATAAATTAAAAGAATGTGAGCTGTCTGTCCTTTCAAATGTCACAAATTTTGCATTTGTTTAAAGTTAAATTCATTTATAGGCCCATAGAGCCAGTGCTTATCCCCGGTTTTCTTGGCGTAAGCATATAGGCATATGGGCTAGGAGAGTGAGGGGAGCTGCAGCCCCCTGGAGTTTGGGCGAATTACTAGGAAAAGTCGGGCAATTCATTCCCAAGAAAGGAAGAAAAAAGTTTTCTTTTTAGGGAAAATGAAGTTGTCAAAGTCTGATCATTTTGTCATAGACCCAGGGTCCATTTTTTTTTTTTTTGTCTCGGGCAAATCAGGTTTTCTCGAGCAAAAATGTTTCACCCTCTTCTCCCCATCCCCCCTCCCCTTCTTAAAATGGGGTTTATATAACAAATGAATAACCTCCTCAGATTACCATATGCCGAAGATTTACTTTTTCTTTTTTCTTGGGATATTCAGGTTTTTCTCTGGCAAAAATAGCTCCCCCCTCCCCTTGAAAAAATTGTCATGTACCCCTATGCGCAAGCATATGAGAGCACATGACTCCCCCTGGACGGGACCCAAGTCCATCGCAGATTAACTCCCCAGCGATGCTGGTACTCATTTAACAGCTGAGTGGACTAAAGCAAGTAGAGTACAGTGTCTTGCTTTTGGACACTTGCAGCGCTCATGGCAGGAATTGAACCAGGTACTTTTTTTGCAAACAAACATGACTCCTTAACCACTGAGCCACTGCACCTTTAAAAACTCGCCTCAAATTTAATCAGCTGCTAGATGTCAAAAACTAATATGCTATTTTATAAATTAAATGATTATTTTACTCAGAATTTAACAGGAGAAATTAAAAAAACAGAAGAAGTTTAAAAGAACAAGAGAAGTTTAAAAGGGGACACAAAATATGGAAGGGGTTATAATTAAGACAAAAGATGAACAATTCTGAGAAGATGACTAAGGAGAAAGTAGATAAAAAGGAATTGTATTTTAGAAGATGGTGAAGAAGGAAAAAACAATAATGATGTGAATTTTCAAATCCAGCACTTTTGTGGATAATGTAGAATGTATAGTTATTTACTTCTTAAATATATTACAGGTTATTTCTTGGTAGACCTGCTATCAAAAATCTTTTATGATTTTTCATGTCAATATTTTCTTTGCATTAAAATATTTGCTCTTGTGTGCTTGTATATATATAGCTCACAGGTCAATTCTGTATCGTTATGCTACTGCATTGTCATATTTGATAATGGGAACTTTGCACACACAATTCTCTTCAAAGGATATTTTGTTCAAATTGACATCCCACTGAAATGCTCACTGAACCATATCGTTACTAATATGCTGAACAATTGTTCTATTATGTTTTCGTTGTTAAGTTTGATTGACAAGTATTAAATTAGACAAATATCTTGTTATTTTTAGGAGATGGCATACTGCGTTATTTCAACACATCCCTGGTTATACGAGTCCACACATGTGGTTGTATAGTCAGTAGCTAGATCTTTTTCAGGGTTGTTAAAGGATCTTCCCATGTTTTTTCATAGCCTATCATTATAAAGATAAATTAAAAAAAAAACATATTAGTACAAAAATCATGTTAATTTATTTTTCCTACCAGAAGATATTCAAATTTTAAGATTCACAAAAATGCCAATTGAATTGGAAAAGGCTTAATATGACATCATAGCAACACATTCTCCCACAAATTTTTTATGTATTTCATTGCATCCTTTTTGGTTTGATGCGATAGCAACAGGAAGCTATGCGGTCATGATGGCTTGTGTGTGTATGTATGTGTGTGTGTGTGTGTATGGTGTGTATGTATGTATGTTTGTGATGGCCAGCTCATAAACATGAGTCTATCGATATCTCAAGAACGATACACTGCTAGATTCATGTCATATGTGGTACACATATAGCCCCCATGGTCTGTAGATGTGCCCTATTGTTTTTGATGGTGATGTCATGCATATTAATGAGTAGGCAGGCCCAATGTAATTTTTTTTAAATGTTCATGTTTTAACAACCACATGTCTGTTTTATTTATATTTGGTATAAATATGATATTAGCTAATGTGTACATGTTCATGCTATAAAAACATTGAATTTCATTAATATGAGTAGTAAGCGGGGCTTAATATGATTTTGCTGAAAAGAACTTGTAAACACGGTATCTCAAAAATTGTAAACTGGATTCATGTCATATTTGGTACTAGGGCTGTCACGACATGGCTCTATCATGTATCGATTATGTGGAGAAAAATATTGCAATATATTGTGTATCGCGATACTTTTCAAAAAAACTTGACTCAAGACACATTGTTAATATCACTAACGTTATATGATCATGGAGTTACAATTTACTCCATGATAAACAAAAAAAAAAAAAAGAATTACAGATCTAGCAGACAACATGATTGCGTGACTATTACATTCATCACGTATCACGCACGTGTTTGGTAATTCAGCCAACATGACCATGAAAGATCGAAGTGAGAGCCTGAGTGGCACATTCTGGACCAATTTTTTGTTCTTTTTGCCAACTAACATCGGAGCGTGCCAGTGTGAGGTGACGGAGCACGATTTTTAATAAGTTTTTATGTTTCACGATTATCTTGCACGTTTTCAATCGCCTAAACTTGACGACTTTCATATTTAGTACCGTGATGTTAGAATTGTTACGTACGAAGTAGCCTAGCCTAGTTGCACAAAAATTTCTTAGTTGAGTATTAGTTTATGTGTTGAGAGGCATATCTCATGAATTTTTTTGATATGAATTTTAGCGATTAGACATGAAATCTCTTTATATCAAAGATACCTAAATAACTTGTTGAATTCCCCTGAAATTCAGATTGCTTTCCCCCCACTTGCCCCCAGAAAATTTGGTAAAGTGACATATATTGTCCAATTAAAGGCTTTGCCCCCCCCCTCCCAGGACCAAAATCCTGGCGCAGCCACTGGACTTTACCTTGTTTCCTAGAATAATCATTTCGTTGCAATGTTAATGCATACACTGATAAAAGAACTCACTGCAAGGGGCCTAAATAAACAACTGCGTCTTCTTGAATTCTTTAACTTTCAATCTTGATCGCTATGTGCTCTTGGTAATAAGATGAGTTGACTTGCCTGACAGCTTCCACATCACAGATTATCGTGCCTCTCCATTCTCCATTACTCAGCTGCACTGCTGGTATAACTACAACCTTCAATGCAATCTATTGTTTATAGCAAAGTTCAGTTATGCTGACGCGACTTTGGAATTGTGAAGGAAGGTTCGAGCAACTTACAAAACTTAGCAAAAGTCACTCTGTAAAGGTCATACGTATGCAAATGAGATAACGATGAAAAGTACTGTAGTAAAGAATGGTGAATTGGATTAAAAGTTTTCAGATCACAAAAAGGATGACGAATTCAGGCTTGAAACTGGAGCTAGCTGGCAAAACACAATAGGTTCTTCTAAGGAATATCTACCACCTAATTTGATAACTTGCGCAATTTCATATAAAAAATTAAAAAAACACCATCGGTTCCTGTTAATTTTTGAAAGGACATGTTCATTAGTTGTTGTGCCTCTTAAAGTTTCAAACTGTCAGATCCGACCTGATAAATAAGGTCGGGTCAGACTTTTTCTCTTTATTTTCTTTATTCTGAAAACCACAAGTAATTAGGATCAAATTTCCCTTATCAATGACTCCATTGTATTCGGTCTCCCCTTAATCCTTACTTGTTGTGAAAGTTTGTGTTGAGTTTCATATTAGCAATGGATGAAGTCCTTATTGTGTGGTTGAGCAGTTATTTTAATTAAGATAAGTGCATGGTCTCATTATTTGCTACAGTAAGTTTGTGGTTATGATTTGCTGGAACAAATGTTTAAGGAAAAGGACAAGTTATGTTATATTCATTGAAAGAGTCAGAGCAGATCAGTTTTAAAATTTGAAGAAAAAAAAGAAGAACAAAAACCTGTTCGTTTTTGAGCTATAACTGATCAAATTTTGATATTTTTAAAATTCATTTTTGCTTAATTTGTGAGGTATTATGGCTGGGTGGACAGCTCAAAATCGTGATGTAATTCATCAAATTTCTTTCTTAAATTTCAATCACTGAAAATGATTAGAATATCTATTCTTGTTAGCATTTGATCGGGGGTGTGGTGAATACCCATAATGCTTTGTTCCAAACTTTTTGCACCACTTCTTGGAATTATAATAGACATTTGGAAGGAGTTACAAAAACAAAATATGAAGTTCACCCTGTAATACACGACAAATTTGCATATTGATCCGTGAGATTTCAAAGAGCTAAGAATGTTTGTTTGAAAGAAGAGTTCGAAAACCATTGAAAAACCAGTATCATTAGTGAGAATGTTGGCATTTGAAATTGTAAATTCTTGTTATTTTGTTGCAGACAGAGGAGGAGCGACTTTGGTTTGCTCAAAACTTTGAAGATTCGAGACTAGAGGAGGTAACTGCAGAAACAAAGAGAGACATCGCTTTCGTTGGTCAGATCACAGGTAAAATTACTTATATTATGCTTTGGCCTCTGTTTGCTTGCTTGTCTGTTGTGTCATCAACATATTTTATGAAGTTATGATTGGTTCTGATTCAATTTGCCGTGTGGTTGTTTTACTGCTTAAGGAAAAAGTGATTCAATTTTGGGATATATTGAAACAAAGGGAGGGCAGAAATGGGGGGGTGAGGATATTTTATTACCTCATGGAAAGAGCCTGAACAAAGCTGGAAACAAGAAAGCAATCCACGGAGTTGCTGATCTCATCACCTTTAAGCGTACAGCATAGTGGGAGAAATAGCTATTAGGTTCACTAGTTATAGCTCCTGTGAGTTTTGATGGATTGCACTGCCCATGTGAGTACAAACATACCTTTGACCCCAGAGTCTACAGGGACACAAATTTATGTACCAAGGTATCACGGTACAACATAGGGTTGGTATAGATAGATCTTGTACTTTTTGAGTTAAAAATGTACAAATTAGTACATAATTACTCCTAAAATCACATGTTTGACCTCTGATCTTTGACCCTAATTACTGAAATAACTTCTGAAATTATTCACATTTACCACACCTTACTGTATGACACCATTCATGCGTGCACGTCACAATTACCATTCCATAACTATAGGGAATAATGGTGAAAAGAAGTCAATAGCTTTTTGACCTTTTGACCCAAGAATATACGAAACACAAATTCATGTACCAAGGTATCATGGTACAACACTGGGTTGGTATAGGTCTTGCACTTTCGAATTTAAAGTGGTACAAAAATGGTACAATTAAGTACATAATTACCCCCTAAAATCACATATTTGACCTCTGACCCGTGACCCTAGTTACTGAAATAGCTTTTGAAACTTTTCACGTTTATAGTACTCTACTGTATGGTATCATTTATGCTAATGTCACACACACCATTCCATCACTATAGGGGAAAATGGTGAAAAAAAGTCAATAGCTCTGTGACCTTTGACCTTCAACCTTTTGACCCCAGAGTCTATGGTACACATTCATGTACCAAGGTATCATGTAACAACATATGGCTGGTATAGGTCTTGTACTTTTTGAGTTTAAGATGCTGCAAAATTGACAAATTAGTACATAATTACCCCCTAAAATCACACATTTGACCTCTGACCTCTTACTCTTGACCCGAATCACTGAAATAACTTCTAAAATTGTTCACATTTATCTTACCCTACTGTATGACACCATTCATGCTCATGTCACACATACCATTCCATATGGGAAAATTGGGCAAAAGGTCAATAGCTCTATGACCTTTGACTTTTTGATCCCAGAGTCTATACAGGACACAAATTCATGTGCCAAGGTGTCATGGTACAACATAGGGTTGGTATAGATCTTGTACTTTTTGAGTTTAAGAATCTGCCAAATTTTGCATGGAAAACACTTATTTGACCTTTGATCTCCAATTATTCTTAAGTTTTGTTAGAATGTTAAATCCTACCCACCTATGCAATTTGTAAAGATACCAAGTAATTCCTTGAAAAGATACAGCCATCACCAAAAACTTGTCCAATTTGACCTGGGACCTTTAACCTTTGTACCCCAAAACCGTGGAGACAAAAGGTCCGGGCCAATGGTACCTGTCCATCAATTTTGGTTCATGTGTGTATTACAGTTTTTGAGTTATAAGCAACACAAAATTAATTGTTACATACACCCACATGCACACACACACACAAACACCCAGACAGATGCAAAAATCACCAAATTTTGTTCCGTTTAAAAAACTTATAACCCATAATATGAGATTCTCATATGAGACCCCCTGGTGGGCTCCATCAGCCCCCCTAATATCAGGGGTGGCCATGTAGTGTAGGAGGTACAGGCAGTTCTTTGCCTATACAGCAAAGTGACTACAATATCTCATTCCCACATATATATCCAGGAGGAGGAAATGATCAGATTTTTGTTTTGTTTAATGAAAATGATCAGATTTTTGTTTTGTTTACTGACCATTTGTCTCACTTTGTTGCGACAGGCTTTTGAACATTTTTTTGCTGGTAAATATGTGACTCTGAAGAGGTATGGTGGAGAGGGTGCAGAGAGCATGATTCCATTCTTCCAACAAGCCTTTCAGCAAGCAGCACAGAGTAAGGGCTCTAATTTTTCTCTCAAAACCAAAACATTAAATATTAAACAAAAAAAGCAAATTATTAAAAAGAATGTAATAATGAATATTAAATCTAATAAGTAATAAATAATAGATAAAGTATATGTTTGATGAAATATTTTTATTTTATAATCTTAAGAGGACAAATATTAGAAAGAATATTGTAACAAAATGTTCATGAAAAGCTACTTCCATTTAGGAGAAAATTCTATCAATTTTTGTCCAAGTGTCTGAAATCAGACTAGAAGTAACATCACTGCCTCACATTCTTTGAAAATAATTCATAAAAATCATTAATGAAATATTTTCTGAGATATTTTTCAAAAGAGTTGTGACAAAATGGCTAGGGCTGGGCATTTTCGTTTTAATAGCCTAAACGTTTAAATGGCTGAAGTTCTGCTCGTTTAAATAGTTACGGAACTCGTCTCCACCAACCCATCCAAAAAATGTTTGAAGTGTTGAAAAATTTATTTTTGAATATTTTCACGGAACTGGTTTATAAGCATGGAATAATCACAAAACTTGAGTCGAGGACTTATAAGTATACAAATTACTCGTAAGGCTTAAAAAATAATGATCCTTGGTTGGAACCCACTTTAAACAGATGCAGAAATAACATACCAGCAAGTAAATTTGCTGTGACTTGCAAGCATTTTGAAATGTTTTCAACACTCATGACCGCACTGTACAAATTTAAAAACGTTTAAACTTTGGGGGATATATATTAAACGTTTAATTGAAAGTTTGTTTGTTTATATGTTTGCCCTTGTAATGACTGAACTCACACTCATAGATTTGACATAACACCTTTATTTTCCTAAAAGTTTTGTGCAGTATAGCTGTTACTATTGACCTTTTCAAATCTGAATTGGCAATTTCGGGATAACTAATTTAAATAATGTCACATGACCGAGATTCACGTGTCCATAATAGACCAATCGTATACTGGAGGAATCTTATTGACCAATAAAATACTGATGGAATCTTGGCCATCTGCACAATTCACGCACGGTATGAGACCAAGCGTATGAAAAACTGTTTTCAAGCGCATGTATCATGCACGTTTCATACGTGCATGATACATATAGGAAATACACATGCTTGTTGCTGCTTACATTGTTTTCCTCAAGCCTGCACCTGATTGGTTGGAAAACAAAGGAAAAGTTCCCCCACCATTTGATTGGTCAAAGTGCTGAAGAAATCACATTTGGCTAAACTCGATTTAAAAAGGTCTTTAACTTTTGGCCATAGATCAAAAACAAAATGGAGCCCTACTTAAATAATTGAAGGGTCTGTTCATCTCAGAACATGTAGTTCAAAATAGCAATATCTGGAGAATTTGTTTTCCTTACAGAATGCAGGGGAGGGGGTTGGCAATTCAAACTGAAGACAACTCGTCCAACAGAGCATTTAACTCACCAATCATTGTTGTCCAGAAAGAATATCAAGTGGCCCTGAGAATTTTATGTGCACATGATTTTATACAAAATGTGCTGAAAAATTTGATTGTCGATTGGTAGACCCAGCAAAAGATTGTGGCAGACGTTATAAAACATTTGTTTGTCCCTTACAGCCTGATTGGTTGATTTGTTGATCCATGGCATGTCAGTTTACTGATGTTGAAATTGGGCCATTTCTGCCTACAGTCTTAACTCTTAAATACCCATACCAAGTGTGTCGATTGAGAAAATATATTTTCAAAAAAAAATGTTCTTTGTCAAATAGGCCCACAGCAGTGATCTTGATATCATTTGAAAGAGCTCTAATAGTTCTTTCAGAAAGTATAACTTTTTGATGGGGGTTATGTGGAAGAATTTTGCAAAGAAATGGATTGAAAAAGAGTGACTAAAAAATGCACAGAATTTAACGAAAAAACTTTTTTTCCATACTTCCAAACCTAGCTTTTGCTTGAAAAGCCGTGAACAACTGTCAAAGACATCAAAGTATCCATTTCTGGTCAAATTTTGACTGCTCCTACCATCAATATTTTTGGGGGGCAAAATTCCAATGATTATTTTTTTCATGTTTTGAACCCCTGGGTCTTTAAGGGTTAAAGAGCTATGAGAAATATATGCTGGTCAAAGTTGATTGATATTTGTAAAATACTTGATCATTGAGAAGTAACATTTTGTGATTCTAATATTCTCTTATCTTAAATGCAGCAATTGAAAGAAAAACAGTGTGGTGGATGATTTCAAAGAGCAAAATGTGGAAGAAGACTTAAATTAAATTGGATTTCCTTACATTAGGTACTGGAGAAGATTCGCTGAATTTTATATCGTATAAACATATATTTCTTTAGATAAGATTATGTCTGAAAATTGTTAATGATGATAAGTCTTGAAAGGTTCTTCAAGAAAAAAAAAAAAAAAAAAGAACTTCAAAAACATTTAGAATTGAAATTTTTTTAAATTGTTTTTACAGGCGGACTGAAAGAGATTGTACTCTGTATGGCACACAGGGGGAGGAACAATCTTTTAGTAGAGCTACTCAATTTCTCACCAGTTGTCATGATGAGAAAAATCAAAGGGCTCCCAGATTACACAAAGACGGGAGATGTTTTATCTCATCTGCGTAAGTATTGACCGTTTTATATCTAAATTGGCAATTTCCGGAAAACTTATTGAAATTAATGCCACATAGCCGAAATTTACCGTGTGTCCATAATATCGTAAACTGGGTAAATCTTATTGACCAATCCAATACGGAGGGTTTTTGTCCGTCTGCACAATTCATGCACGCTATGGGACCTAGCGTATAAAGCAAAAATGCTTTGAAACGCTGATCATATGTGTGTTACACATGAAGGGTATACGTGCACACATTGTTGCTTGTAATTGTTCCTTCAGCAACTGCAGATGATTGGTTAGGTAACAAAGGGAAAATTCTCCCAGCAGTTGAATGGGAAAAAATTTGTAGTAATCACATTGGGTTGAAATCAGCTTCAAAAGGTCTATTGCAGCATTGTCAGTGTCTTTGTTGTGTTGCAGACGTAAACTAGTTCTGCTGTTCTAGTTTTATAAAGTTATATCTGATTTGTATAGAAAAGATCAAAATCAGACAAGATGTTACATCACAGCCCCGTAGCCTGTTTGTAGATTAATGAAATATTGTCTGTGATTGTGTGGCTTACAACCACTGGAATAAGAAGTCCTGCTCGTTTACAAAAGATTGAGTGCTGCATTGGGCAAGACACTTTAATCTACCTGCTCCAGTCCACTCAGCTGTAACATGAGCCTGCGTTAACGTGCAACTGGCGTCCTCTCCAGGAAGAGTCATGTTTACTCATCCGCTTACGCCCAAAAATTCGGGGATAAGTTTTGGCCTAAAGGGCCTTTCGGCTAGAAAATTGATTGAACTCTTTTTGTTTTTAAACCACTGGATATGTCAGGAGAGTGTTCAACAAACAGTGTAGTGAAGTAACTGATTTATGATTTGAAGAAATTTTGAAACATTCATTTATTCTCAATCAAAATAATTTTGGGCAATATTTCAATATATACCCATATCAACATGGCCGATATTTAGCTCAAGGGTCATATCAATATATCGATATTATGTTTTTCAATGATAATACACAATACAAAAAGGTGATACAGTGACGTAACATGTAGACTTATAAACAGGCATGGATACAACAATAACAAAAATTTCTTAGATCTAATGCGGAGGCCTAACTTTTTCAATGTTTCTGTGCTTGATCTTTTGGGAAAGAAACCATGTAAAGAACACTTTTTTTAGGCACAGTTGGTGTTTATTTGAAGATTTATATGTATATTTTGCGATGATTTCTGTTAATTTGTACAATTTTTTTTTGGTGCTGATACAGGATTACCTTGCACAGAATAGTAACTATGACTTACGTATGACATCATATAATTTGCATATCGATATTTCAATAATATCAATATTTTTCAGGCGATATATCAATATTGCATAATGATCAATATCGCCCAAGCTTAAATCAAAAATATTTGTGATATGTAAATGAACGTGACATCTACAGTAGACCTAGACTTTCTGTCATTTTCAAAGAAACCTTTAAAGATCAATATTTTCCGAGCACAATAAGAAATCAAAGTAGTTTTTTTCTTCACACATTTGTTTGTAGGTTTCCCTCTTATCATACAGGCCGACATTTTGGACCTCTAAACTAATTATTTTGATTATTTATTATTATTTATTATTATGAATTATTTTTCTTTGCGCAGATTGTTCTACTGACCTCCAGTATGGAGACGCGAAAACACATGTATCCTCCCTTCCGAATCCATCTCATTTAGAGGTAATGCTGCATTCATTTTTTAACATCAAATGTAAATTCCACTTATCATTGTACAGAGAAGTGGTACAAGTAAATCTGAATTGAAGGATCTCCGGACAGGTAGCAACAACTTAATTGTAAGAAAATAGGCTATAAACCATGAAAATAGCAACAACAAAAATTCAAAATTGGTTAAAAATTGACCATTTTACAGCATTTGAATTTTCAGGTCTTATCATGATACACTATGCAAATTATATTACAAATTTTGTGATATTTTATCAAGAAAAACCTATGATTTCCTTTCGTTATCTCCACCAATTTTATCACGTGACTCTAACTCAACTGGGAGCCATTTTGCAGGGCAGAGCTTTGCACTCTGAAAATTTCACAAATCTGATCTTCACACAGCTCAGTCATATCACATGTAAAACAAAACAGACTTGGTCTAAAACACGTGCTGGTGATGAAAACACGCACTGGGCATGTAAAACGTGCTGCTGCGCTGGGCATATAAACATGTGCTGGTTCACATTTACTGGCAAGATGAATTAATTTTTCATTCTAAAATGTTATTTTAAAGAAAAAATTACCCTCCAAGTACTTCAAGTAATCTTTATCAGTGGATTCTAAACACATCTATTAGTTAGTGCAACCAACCGCACAGGAACATTCTGGCACACTACTTACAAACTAATAACAGTAATCTTATTTAACAACATGCAAACATATGTAAGTGTACAGCAGACGACGTCTGACCTACAAAATGGCGATGTAAACAAAGTCATGTGACCTCATGACATCAGCTGAAACATCCTTACAGGAGCAGTAGAATATGGCCAAGAGGTTTTGATTCTCCGTCATACCCTTTATTGAAATTCCCGCAAGAAGAGAAAAAACAGATTTACAGTAGCTGAAATTTAGAACACAAATTTATTGGGTGAATATAAAATCTCTACTTTGTCCATCAATTTTTAATTTTTAAAAGATGATTTTACATTTTAGATTCCTTTTATAATATGGAGAAAATTTATAACATTTTTTACAAAATTAAATTTTCCTATGAGCAGAGATCGCGTTAACGACAAATTTGTCGTATTTTACGCCATGGCTGAAATTTCTTACGACACAGGTTGTACCTGCGTCGTAAGATTTAGATATAGCATGTGGAATTTTACGCCAGAGTTTTTCATTAACATAACTAAAATCATGAACATCTTACCTCTCTGATGCGATTCAAACTTTTATTTCACACAAAAATGATTTTGAATTACTCATAAATAAAAGAAAAATGACACAACTACGAGACTAACGGCCAAATGATTCAACATGCCCGTAGTGCTGCCATAAACACATGTAGGCTAGTACACAGACCCTATGCATGATGTACGTACACTGTACAGTGTATGTGAAAGTTTTGATGTTGTTTTGAATGCAGGCTGTCAATTGTCAACGATATTATTAGCTAGGATTGAACTTTCCTCCTGTATTGTGTTGATCGTGTATCTGTGAAGTGATCACAGTCTGCAAGTCAGGTTACTATACTGTAAAGAAGTAGGCGTGTTCAAGATCTACATGGTATATTATTGTTGACAATTGGTTAAAGTTCACTAAAACCTCATGAAAGTTTGAATACGATAAACAAAAGTGTTTTCTAGTTTATTTTTGGATTCTTAACCCAAATTTCATGACTCATAAATCAACATTATACAAGGTTGGGTATGAACTTTTTCGTAATATTTTTTATGATAATGATAGTCCGATTTTGTAATGTTTTTGGTATTTTAAGCACAATTTTCATTCACTTTAGCGAGGCAGGCTTACACAAGTGTGTTGTGTTAACAATTACTTGCATGCTTCGCTTGCGCGCAGTGCACTGTACATTACGCAATGCCCTGTACATACGACGGCAAATTGACAAAATACGCCAAACTTCAAGGCTTGTCGTAAGCAAATACGCCAGGAAAAAAATTATAACGCAACCTCTGCCAATGAGTCCTATGAGTATGTAATTCTGCCTTGGTTTAAACATTTTACCATGTACTGTATATTCTTGCCAAACGGGTAACTTGTCCATATTCTTTTCTTCTTATATACCATTGCCAAACGGGTAACTTGTCCATATTCTTTCCTTCTTTGTCTGGGCTAAGAGACCATGGAAATATAACAATGTATTTGCTTTGGTATTTCTCTATTTGGCTCGATTAAAATAGAGGCATACACCCCATGTAAGAACCACTCGAAAATGATGGAAATGTATCGTGTATAAATTTATAAATAATTATATTAACATTAATATATATGAATATGCATCCTGATTAAATCTGCATAATTTATTCATATATTGATTTATATTCATCTTTACTTGAAAATGAGATGGCTTACATTAGAATAACATCAAGATAAGATGACCAGGAACAAACAGGCAGTTTTAAGTTTGTCCTATTCCAATGTCAATTTAGAGTGCAAAGCAAAAAAGGCGCAGAAAATTAAATAAATTAAAACTTCAAAATTGTTTTAAATGATATCTTTTTTTTTCTTCTGTTTATTTGTGCTTTTTGTGTTATAAATTCTTTAACCTTAAAACACTATTATATCAAATTTCTGAAATGAAATGTCTTACTTTCATAGGCTGTTAACCCAGTTGCTATGGGGAGAGCGAGAGCCCGGCAGCAGACAATACAAGAGGGAGATTATTCAGAGGGTGGCAAGGAGTCTACGGTGTCGGATGGAGTTCTGTGTATTCAGGTACACGGTGATGCTGCAATGACTGGACAGGTAGGTTTGTCAGGTTGCTTCTGAAAGTGTACAGCCAATTTTTTTCTGCCTCTGTACTTCTGATATTTCAGGCTTGGATGCCACGGATAGTGGAGGGGGAAGGGGTGGGGGGATTTTGATCCACAATATGTTGTTTCCATTATTGCACTAATTGTCTCTATTGTAATGACAGCCTCTAATTATTATAATGATTTAACTGAAGTGCTATAGTATCTATAATGATGTTGGGGGGAGGGGGGGGTGGGGTGCTATGTTAGTTGTAGATGAACACATTTTGGCTCACATAACATAGCTAAGGCATGATAGATATATGTGCAATGTTTCTGTCATTATTGTAATAGTTTTTTTGTAGTAAGCGCATCTGATAAAATTTCAAATTTTCTTGAATATCTCTCTTAAACGCAATAACATTTTGGATTATTTCTTCACCATTTTGATCCGTTTGTAGTTCTGTCGTCATGCAAGAATAACATTTTTGACCACTAAACTTATTCTCTTGTTTTTTAAACAAAAGTTGGTGCTGGTAAATACACCCTTCAAACTTTTCCTTACGGATTTTCTTTAAAATATCAGAAAATGTTTGATCTCTTCTTCTTCCCGTTTAATAGGGAGTTGTTGCTGAATGCTTCACAATATCGGAACTGCCGCATTTTAATATTGGTGGCTCCCTCCATTTAATTATTAACAATCAGCTTGGATTTACGACACCAGCGCAGAGAGGGCGTTCTTCATTGCATTGTAGTGATATTGCCAAAATGAACGGAAATCCAGTTCTACATGTTAATGGTGATCATCCAGAGGTATTTTTTGTTTTCATTTTATTTGCATATTTCATTGATTAATTTGAATACTTTAACTTATCAGTGTGGCCTATCCTATGTGTGGCCTATCCTATGTGTGGCCTATTATGTGTGGCCTATCCTATGTGTGGCCTATCCTATGTGTGGCCCTTCCTATGTGTGGCCTAATCTATGTGTGCCCTATCCTATGTGTGGCCTATCCTAAATGTGGCCTATCCTTTGTGTGGCCTATCCTATGTGTGGCCTATCCTATGTGTGACCTATCATATGTGTGGCCAATTCTATGTGTGGCCTATCCTATGTGTGGCCTATTTTATGCATGGCCTATCCTATGTGTGGCCTATCCTATTACTTTATGACATTCGTGTTACCCCACTAACTTTTGCTTTAGCAAGTTTGCGTGCTAGCGAATTTTTTCCTCAGTTCAGGAATTCCTCAATTCGCATCAGCTAACACACGCTTCGTTCCCAATCATGTTTTTACTAACAGGTTCCGTCTCGTGGACAAACTCAGTGAGTTTTGTTGCATTATTTTAGACACTACTATGATGTTTATAATTGTTTCCTAACGCTCTCTTGATTGGCATGTTTTCTGATTTTTCAGGATTAGCTCAGGTGCCGGGTGACGGCTAGGCTTAAAGAGAAACTTTTCGGCACATTCCTTTTATGCACCCATGCTCTGGGCCGCGTATGGTGTGCTATTCAAACTGTATTGTGTGAAATGATTATGTATCCCAGCCCTACAATAAGCACCACAAAAACATCGTGAGCGTGAGTTGCAAAATAAGCAAATAATGCCACAAAATGTATTTCTAAGTCTTAAAATTAATCAAATGAATTATGTTATCGGTCAAAAAATGTTGGGTGTTCCTATTAGAGCAGGGGCGCTTAATACGTCGAATACGGTACCTATAAAACGTGTTGAATTAGGTGATTTATATTTCTATCACAGGAAGTAGGGAGAGCCTGCAAACTTGCCATGGACTACAGAAACAAATTTCATAAGGATGTCATTGTCAACATGATCTGCTTTCGAAGGTGGGGACACAACGAGATTGATGACCCCTCCATGACCAACCCAAACATGTACAGCATTATCAACAGTCGAAGAAGCATCCCAGATGAATACAGCGATAAAGTTGTGGTAAGTTTCGGAATTATGTTCTAATACTTTATTGTATGATATTGTATTGTATTGATATTGCATTGTACTGTATTGTATGTTAATGTTTTGTATTGTATTATATTACATTGTACTACAGGGTTCATTTTTGAATTTCATTGTATTGTACTGTAATATATTGCATTGTACTTTTATTGTATTGCATTGTACTGTGCTGTAAAATGCATTGTCATCATCTTATGAGAATTAAAACAAAGCTCCTACTTCAAAAATTTCAAACCAATTTACAGCTATTCTTAATTTATGTAAGATAAATCTCTAAAATGTTTTAAAAGTATATGGACAGGTAGAGGCAACATTAGCTAAATTGATTTGAAATCCCCTAAAAACATAAAGAAAGCAAAAAAAATTCATCAAAATTGGTTGAAAATTGGCCATTTTACAGCTTTTTAAAGATTTTTGTGCAAATATGCAAATTTTTGTATTACTCTTGTGATGTAGGAATGGGACATAGTCTTATGTAAATCCATTGTTTTTTAACCCCCTGCCATTTCTCTTGGAAAAAGTGAAGATAATTCTAATGAAAAGCAGCGTTCGACAAACCGCCTGTCCGGACGCCCGGGGCAACCAAAACTCGTGTCCGGGCAAGTGGATTGTCAAAGTGACCTGCCCGTCGGGCAACTACTTTTTCACCTAAAAGTGACCCTTTAAAATTTAAATATGATGCAAACAATGGTACTTTTTTAAACGTCACACTGTCCTAAAAAGTGATTGTCAAGGGCGAGACAAACCAAGGTGAAAAATCTAGAAATATTACCATCACATTCCTCAGCGATACGATAACCTTCGTAGTTTGTACATGTTATTGTATCACACACGTTTTCAATCTTTCACGCATTGCATAACGTTAGTTCAGTACGGAATGTTAATGTCCCGCAGTACACAATACGGTATAGTACATACAACAGCTGTACAACAGTGCACTGAATGCACGTGTTGTTAACTTGTTTTCACTTGTGATCAGCACAAGCCCTGGCCAGCAGACTATTTGCATAAATACATAAACATTTTGCTTGAGTCTTTTGGAACGGTTGACATGATTGGTTCATTCCGGGAGTTGGTAATCTTTCAATGTGTGTACACACGTGGTGTCTGATAATCTGATTTTCATGAGTTGTATGTGTTTCAATGACAGATTGATAGGTTTTAGTTTTTTTTTTAATTTTGAAAAGCAGCACATGCTAAAGGGAATATATTTTCTTTCGTGAATGTTTCTGAGATTTATTCAATTGTTCAAAGGAAAAAACATTTGGATGATTAAAAAAAAAACTTTGCATGTTAGATTTCTGTTCCCCGTATATGTAACTAGAATTACTGTGCAGTATGTGTATGTGTGACACAAGTGAAAGAAACACAGATGCTACGGTAGGGGTTCCCATTTTCTTTTTTCTGTTGCAAAAATGATTTAACAATTTTGAACACTATTTCATGTACATTAAGACACAAGCAGTTGTTTAATACATGACAATTCACTCAATTAGTTTATATATCATTCCATTCGTGATAAGTAACCGTTTAAAAAATGTAAATATTAAAATGTAAATATTTTCTTCATACGGCCTGGCATTAACGTTAGTGTAGGTGCTAATTACAACCGGGGAATCCCCACTTGTGCTTCCGGGCAAGTTGATTTGACGCCCGGGCAAGCAAACTTTAGCAACTTACTGCTCGACGGGCAAGTATAATTTTGATCGATTTGTCGAACACTGATGAAAAGGATTTGATTTTTGCCACACCCCCTACCAATTTCAAGCTGGAGAAGGCATTTTGAACATTTTCAAGGTCTGAAATTAAGGGAAGAAATATAAAGATAACAAAAGCATTTTGGGGCATTTTCCCGTTCATACATCACATTTTTCTAATAAATTAAAAAATTATCAAACTTTGATATATATTATTATTATTATTATTATTATTATTATTATTATTATTATTATTATTATTATTATTATTATTATTAATATTGTTATTATTATTATTATCATTGTTGGTTGGTTATTGGTGGTATTAATATTATTATTATTATTAATATTATTATTATTATTATTATTATTATAAAATTATTTTTTTTAAAAAGATTTTTTGAGCAAAAAACAGTAAATAGAATAAAATAAAAATAAAATTGAAATAAAAATAAAATAAATTTGATAAATTTAATAAAAATTGTGCAATGAAAAGTACATTAAATTGCAAAAGAGGGAAGGATATAAAAGATGTATTAACTACATAATATTTTTTCTTTCATGAATTTTTTTGTGGGGAAGATTTTCCACAACTGTTTTTTTTAGAACCATGGGAAACTTTTAAAATAATTTGAACTCTGCCAATTCACAGCTATTGGTATGTAATTTATGTGTAGATCTCTCAAGTGATATATATACTTACAGATCTATGGACAGGAAGTATCTACCTACTGTGGTGTAGCGGTTATCATACCTGTCTACAGACCACGAGGCCCTGGGTTCAAGCCTGGGTTGGGTAGGCACGCCAGTGCACCACAACTGGTTATCAAAGGTCGTGGACATTGACTTGGTTGTCGATGTTATGTCTGTCCGTGCGTCGTACCTGTGTTCTCGTCCGGGTCGTATTAAGCGTTTCGTGATAGCATTGTTACTATCATAACCAAATACGCAGGTGACGACCCCGTCATTGTTATTGTGTGTTCACTAGTCGTTGTTGTCGGACAGGAAGCAACAAATTAATTTTAAGAAAATCTGTGACCTGATTCTATTGTTATTAATAATATGCATATTACTGAAAGAATGTGGAAATAATAAATGAATTTAAATGAACAATTAGGTCAAACAAAACATGTGACTTTCTTTTCAGAATGAGGGAATTATTACAAAGGAAGACTTGGATTCAGAAGTGTCCTCACACACCACCTGGCTAAATGAGTGCCATAAGAAAGCTGAACGGATGAGCCCTCTGCCTTCCATCTTCAGGAACACTGGGCAGCAATGCAGGGGGCCCCTAATGACATCACAGAGTGGGATACAGGTAAGAGAGGTGGTTCAAGCTTATATTCACCAGGAATATAGCCATATGGGGGAAGAGGAAAGGTAGCGACAGGAAGCTCTTGGTGGTCTGATATAAAATAGCATATAGCACAAGAAAGTAACATATTAAAAAGGATTAGTTATCCCGTAAAACCCCAACATGCTAAAAGGGGTTAGTCACCCCATAAAACCACAACATGCTAAAAAGGGTTTGTCACCTCATAAGACCCCAACATGAAAAAAGGTTTAGTCACCCCATAAAACCCCAACATGCTAAAAAGGGTTAGTCACCCCATAAACCCCAACCTGCTAAAAAGGGTTAGTTACCCCATAAAACCCCAACTTCCTAAAAAGGATTAGTCACCCCATAAAACCCAACATGCTAAATGGGTTGGTCACCCCATAAAACCCCAACATGCTAAAAAGGGTTAGTCACTCCATAAAACCCCAACATGCTAAAAGGGTTTGTCACCCCATAAAACCCCAACATGCTAAAAAGGGTTAGTTACCCCATAAAACCACAACATGCTAAAAAGGCTTAGTCACCCCATAAAACCCCAACATGCTAAAAAGGGTTAGTCACCCCATAAAACCCCAAACTAACACCACCACCATTAAAATGAAAATACAGAAAGAAAAAAACAAAACACCAAAGACAACCAGAGTTATATGTCACACCACGACTCCTGTACCCACACATGTTTGGTTAGCAATTAATTAAAATATTGGAAACGAATGAGCAAAAGGCAATTGGAAGAATAAAAAAAACGAATTAAAAACTTAGTTACCAACCCAGCCCTGACCTCCGTTATACATCTTAGATCCCTCACTTCTTTTCAGCGCGTTGTTATTACAACATTGCTGAAACTGGTCGGAAATTTCTTTTAAATTTTCACCTTTTTTAAACCACTATGCAATGACTGAGACGTAGTGATGTGGCCAGACCATGCATGACTCAAGGAACGGCGGAGAAGGAAGCACTGATTGACGGTCCTCTTCCTCCGCCTCCTCCTGCACCACACTCAGCAGTATTCCAGAAGGGGCCTCCCCTGCGGGTTACGCCAACATCCGGCATTTCGCTCACTTCTCTTCCCCGATCCTCTCCACAGCAGAGGAAGTTCCAGAGTAGGGATTGAGAAAGAAGCAGGAAGCATAAGCAGAGAGGACAGTTTCAGTCCTTCCTTTACTTCTCACTATCTTCCTTCCCACCTGAGCCCAGGTGTGGACATAGGAAGAACAATAGGAATTAATCCATGGGACGATTTTTCCTGCCTTCATGGGCTCCTTAAGTCCAGGCTTCAGTCTTGGCTCACACAGGCCGTGGAGGAGAGGTTGCTGCCTCCCACGCACCACTGGCCAGCAGCAACCAATGCATACTTTCAACCATCCCCTGACTATGCAAGTCTTGGGGATGGGGCTTTTGAAATCGACCCCTCAGGCTGAAGATGGTCTCACGGCTGACCAGGATCTCCCATGCAGACACCATTCATCTCCAGAGATGACTGGTGTCATCTTCGGACCTCTCCCTGGAGAAGAGGAACCCTCCCACCATACCATTCCAGACCTCAACTGTCCTACACTGTAAATTTGTGAAATGTTTGTATCTGTCATCTTTAAGGTTGGCGTAAGCCACCCACCCACCTTGAGTAGATGGTGGTGCAAGGCTCAGCTTTATGATGCCGAGGAGTTTCTATTCCTGTTTCTATTTCTATGCATGTTAGGCTGGATTGTGAAGTAAAGCTTTCAGCTGTTGCTTTGAAAGAAATTTTTCTTTTGTTTTATCTTTAGGTGGATGTCCTCACAATTGATTCATTATTCAATATTTAAAGCAGTTTTTTTCTGCAAAGTTCTGTTTGTGTCATTCCCCCATTCTATATCATTAAAATTTGACATCGGAGCAGTGACCTTTTCTTTTAATAAAGGAATATTCCAGTGAATTTTCATTTTCATTGATGTGGTAGAGGACTACTAAAGGAATATTCCCATGGTTTTTTGTAATATTCCCATGGTTTTTTTGTAATATCCCCATGGTTTTTTGTAATATTCCCATGGTTTTTTGTAATATTCCCATGGTTTTTTGTAAAATTATATTTGAAAGAGCATACTTTAGAGCCAATTTGGTACAAAAATCAGGTTGATATCATATTCTGTTCAGGAGATATAGATTTTTAAAGATTTCCCAATTGAATTTTAAAGTTTTTGTACAGTATGATGAATTCGTGTTTGATGATATTACAGAGGCAATTCCATTGCAAATGTTCATGTATTTCTTTGAACGTTAATTAATTGTTTCTGTATGATTGGAAACAATTTTCCAAAAGTTATTGAAGTAGGGTGTTTTTGGCAATGTATATAAATACCTAACTTTCATCAATTTATTTTTCTAGCAGGTTTTAGTAATAAAAAAGGCTGATAGATTTGAATGAAATACATCAACTTTGTGGGAGAATGTGTTGCTGTGATGTCATTTCGAGCCTTTTCCTATTCGTTTATTGGCATTTTTTGTGAACCTTAAAATTTGAATAAATTCTGGTAGGAATAACATATCAACATAATTTTTGTACTAATTTGTTTCTAAAAATTGTCTCTTTATTAAAGGTTACGAAAAAACATGTGGATATTCCTTAAAAGAAACAAATTTGTAAACTGTACTTCTTTTAAAAAAAATAAAATAAATACAAATTATTTTCTTTAGAGTGTAATATGAGGAGATTGGGTGAAGCACATTCTTATAAAGTGCACGTTCTACTCCATCTTAATAAATAAACAAAAGATGTTTCCAATAATTCAGAAAGAGGTAATAATTTAAGTTAAAAGAAATATATACAAACTGTCTTAGATCTGCCTTTATGACATCACATTGTACACTGCAAGGTCACTTTCAACACATTGGTGTAATCTTTACATACATATTTACATACATATTAACATTTATATGATGCATGTTTTTCCCAGGACTTACAAAGCGCCCAGAATGTTGCAACACAGTCCAGATCAACATAATAATAAACAAAACAAGAGAACAAAACTTACAATTTAGGATATAAATGTGTCTTGAGCCATGTCTGAAATTGTCCAAAGGAGCTTGCATGGCGAATACTTGAAGGCATTGAGTTCCATACATGGGGTGCGACAGCAGAAAATGCAACTTAAAGTGCAATAACTCTTAAACAAATTAAGTTATCAACACAGTTTTTACACCAATTTGTTTATTTAATAGTTCTTGATCATATACATGAAAATTTGCATATATTTTCCTTTAAATGGAAGTGACAGAGTGAAAATGAGATTGCCACTCTTATTCAATTTAATGTGTGAATATTTAGTTGATTTTCATGCCTTCTCCCTTTTATACCATTTAGAAATTTAAGTCAATTTTACATTTGATCCAACGCACTTGATCCAAAGTAGGAGTACAGCCTACTAAGGATTGTAAAAATAGTTCATTGTGATAAAAGGTACACAGATCAAACTCGAGCTTCGGTGTAGACGTTAAACCATCTTCTGAATCACTGTATGGCGTTCTGCTGGACAACTGCGTATAAATTTTGCCGTTATTAAAAGATTAGCTTAGTGAAGCTGATCTTTTCTTTATCTTATATGAAGGAGGACTGAAAAATTACTTCCAATATCTTATTCTGTGAAGGTGGTATTCAAGTTTAAAGCTTTTGTCTCATTCGTGTAGAAATGACTGGTGTAGTAAGTCTACTATGGAAGGTTGGTACCCCCATCCTCACATTCTTAACAATTGTTAAATTATTCTAAAGAAAATTTAAATTAACTTTTTTACTATTTGAATTATTTTCCCTCCCAACTTTCTTCAGGTGGTAAATTATATTCACTTGGTTGGAAATGTGACCTGAGGTTATCAGACCGCATAGCAACCGCGCACATTCACCCCTCATTGGTAGTAAAAACAAAGCGATCAGCTGTGTTTGTTTACACGCCATACATACTGCACACAGTAAAATGCATACATACTTGCCCACGTGTATTGCGCAAAGGTTTGTTTTCACTCCAGCAAATGACGTCATCTTCCAGATGTGACGTGGCACCAACCAAGTGAATAATTACCCTTACTACATTCTATTGTACTCTTTTCATCTCATATGCAATGGTATTTTAGTCACACAATTGCAGGACAAAATGTGATAGAATACATAAAGACACAAAGAGGATGGCTGTGATGTCACAACTAGTCTTGATTTCAGTCGTTTCTACACAGATCGACCCTGTTTTGACATAGTTGCGAATGTGCAAAAGTAGTTTTCCATTTTGACATAGTGACAAATGTGCAATTACTTAACAATGTTTAATTGCTAATTAATATGATTTACAAGTATCTGCTTTTTGTATTTGTGTCATTTGTTTTATACAATTGAAATTATTTATTAGTTATAGAAAACATGGAAAACAAACATATAAATAAATGATAGTAATAAGTGCTTAAAGATATTTGCCACTATGTCAAAACGAAAAAGAAAATGCTTTTCCAGTCAATTCTACACTTGCCACCACAGTGTATGTCAAAACAGTGATGAAATGATTCCCAACTTCAATATCTCCATAATGGAATAAGATTTTACAATGCTTTTAAAAAAATAAATTTTGTTTCTTTTGAAGTCCCCTTTTATATAAGATGGACTGTTATGACCGCTATACTAATCCTTTAACCTTTACTCTACCACGCAACGATATTATAGCTGTTTTGGGTGCCCTGTCTTTGACTCCGCCTCCCAGGCGCATTTTCAAAAAAGTGCTGGTATAGTAAGGGTTAAGTTTATTTATGTTTTGTCTGTACAGGTATGGTTCCAGAAATTTTGAAGTTTGTTGGTCAGAAATCTGTGGAGGTTCCTTCAGATTTTGTAAGTAGTTGATAATTCTTCAGAATTCTACAACATTCATTTAAACCTACCATTTTCTTACTTTTTAAAAGTATGATTTAACTTTTTCCAATTTATGATTTTCTGATTTCTCTGAATGCAAATTGCAAAAAGTGAAAAAAGGAATCATTGGACCCATATTGGTTAAACAATTGTTTTTGTTTAAAAGTGCTTATGATTATCAGAATTTCTCAATCCCTACCCTCACTTACATCCCCACCCCATTCACATCACTACCCCCTTTTACATCACTGTCCCCTTTCACATTGCTACCCCCATTCACATCCCTACCCCATTCACATCCCTACCCCATTGACATGCCTACCCCCATTCACATCCCTACCCCCATGCACATCCCTACCCCATTTACATCCCTACTCCCATTCACATCCCTACTCCCATTCACATCCCTACCCCCATTCACATCCCTACTACCATTCACATCACAACCTCCATTCACATCACAACCTCCATTCACATCCCTACCCCATTCACATCCCTTACCCCTTTCACATTTCTACCCCCATTCACATCCCTTACCCCTTTTACATTTCTACCCCCATTCACGTCCCTACCCCATTCACATCCCTACCCCATGCACATCCCTACCCCATTCACATCCCTACCCTATGCACATCCCTACCCCCATTCACATCCCTACCCCATTCACATTCCTACCCCCATTCACATCCCTACCCCCATTCACATCCTTACCCCATTCACATCCCCACCCCTTTAAGCTGCACTACATTTATATATGTGATCCAAAAAACAATTATGTAATTGGTTGTGAGTGATTTAATTCAATCTGTTTTGATAAATTACGTTAAAATTTTAATTCTCAGGTACCCCATTCAAATTTATTGAAAGTCCATATAGAGGGAAGAAAAGAAAAGCTGATGGATGGAAGCAAACTGGACTGGGGAACTGCAGAGGCATTAGCACTTGGTTCATTATTAATGCAAGGTGAGACGCAGTTACGCAGAAACATCCTAAAATAGTAAACTGCACTGTATATAGTGTTTTGTGAAGAAACGTTACTATGCATTTCTTAGTTTATTGATTTTAATAATTGTTTCATTCTTTGGCTGAAATTTCATTTTCAACAAAAAATGAACAAGAATATGTTAAATTATGTTATTTCAAGAAAATTGATAATTTCAAGAAAATTGATAAAAACATCACAATTTTTTTATTTCAGTTATTTTAGTAACAAAATTTTGTTATATTACAAGAAACTCGTTTTGACAAAATTGTACTGCTATATATAAATATTCATGTTTGTGTTCTTGAACAGTGAGATGTGCATGTTGCAAACAATGATCAAGGATCTGAATCATTCATAATCTTCCATCTTGTCACAGATTGTATTTTTTCTGTATGCCACCTGGGTGTTTTAATGTGTGTGTAAGGAGAAAGGGAGGGGGTAGGATCAAGTCCTTATAAAATCCAAGAAAAATGGTATTATTATATTTAGAGTTAATGAGAAACAGTCAAAATTAGTTTTGATTTTATATCTTTTTTTTAAGACTTGCATTATATATGTGTCTACACCACCAGCAGGGAATGTTGGGGAAAATAACAGAGAGAAAAAAAAGAGGGGGGAGGGGATTTTCAGGGAATATGACAGGGGCCTTAAAAAAGGGGGAGAGTGGTCAGGGAATATGACAGGAGCCTCAGAAAGGGGCATTCATACTTGCAGAAGTGAAAGTAAGAAGAAATGATTGTATTAGGCAACAAAGTACCTTCAAATTATTATTTTAAAGGACTTTTCAATTGTACTAAAAAATCATAGCTTATCACTCCAATTTAACATAAGCTACACTGATTACCTGTCTTATTTCGCATTCAATTTAAACTCTTGCTCATTGCATATGAAGTACTCAACAGAGTCGCCCCAAAATATCTATGCAACCTAATCATGCCGTATTCTTCATTCCGTTAACTTTGTTTGTCCACCATAATTCTTCTTTACACTCCAAAATGGAAGCTTACTACATATGGCCATCGATCAATCTCCGCTGCCGCTCAAGTACTATGGAATGTACTCTGCATGGCCATACAATCAGCTGCAAATATGATTACTTTCAAACAGAGACTCAAGACTCATTTATTTTCTAGAGCATTTTCTTATTAATTCAAAGCAGCAATGAACATTGTTTGTATTTTTACTTTGAATATTGATTGGTGCTATACAAATTTTATACATACATTGTTAGAATCTTTGTACATATTTTTGCATCATGTCAAACAGTCATTAAATACATTCATTTGTTTTCTTCTCATTATTACAAAGCTAATGTAGGTCAACCTGAGCAACAATGGAACTGTTCTTTTCCTTTAAAATCCTCAGGTTTCCATGTCAGGTTAAGTGGCCAAGACGTTGGACGGGGAACGTTCAGTCACAGGCATGTCATGCTGGTTGATCAGGTGACAGGTCACATGCATATACCACTGAATAATATAACACCTGACCAGAGTGCCTTTCTAGAGGTGAGCATAGGAGAACTTCTTTTGGCTGCTGGGAGGGACCTGAAAAAATGCTGCAGGCTCCAAATAAGTTTAGCTTGAATATTTTTTGTTTGTCACAAGCAATTTAAAAACATTTGAAAAAGCCGAATCCTGAACTTGGCATAAAATAAAGAGTCATTTAACATTAAATAAGAGTCTTAGAATAAGTCACACCCACCTCACTCACTCCCACCGCCTTATTGGCTCCCCAACCCCTCTGCAACATTTGCCATTGCACTTTCACAGTCCATCACGTTCTCCTTGCTAGCCCCTATATAACCTTCCCAGAGCTTTTCTCGCAAAGATATTGTAAAAATGGACCAGCAGTACAAAATTAACACAGTACAATCTCATTTTATGGGACCTGCACTACGAAAATGATGAAAAATGACCTTTTTTTTTTTACCAAAAAAAATGTAATATTATTTTTTTAAAGTAAAATCTTTGTATTTATTTTTTCATATCAAAAAAGACACCTGCACTACGAAAATGGTGCAAAATAGGCACCTGCTTGGCTGGCACAAATAAATATATAAATACCTCACATATGGAAGTGCCCCCTCCCCCCCCCCCCTCTCCCGTTTAACATTTTAACAAATTTTTTAAAATAATTGCAGGTCAAAAAGTCAAATGTCAAATGAAACAAATTTTGGTGATGGCTGTATCTATTGAAGGAATTACTTAGTTTCTTTACAAGTTGCATAGGTGGGCAGAGTTTAAGATTCTAACAAAAATTGAAAATAATTGGAGGTCACCATTTTAAACTAAAAAAGTACAAGACCTATACCAACCTATGTTGTACCATGATACCTTGGTACATAAATATGTGTCCTGTAGACTCTAAGGTCAATAGGCCAAAGGTCACGGAGCTATTGACCACTTTTTACCATTTTCCCCTATAGTTATGGAATGGTAAGTGTGACGTGATCATGAATGGTGTCATACAGTAGGGTACGATCAATGTGAAAAATTTCAGATGTTGTTTCAGTGATTAGGGGTAAAGATGAGAAGTAAAGAGTTCAAATATGTGATTTTAGGGGGTAATTATGTATCAATTTATTAATTTTTGTGCCACTTTAAATTTCAAAAATGCAAGACCTAACCAATGCTATGTTTGTATCATGATACTGTGGTACATGAACTTGTGTCCCGTAAACTGTGGGGTCAAAAGATCAAAGGTCACAGAGCTAGTGACTCCTTTTAACCATTTCCCCATAGTTTCGGAATGGTAAGAGTGATCTGAGTGATTTGTACAAGTTAGTACCACTTTAAACTCTTAAGAGGGCAAGATCTGTACCAACCCTATGTTGTATGATGATGAGATCGGCAACTCCATGGATTGCTTTTTTGTTTTATTTTGGTAGATTTGTATTTTCCGTCTTAGGTTGTCAACAGTCCATTATCAGAGTTTGCAGTTCTAGGCTTTGAGTATGGAATGAGCATCGAACATCCTGGTCGTCTGGTGATTTGGGAGGCTCAGTTTGGCGATTTCTTTAACACTGCTCAAGTGATCATAGATACATTTGTTGCAACTGGGGAAGGTTGGTATTTCTTTGTTTTTGTTTCCTTTGTTCCATAAGTGTACCGTTGATGACGGTTATGGCATAAGCTAAGCAAGTTTTGGAATGCAACATATATATGAATGAATCTCGAATGAAGTTTATGAAAATGATACTAATATTACGAAATGTTTTTTTTACTAATTAAATGTTTTTTACCTTACTACATTCTGTTTTACAAATTTTCATGATATAATAAAAACAATTAAGCCACAAGATCTAAGAAGATAATGAATATAATACAATACCTCTATGCTAAAGAAGAGGGGCGTCGCAACTTAGGGGTGGGTGATATGTATGTGTGTATAATATTTGAGAATGGGCAAAATTCAAGCAAAGCATGTGGATTATTAAAGAGCTGTAGCGTAGCTCTATTTTTTCCAGTGAGCAATGATAATTTCTTCCGAAATCGTATTCCAATACTTCTAAGCCAACACCTGAAATTTCCCGATCTTCCGAAAAATGTTATCAAGCTTCCCCATTTTTCCTAATCATGGTCTTAAATTACCCGATTTTTTCAAATCATGTTCTTAAATTCTTCTATGTTTCTGAATCAAATTTGGAAATTTGAAGTCATGATATAAATTTTTCTGATCATTCCGAAAAATGTTGTCAAACTTCTCAATTTTTCTTAATCATGGTCTTAAAATACCCGATTTTTCCGAATCAACTATTGTAGGCTAAATATTCGGAAAATTCGGTCTGCTGGGGTGCACAGCAACTTTTAGAACTACATTGCGGGCACAGCATATTTAGTCGTAATAGTCTTCTGGATGTTTTGGCTGTGCACCACACATACAGCATATGTGCTGCATGACATTTGAAGAACCAATTTTTCTCAGATCGATCAATATTGTTGATAACAAATTTTCAGACATAGTAACACAAAAATGCTGGGTTATAATTATAGACCAGATCCGTCACCCATGGCCAGCGTGGGTCGTACCCTCTCTCTCAGTGGTGTAGAAAGTGGGGGTTGCAGGGGGCAAGTGGCCCCCTGACAGGATTTTGGATTTTGCTTTTGCTCTCCCGCTCGAGCCATCTCTTGCCTGGTCAACCTGCCGCGAAAGTCATAAAAAAGGTGACATTAGTAAAATCATCATCCAGAAAATTCCTCATAGAGGAGAAGAAATTATATTCTACCATCTGACCATATTCAGGTGTGAATATCGATCAACTAATTTTGGTTTAAAATACGCCTTCACTTTTTAGTCGAGTGCTCCTTTAATTAAAAGAAATACAAATAATTACATTTCTGGACTTAATGAAAATCAAATCAAGTGGTTTCTGGTATCAAAGAAAATCATAACAATTGGTTTCTATCATGATTGGAAAATAATGGAATGTGAATCTTGCCTGAAAAGAACTCAAACAGTAAATTCTTAGCCTGAATAAAACTGAAAACGTGATTTGAATTTGGAAGAAATTAATCAGGTGGTAGATGATGGTAGTAGTCAGAATGCAAGTGGTCGACACAGATTAAAAGTAAGGATAGATTCTTTGGAGATGAAGCTTGGCACGCCTAGGTTGAATTGGGATGGAACTATTAGGCATGTTGGAATTGCCAAGGGGTGGGGTATGCACTCTATCGAGTGCTGAAATTCTAGTTGGTTTAGGGGAGATATATAAAGGATTGCATAAAGATTTTGAGCTGTGTTCTTTTCCATACATCATAACTTTTGCACATAATATAAAATTCTTCCAAATTTAATTTGTCGTAAATTAAAAACTATAAATGCTGTTTCAACCATTTAAAGACATATCTGCTTAAAAATGTATGCTCCGTCATTGCCATCTTTGTGTCCATATACCTTTAGAGTATCAGTTTTGTATTCAGGTTCATCAAAGTATTGGATAAATGGCAGTATGGGAAACAGATAATTAAATGAATAAAACAATTGAATAATTAACTGTGCATTGATTGATTGTCAGATTTTTATACAGTTTGGTGACACACCTGATTTATATTACTCAAAAGACTTTGATTCTACAAATTAGACGCACTGGATGGTAATTGCACATTTTTTTTTTTAGCATTCATATTGGGTGAATAAGTTTAGCACATTTTTGTACATGAGGCACCTTACAAAAATTAAATAGGTATTTTTCATCCACAATTTAGTTAAGACAAAATTCAACATATTGCTTAATAAGTGTTTTCCTTGTTATTCTTTTTGTCTTCTACTCCACTACAAATGTTTTCAGAGGTATGTAACAGGAGACAAATACGTGGATTAAAAACTCAATATTGAAGGTATCGATAGGTATTGAATGTTTTAAATAAGGGTTCATGGACGTACAGTCCCTTCAATGCAGGGTTCCTTGAATAATACGTCAGGGTTGCCCGGGACAACCAAAAATCTTATTTGGGGAACCATGATATTTACTTGACCTGCCCGGATGGACGACCTAGTTTTCTACAAAATTTGTATTGCATGTATAGAGAAAAAAAATTCCACAAGACACCCCTATTTACCTTCAAGACAATGACAAATTCATGTAACTCTGCCCGCCAGGTAAGTTGATTCTTTTTTGTTAATTTGATGATTTTTGCTTCGATGTGGGATAATGGACAGTCCTTTATCTAATATTACCTTACCTTTCAGCTTAATTTGGCATAGCAGATTATGATCTAAGTTTTGCACGTAATGAGAATAAAAGAGAAAAATTTTCGGAACAAAAATGTATCCAGTTTGTTTCACCATGTGTTTTGCTTTTACAAGTATACTGGACATATCTTGGCACTGCATATAACAATCATGTGTGGAATTAAAAAATGAGTACTATCCCCTTAATTTGTTCATCCCCTTACTACCAAATTTACCTGCTAATTGATATTCAGTACATGCATCAAAGCAAGCTATTTGGGATTGGTGCAAGATAATAAATGATTCATTTTTTCCCGTAGCAACCTTTTGAAATATTTATTGACATCTCCCAACTTGACACCATCCATATATCACCAGATAATGGACTATGTACATTAAGGGGTGTGTCCCTATTTCAGCCAATCACATTGCAAGAAACAAACTGAGATGTGCATTTTATTCCTTTTGTCGAATGCAGGAAAGTGGCTTCTTCAAAGCGGTCTTGTATTGTTGCTACCGCATGGTATAGACGGAGCTGGACCCGAACATTCCTCATGCAGAATTGAAAGGTTTCTGCAGATGAGCGACAGTAAAGAAACAGCTGTTGATGGCGATGATGTGAATTTTCAGTTATGCAATCCCACCACCCCAGCGCAATACTTCCATCTTCTACGGAGACAGGTAATGTTTTAGTTAATGAACTAGTGCCACATAGAGATAAGGATTGAATTGAATTGATTAATCGTTTAAAATTGTTAAAACAGAAAGAAAGAAAGAAAAAAACATCAGCAACTCTTTTGCAAGTTCCTGAAAATTCAGACAGATATGCAAATGTGTGATGTCATCGGTTGAAAGCTCTCTTGTTTGTATTTCAATTCAATGTGTGTTAATCCTTTCTACAGTTACTTTGAGGAGTGCATTATCCAGTATAACTCTTACTCTACCAGGGGCTTGAAAAAAGTGTTCTAAATTTGTGTAACTTTTTTTTGTCATATGAATTTTTTTACATGAATTTTTTTACAACTTTCCTATCATTTTCTTCCATTGCAAGTTAGGTTTTAATGGAAGCTAACTTATTGATCTTTTGAGTAGTGAAAGCAAAATTACAAAAAAAATTGAACAAATATATGGAAATAAAGCAAATTTTAGGTAAATTTGGTCAAATCTTTGCACGAGTATAATTTCTTGTGAATATTGAAAACAGAATTTTGTGTTACATATTTAGATTCTTTTATAAGATTTTGTTTTCAACGATGCTAACATATGATTTTTAACTAGGAAGGGAATGATGAGAAAACAATACAAATAATTTTCGCCAATAACCCCTGAAAACCTCAGCAGAAAAATTACAGTGTGGCACTGGAGGCTTGAACCTGGTGCACTCGTATGCTAGTATGCATTGATAAACCGCTACACGATGTAGTCACTATTTATTCAAAGGTGAAATTTAATTCTTATAGTTTTGGATCAATTTAGAGGAAGTATGCCTTTATTTATATATCAAATGAAAGGAAATTTTTAGCAGTTTCGAATGACAGTTCAATGAAGCATGTGCGATGTACAGTTTTGTTACATGATTTTTTAATAAATAGTGTCAAAAATGACAAAAAGTTATAAAATTTTGAAGACTTTTTCCCAGAAAAATAGATTGCAGATAGGTATGATACAAATTCGCCAAGAAATCGATACTATCATATTTTAGGTTTTGCATGTTTGATTTTGAAGCAAAAATGTGATCTTGAAGTTTGGTAAGTTAAAAAAACAAACATTTTTCATCAATTTTTTTTAGCAATTTTTGAGTTTTACCCATTTTTAAGATAATTTTTCTCAAAAATCTTTAATATATCTCCTATAAAAAAGTTACCATTTGTGAAAGAAATATTTGAGTACTTTTAAATGATACTAAGATTACTCATGCAGAACTGTGGCAAGATCACGATTTTATTTTGAGAAAAAGGTGGTTTGAAAACGGTGGTATTATTGCCACATGGTTGAGTAAGGCTTAATGATGCCAATACATGAACTTAAGTATACCAGAAAAATGATCAGAATAGATGGGTTTGTGTAAATTATTTAATTCACATTTAAAAAAAAAAAAACTAACTAAGCGAGATATATCCCTTTTTACAAACTTTATTACCTCACTGGAAGATTCTCTTTGAACTATGTGTTTATTGCCAGTTGAGTGAGGGTCATTAGAGGAGGGCGATGTGGTGATGGGTGATGCTGTTGAGGTATTGAAGAAAAGTTACCGAAAATAAAGACAATTTCCTGAAAATGAAGGAAATTTCCCAAAAATTAACGTAGAAAGTTTTCCAAAAATTAAAGAATATTTCCTAAAAGTGAAGGAAATTTTATGGAAGTGAAGAAAATATTATGAAAATTGAAGGAGATTTCCTAGAAATTAAAGGAGATTTCCTAAAGAAAAGATATAAAGGGAAAATAAATTTGTTAGACCTTTATTAAGAGGGGGAGGGGGGGGGGGGAGCATGCTAAAAAAAAAAAAATGGTTCCTATGCCACTGCCAGGTGTTATAATTTTACCATAAAACTTAAAAGAAAGTTTAACTTAAGAATCATGCAAACTTATGCATAATTTTATATCATCTTATGCACAGTCATCTGTCCCTACTAACTCAGACCTGGTTTTGTTTTACAGATGCTGAGGAATTTTCGTAAACCTCTGATCATCGCTTCTCCTAAGATGATCTTACGACTACCAGCAGCTGCATCATCCCTGTCTGAAATGGCTCCTGGCACCTCCTTCAAGCCTGTTTTTGGAGATCAGGTTGTAGATCCTGCCAAGTAAGTAAACACAGCAACGATATACAAGTTAGAATTGTTTAAGTATTCAAGTTTTCATGGAAAGATGGTGTTGTCATGTACAAAACTCAATCAGGAGTTCCTGTACCTCCTTCAAGCCTGTTTTGGGAGATCAAGTTCTGACCCTGCCAAGAAAGTAAACACAGCAACTATATACAAGGGAAAATAGCTAAAGTTTTGTTTTCATGGGAACATAGTGCTAGTAATAGCTAAAGTTTTTGTTTTCATGGGAACATAGTGCTAGCATTTACAAAGGCACTCATGGGTCCTGGTACCTCTTTCAAGCCTGTTCTTAGAAATCAAGTTGTTCATCCTGCCACAAAAGTAAACACAGCAACGATATACAAGAGAAAATGGCTCAAGTCTTTGTTTTCATGGGAACATGTTGTTAGTGTTTAAAAAAGACACTCATGGATCCTCATAGGTCAGTAATTGCTGAGAACTTCTGACAGTAAAACACATACTCATAGACTGCCCACTCCTCCTCCTCCTCCTCCTCCTCCTCCTCCTCCTCCTCCTCCTCCTCCTCCTCCTCCTCCTCCTCCTCCTCCTCCTCCTCCTCCTCCTCCTCCTCCTCCTCCTCCTCCTCCTCCTCCTCCTCCTCCTCCTCCCTCCTCCTCCTCCTCCCCTCCTCCTCCTCCTCTCCCCTCCTCCCCTCCTCCCCCTCCTCCCCTCCTCCCCTCCCCCTTCCCCCCTTCCTCCCCTCCCCTCCTCCCCTCCCTTCCCCCTCCCCTCTTCCCTCCCCTCTTCCCCCCTCCTCCCCTCTTCCCCCTCTTCCTCCTCCCTCCTCCTCCTCAGAGCTTCCATCAACCCCTTCATTGCCGAGCTCTTTTTCAATAACTCTCCCCAAAAATATCTCCTGCCTGCATCACATCAACTACTACAACAACATCTAAACCTCTCCTTTACCTACCTACCTCCTGCTCACCTCACTATCTCCTCTCAACCTCTTTTCACATTTGACATAATCTAATCTCTCTGGCACAATTTGAAAATATCTGTCGTGGTGCCGTGAATTCTGAATAACCAATCAAAAACTTGGCAGAAGCTTTAAGATCACTGTTGAATATTGATGGTGCCTTTGTACTGTTCTCTGTTTATTCTAGAGTTACAAGAGTTATGTTTTGCAGTGGCAAGCATTATTATGCTTTGAGTAAAAGAAGAGAGAAGTTGCAAGCCTGGAATACAGCTCTGGTAAGGTTAGAGAGTCTTTGCCCATTCCCTGCAGAAGCTGTACAGCAGGAACTTCAAAGATATCCATCAGCAGCTGGTAAGATTTTTTATTTTTCAACACAAACATCTCCCAGGTTTCAATTTCATGATCTTATTGAAACTTTGAGATCTCATCGGAAATTTGGAGACCTTATCAGTCAAACTGTTGGATTTGATTGGTATGTTGTGTGATCTCATCTGTTTATTTTGAGATCTCATCTGTAAATTTTTGAATATTGATAAATTTTGAGATTTCATTAGTAAATTTGGGGTATAAATTGGTATATCGTGATATATCATCCAGATGCCATTTGTAAATGAAAGCCGACATACCATTGTGTATATCGTATACAAATGAAGTTCAAATTGTTTTTTATTTAAGTTCAACAAATAATCAAAATTGGTTTATCAATTGGTACCTTAGCTTCAAACTGTCTTGTTTTGTATTCTAAACCTTAAGTTTTACCGACCTGATACCAGATTTACCAACTAGTCTGAAATTTTATTGATGAGTCTGCTAGTCACCCCTCCGGTATTTACGCTACTGAGGAGCAGCATTGGGTTTCACTTATAAATCTTCAAACAAGATTGAATGAAATGTTCCTCTGAATTTACTTGGCATAGTTGTACACTGTTTTGTAGCCAAAGCCTAACATTCAGTTTCTTGTTATTGCATTCAATGTAGATTTCATATGGTGCCAAGAAGAACATCGCAATATGGGAGCATGGTCGTTTGTTTCTCCTCGTTTTCAGAATGTGGTTGGTTGCAAGGTAAGACATTCTTCCAGGTCTCTAGTCAAAGAATAGGGAGTCAAATGACTTTCCTCTCATACCCCAAAATTTGCTTGTTAAAACTTTTCAAAACATTTTTTTTTATCATTTTAAAAACTCTGGAGGTAGCATACCAGCAGTAGAGAACTTCTATCCTAGAAAAACCAACTTCACAGTCAAAAAGATCCTGCCGTAGCTCTGATCTTAACAACGTGAATGGTGTGCAATGAAAAGATGTACTTTATGGTAAAATATACTGTCCCTTTTCCTCGCTCAATTGCAGAATGTACCATGCCATTATACAGAATTGTAAAGCATTTGAAATTCCCTTCATAAAAAAAAAAAAGGAAATAAAATGTGTTGTGGGTAATTTTGCAAAATGGAGTGTAAGTGTGAACAAGAATCTTTTTTATGAAATGAGGATCTAATGCAAGATTAATCAAGAAGGTTTGTGGATTGATAGTGGATTATAGTAGATTTGAAAGTTTAAATGTTGTGTGGTTTATTTTGTCAGCTGTTTTGCAAAAGTGGTTAAGGAGTCATGCTCATTTGTAAAAGGTACTGGGTTCGATTCCCCCTGCGAGCGCTGCATTGCGTCCTGAGCAAGACACTTTACTCTGCTTGCTTCCAGCTCACTCAGCTGTAAAGTGAGTGCCAACACTGCTGGGGACGTGACCTGCAATGGAGTGATGTCCTGTCCAAAGGAGCCATGTGCTCTTATCTGCCAAGGAAATCGAGGATAAGATCTGGCCTGATGGTCCTTCATGGATGTACCTTTTGCAAAAGCTTCCCCACAAAAGATGACTTGATAGCTTGTTGTTTAAATGTAGTGGTTCTAACTCTGGACAGAAAAACATTTAAAAAACATTTCATGAGATTTTAAAATTCAGATTTATTACTTTGCTAGGATGTATTTGTATTTCTGAAACTGTAATTAATTAGAGAAGACCTCCATGGTGTAGTGGTTAGTGTTTTGTCCTCTCACCCGCACGCCCCGGGTTCATATCTTGGTGGGTCTGCAACCAGTGAGTCCACAACTGGTTATCAAAACTGGTTATCAAAGGTTTTGGCTGTCATGATATAATGTCCAGCACTGGATGTTTTCAAGATGTTAAACCTTGCTATGCTATGCTATGCTAAGTCATGGCTCTTTGAGGCAATACTAGCTACATGATTTGAAATGTCATGAAAATGAGTAAAAGTCAAAATCGGTTAGAAATTTACAGCTTTTTGAATCTTCAGATCATTGATTCAAGGAAGTACGCAAATTGTGTAATGTTGAATAGTTCTGCATTCTCTTGTAGAAATCCATTCTTTGTTATAATGTATGGCACAATAGTTCAAAGCAGCGCAGCTGATTACGATTTATTTTTGTGGTCTTGATCGTTTCCACAAGCTTCCACAGCGTGTGCATCGAGAGCAACGTGATTTCTAACTGATTCTTTTCTTCTAAATTTTTCGCTCCGTTTTTCACTTTTCTTGCACAAATTTTGTTTTATCTCATCATTTTCGGATTTTCTCTCTGTGGATGGGCTTTTGTTCTCGGTGAGATCGTTTCCTTTTTTTTTACCTTTCGTTCCATTTCGTTCTGACTAGCCTTTTCGCGCCTTCGTTTTAAGTATAGCGGTCCTAATATAGTAGTTCCGCGACTTTTTTTCAAGCTGCCTCGGGTCTCGGCCCTTGGTTTTTTTTTCACGATGACAAAACGCCTTTGCCTTGACCTAAATCTTGACCCTCCCTCCCCTCCCCGTGACCCACCTACTACCACTGTTAACCATTTTTCAGCCCCAATCCCTAAAATCCTTATAATACAGGCCACAAATAAAGAAGATAGTTTCAAGAAAGTTTCCCCATTCCTAATCTACAAGGCACTCCAAGGCCTTGTCGGTACCCTCCCTAAAGTCTCCACCCTCAGATCCGGCGATCTCCTGGTGCACTGCACCAGAGATACTCAAGCTACCACCCTCCTCAATATTAAAACCCCAGCTAATACAGGAATTGACGTTACTGTCACCCCCCACCGTTCCCTAAACTACAGTAAAGGTGTGGTCAGATCCAGGGATCTGGCCCACCTTACTGATGAAGACCTTGTGAACGAACTAACCAACCAAAATGTCACAGAAGCCTGTCGTCTCGTCCTCAAGAGAGACGGTGCCGAAACTCCCACTAACACCACTTTCCTAACTTTTTCCACACCAGATCCCAGTCACCCCTTACATCCCAAACCCCCTCCGTTGCCATAAGTGCCAGAGGTATGGCCATGGGAAAAACTCCTGCCGCAGCCAAGCGCGCTGTGGCAACTGTGGAGCCCTGGACCATGACAGCACCTCCTGCACCAGCACCCCACACTGCACGAATTGCAGCGGTACCTATCCAGCAAACCATCCCTCCTTCTCTAAAGACTGCCCCACCTGGCTCCAAGAAAAGCAAATAAGCAAACTAAAATTCCTAAACCCCAACATCACTTACCCAGAGGCCAGGAAGCAATTTCTCGCTTCACTGCACACAAAACCATCCTACTCGAGCGTAGTCTCCTCCAACACCAATAATGCCCCCCCTAACACAAAAAAAACTGACTCGCATACCCAAACAGACCTCACCTGGCTCTTCTTACCAAGTCCTAAGCCCATCACCATTGACAACAAACAAACCACACCTAACTACCCAAACGACCTCCACCTCCACCACCACCACTTCTCCCTCTAACCTTCCTTTCTCCTCAAAGACTTCCGCCATCCCCTACGTCAACACATCTAATGCCAACAAACAACAAACTGAAGCTGCAGGAAAAGTGTTCTTTTCTTCTGGATACCCAGCCATGTTGGCGTCCCTGGCAATGACAGGGCTGATACAGCCGCTAAGCTTGCCCTTAACTTCCTCCCTTCCCCTTTTCCCAAAACCCTCTCTGACATCAAACCGCTTATCGCTTCTCTTGTTCGTGACCGCTGGCAAACCTTATGGAACTTCCAAATTGATAACAAACTCCATGTCATCCAGCCCACAATCCCGATCAAATCCACCATCAACAACCTTTCTCATATCGACAACGTTCATATTACCCGTCTTAAAATTGGTCACACCCACCTCACTCACTCCCACCTCCTTATTGGTTCCCCCCAACCCCTCTGTAACAATTGCCATTGCATCCTCACAATCCAACACGTTCTCCTTGCTTGCCCCCTGTACAACCTTCCCAGAGCTTCCCTCGTTCCCCACAACTCAATTGCTGAGTTCTTCCAGAAAAATCCTCCAGATAGAATAATCTCCTTTCTTCAGCATGCATCCCTCTACAACCATATTAAATTCTCCTCTTCCACCCCCTCTCTACTTTGTTTTTGTTTTACCCATGCACCTCCTCTCTCGATCACAGTTTTCTGACCTTTTGTCCTTAAATTTCTCTCATTCTCCCCCTGTTTCTTTTACTTCCTACCTCTAGGATGATCTGACCTCTCAGGCACAATTTGACCTTAGTTGTTGTGGTGCCGTTAAGCCTTCATCAAACAAACAAACAAACTTGATCGTTCCCAATCAACAATTGCATGGGAGAAAGGTTATAGAAATCTTTGACGGCTAAATTTGACACACAATTGATGAATTGTTCGGTTTATAACACCTATAACGGTTCATGACTTCTACAAAATCATTTTATTATTTTTGTTTTAACAGTTGCGTTACATTGGGAGAGATGTGCTTGGTGCCTCCGCTACCGGCATCGGCCAAGTCCACAAACAGGAAGAAGAGATGGTCTTAGAAGAAGCATTTCACTTAATGCTACACGGAGCGGTTTCTAGAGGGGAGGGGGGAATGTTGATTCATTAAAGGAGTTCACGGTCAAAACGTTAGGGCTTATATTTTGCCAATTCATGGAAATTTTAAAGTAAAAGTGGTCTCAGTTTTAATACTCGTGTTGCCGGAAAATGAATTACCGTATTCGATGTATTAAGCACTCATGGCGCTTTACAAAAAAGAATTGCCCCAAAAAATGGGGCCCAAAGTTCCATCTAAGAAGCACCCATGCTCCGGCTGTGTATGGCATCCTATTCGAACTGTATTGTGTGAAATGGTTCTATACTAGCCCAACAATAACCACCATGAGCGTGGGATACAAAATAAGCAAATAATGTAACAAAACTTATTTTAAGTTTTCAAATTAATAAAATAAATTATGTTATCAGTCAAAAAATGTTGGTGGGCGCTTAGTAGATTAGGGGCGGTTAATATGTCGAATACAGTAAGTATTCATTACAAATGACTTCTTAGATTTGAATATTTATATCAATGGTTTTCACTACCATCACATGCAAGAAAAATATATTTTAATATTCCAGAGACTCTAGATAATACACCCTCACATTTCAGTTAAATACTCCTTTAATCACTTAAAGGATTAGTTCAGTGGTCAAACAAGTTGATCTTATCTGAAAGAGGAATTTAAAAGAAACAAAATGGAGAAGAAAGCATTCAAAAATCTTATTCCGTTAAGGAGATATTTAAGTTTAAAGCTTTGTCTTATCTGTATAGAAATGACTGGTGTAGTAAGTCTGCACTGGGAGGTTGGCATCTCCACATTCTTAACAATTGTTAATGTGTTTTAAAGAAAATTGATCTTACTTTCTTACTATTTAAATTATTTTGCCTCAAATGTGCTTCAGATGGTAAATTATAATTACCCTTACTAGATTCTGTTTGACTACTTTCCTGACATATCCAATGGTTTTAAAGCCAGCAAATCACAGGACAAAATATGATAGAATACATAAAGACTGAGAAATCTGAGGAAGTGACATAACAAATAGTCTGATTTCAGCCATTTTTTACACAAATGATACCAAACTTTGAACTTAAAAATATCTCCTTAACGGAATGCAATTTTAAACGCTTTCTTCCCATTTTGTCTCTTTTGAAGTCCTCTTTGATAAAAGATGGACTTGGTAACCACTGAACTAATCCCTCAATGAATGTTTGCGACTCTTAAGCAAAGGTCCAGAGGATAAATCATGGTTATTCATGACTTGGTCGGAGCTACAAGTAAAGATCATTATTTCATGGGAGGAGTTCTAGGTTTGAGTAATTTGGGAATATAAAGCTGAGTTAATTATTTACTGTTTTCTTTGTAAATGAGACTGAAGCTTCTGCAGCTAACGTGTGACTTTATATTCATTTAATTTTCTATCTATAAATTAATCATGACAGTTTGAACCCTGAATTTGAATCTTTGCATTTATTTCATCTTTTACTTTTGAATTGTAAGTACTGCTTGAAATGTTTTATTCATGAGGAGAGGTTTTTTTGTGGAAAATTCTGTTTTAACAAGCTTCATGCTCATTCTAACTCTTGCTGATTCTTGCTAAGTGTAGTTTTTGATCCATTCTAGTACAATGTCACTATGAAGCAATATCTTTCCTTAGGAGAAATGGTCCGTCAATCATTCACAATAAATGCACACATCACCTCAGGCATATGATGCACAGCTATTTTATCACCAGTTTGCAAACAAATATCTCCCACTAAAGACACCTAACACGGATCAGTGATTTCAATCACAAAAGTGCCCTGATTATTCAGCACTGGCTTTCTGTAATCTCATACACACAAATAACCTTGCTTGAGCTATTTGGCTGTGGTATGCATGGGAATAACAGATAAACAATCATTGTTTGGAGTGGAAACAATACATTGAACTGAAAGTTTGGTTGGTAATTGTCATACAGGAGTTTTCAGGATTAACTCAGGTGTTAGGTGCGGTTAGACTTAAAGAGAAACTTTTCGGCATGAATTGCACTCAATGCAATTAACCCAAATTTAATGGTGAGCATGCGAAGCATAATGCGAACCTATGTAATAGCTATTTTGTCTGTCGGGCTGTCCACAGTTTTTCATGAGATTTCCTCAGAAATGTTAAATTTTTTTGAGAATTTCTCAGAAAATGTTAGTTTCTGCAGAGTTCCCCTCACAAAAAGTTAGTTTCTTCAGATATCCTTATGGAATGTAAGAATTTCCTTACAAAATTTTAGTTTTTCAGAGACGCTTAAGACAGATTGAAAACTATTTTCCTTAAAAACTTAAGATAACTGAAAAATGATATAATTTTCTATTATTGTTCAGAGATCCTCAAGCGTCTCTCTTGTAGCAGTGGAGATTCAAAATTCTTCAAAATATTTGGGCACCAACGGTTGTATCAGGCATGATTATTAAACTCCGCCTTTATTATTGTCGTTATTTGCATAAAGTTGCTACAGTATATGAACTGACCAGACTTTTTATTTAGTATGCTCAGTCAGGAAGTGTGACAGGATGTGACTGCATATGAACGTAAGGAGGGAAGACATGTGGGACATGGTTGGGGGCCATGCGGGACATATGATATAATATATACCATGTGGTATACACCAAGGGCTATATCAGGCATAATTATTTGACTCCGCCTTTTTTTCTTATTCAACATCATTTGCATAAAAGTTGTTATATGAACTGACACTTTCATACATAGTATGCTCAATCAGGGACTGTGATAGCTAGGATGAGACTCCTTATGGATCCTATGGGATGCCATGTGGGTCATGGGGTGGGATGCCATGTGGGACATGGAATGGGATGCCATGTGGGACATGGGGTTGGATGCCATGTGGGACATGGGTTGGGATGACATGTGGAACAGGGTGGAATGCCATATAGTATATATTATGGAATGCCATGCAGGACAGGGTAGAATGCCATGGATGGGATGTCATGTGGGACATGGGGTGGGATGCCATGTGGGACATGGATGGGATGCCATGTGGGACATGGGGTGGGATGCCATGTGGGACATGGGGTGGGATGCCATGGGGTGGGATGCCATGGGGTGGGATGCCATGGGGTGGGATGCCATGTGGGAGATGGGGTGGGATGCCATGTGAGACATGGAGTGGGATGCCATGTGGGACATGGGGTGGGATGCAATGTGGGACATGGGGTGGGATGCATGTGGGACATGGGGTGGAATGCCACGAGTAACACAGAGTGTGACATAAGTTGGGATGCCATGTGTGACATAGGGTAGGAGGCTATGTGGGACATAGGGTAGGAGGCCATGGGGACATCGGATGTGATGTGGGACATCAAATAGGATGTGATTGGGACATTAGGAGGGATACCATGTAGAACATATGGTGGGATTCAATGTGGGACATAAGGTGGAATGTCATGTGGGACATCAGGTGGAAAGCCACTGATGTGGAAAATATGGTGGGATGCCATGTGGGACATAAGGAGAGATGTCATGTGGGACACAGGGAGGGATGCCATGTGGGACATCATAGGGAGGAATGTCATGTGGTACATATGGTTGGATTAATGTGGGTCATAGGGTGGGATTCCATATGGGACATATGGTGGAATGCCATGTGGGACATATGGTGGAATGCCATGTGAGACCTACTGTATGGTGGAATGCCATGTGGGAGATATGGTGGAATACCATGTGGGATAAGGCATGTGGAGATGACATGTGGGACGCAGGGAGGGATACCATGTGGGACATTGGGAGGGATGTCATGTGGTACATATGGTTGAATAATGTGGGATATACATGTAGGATGGGTTCCATGTGGGACATAGGGTGGGATGCTATGTGGATCATAGGGTAGGATGCCATGTGGGACATATCTTAGAATGCCATGTGGGACATATGGTGGAATGCCATGTGGGACATATGGTGGAATGCCATGTGTGGCATGGGATGGGATGTCATGTGGGGCATGGGGTGGGATGTCATTTGGCACATGGGATGGGATCCATGTGGGACATAGGGTGGGATGCCATGTGGGTCATAGGATGGGATGCCATGTGGGACATATGGTAGAATGCCATGTGGGACATGGGATGGGATGTCATGTGGGACTTGGGGTGGGATGTCATTTGGGAGATATGGTGGAATGCCATGTGGGACAAGGGATGGGACATGGGGTGGGATGTCATATTGGACATAGGATGCCATGTGGAACTTGATGTGAGATACCATTTTTATAATTGGCCTGTTCATATGATATGGGTGTCAATTTTCTAGTTGAAATATATATGAAGATTACTTTGAGTTGGTACTTTGTTTAATAATAATAATATTAAATGATAATTAGTTAATATAGTATTTATGTGTAATATCATATTCAAAAATTGGTTTATAATTAACACAATAAATGAATATACCGCTAGCACCATAAAACACCTCTAGCAACTTACGAAGTATTAACCATTTAAGTAAGCCGTGAAAAGTGTTGTGTGTTTTACAGTTGGTACATGAAGCCAAAAAGCTTTTCTCCACAGAGCTTTTACAAAATATGAGTAAAGAAGATATTTGGTGCTTTATGTAGAATACATATAAAAACTAATACTAAAACCTTGAATATAATTCTCCTGGTAATTAGGGGTCAATGTAGGGAGAGAATATGAATTTTATGTTATCATATTTCTTAGCCTTTGCTATTATCCATTCAACAACATTTTAAATATTTTGAATGGATTGAATCCAGTTATTTGGCATACCAACAAGGAAGGAACTACATTAGTTATTACAGGAATGGGCTAATGAATGTACAAGGGATTCAGCTGATTCATTTGTTATCATAGGCAAAAGTTTCTTTGTATTTCAGAAATTCAGACATTACCAGATTTGAATGATATCAAATGAGGAGAGGAAAAAAAACAACTTATGATGCTTTAAATGAAAGTGAAAGACAGTTTTTGAAAGAAAAAAAAAAAATGAAAATGTGAGCACATTTGGTGAAGTTTGAATCTCAATTTCTTGTGTATCTTCAAAGAACATTACCGTGGCCAATTTGCATTCAGTGGGGTCAGCCCACATCATAGAGGTTCAATTTGAGGGCAAATTTTACACAAAGTCATCCAGCCAAATATTTGTTATTGAAGTAATTTTGCCAGAACTTTAATCAGTGGGGTCAGGCCCCACATCATAGAGGTTCCATCCTTTTGAGTTTTCACTTTTGAATTTGCAAATTTTACACAAAGTTTTCATCTAAATCATGCCAAATATTTGTTATTGAAGTATTATATTTTGCCAGAACTTTATGTTTGAAGAAATTTGGTGTGTGTGGGAGGAGAAGGAGGGGGAGTGTGTAAGGAAAATATGACTTGCACCTTGTTTGTATATTTTTGGATGAACTGTGAAGAAAAGTTTATTCACTTTGCAGTTGACATGAATGTGGTGCTTTGTTCAGAGAATAACGTTATGGGGAGGGGAGGGGGTGTAAGGAAAATATGACTTGCACCTTGTTTGTATATTTTGGGATGAACTGTTCACAGCTGACACAAATGTGGTGATATGTTCAGAGAATAACGTTATGTTTTCACGAATAAATTATTAAAGTGTATTTAGGCAGATGATATTCATTTTTTATCTTTAAATAAAGAGCATATGGAATGAGTGCATGTGATGATACTTACTCCTGAATGTATATGATATAATTATGTGCATGTAATTATGAAAAAAAGGTAGTAGGAAACAAGTGGCAAAAGGATGTCTTGCCACTAAAACGAATAGGTAATTTGTTTTGCCACAGACAAAATATGAGTTGTCCTTGAAGGCTTTGAAATAAAACAAATTAATTCTGTGACTAGTATCTTGTGTTGATAAATTTACCTTTCTTTTGTTAATCAATATTATTATCATTGTCTTTATTATGGTACGAAGAGTGCTTTTCACATTACATTTATTGTTCCTGTCTTGTGAAGTTTTTTTTTTGGTTTTTTTCATATGTAAAGTAAAATGTAAAATTGTATTGTGATAAAAATAAATAAATAAATGAAATGAAATTCTGTTCCGAATTTTTGATGGCCAATACGTAGACACCATCTGATATTTATAAAGATTTAAATTGTCACAGTAATTGCTTACATGGTGGGAATACTATGCAAACAATTTAAAGTTTGGAGCAGTCCTGTCCAAAGCATAGGGCTGTTGAGAGGATCACGAGGATTGGGGAAAACTTAAAATCTTGACCTCCCCCCCCCATATCGGAAAATTCTGATAAGCAAACAAAAAGGGTCATCACCTATTTCTGTTCCAATTCAACACCAATTTTTTCAAGTCCAGCTGTTTGAAGGCACAATCCTTTTTTAAATTTTACGGGCTTTTATGACCGGAGCCCACACACCCTCCCCCAAACTCCCTTCTTGGCGGTACTGCCCATGCATTAGAAGTTAGTTTCAGAGTGTGTCAGGATATATACAACTGTCTTTAAGTAAAAATTTACAGTTTGTTTGATTTTAAGTCTTAAGAACTATTGTGTATAATACATAATAAAAGCAGGCTCTTTTCAAAATGACTTTTCATGACAAGTAGCTCTTTCCCATAGATGACCTACTTAAAACCTAAGAGGACCCATATTGGTTTTAGGCAACTCCTTTATCTTTGAAAATATCAAAGCCTTGTAAAGTAGCAACTCTTATGTTTGTTGTTTCATGGATTTGCGCATAATTTCTCTGTGAATGAAACCATAGGGCAAGTGTTTTACCTGGATTAATTAATTTTCTTAGCAAATTTAATTAAAAGTGAATCAACATTTAACGTTTTGACTCTCGCCCAAATTGTCTTAACTTAGTTATTGAACCTTGGTGCAATGATGGAGGTATCAACTGAACTGCTCAGATAGTAGCTCTATGGAAAATCCAACGAAAACTCTCTCTGAATCTGTGAACATTTCTAATTAATGTTATATTCATTATATATCTCTTTTTTGACCTCTGCAACAATCGTTTTAAATTAGTTTTTGGGTGTACGGAAAGAATCAAATAAAAGTTATCAAACTATCACATATCATAACGCATCAAATCAGACACATTCAGGAATGTTGTCAATTTCATGACTTGTCCTTCTCCTTAAAAATTTGCTCCAGCAAATTATAACCACAAACTTACTGTAGCAAATAGTGAGATCACTTTATCTAAATTAAAATAACCACACAATAAGGACTTTATCCATTGCTAATATGATACTCAGCACCAACTTCCACAACAACTAACGTTTTCAGAATAAAGAAAATAAAGAGGAAAAATCTGACCCGACCTGGTTATGTATCTAACTATGTTAAGTTCCTACTACCAATAGTTTGGGAGATGCTAGCTAGTCTTGTGTGTAGGTGGCATTAGATACACCTCTTTAAAGTTCCTACCAATAGTTTGGAAGCTGCTAGATTGACGTGTGCACTGGTGGCGCGGGATGTGCCTCTGTAAAGTACCTACCAGTATTTTTGGAGCTTCTAGCTAGACTTGTTTGCCCCTGCCCCCCTCCAACACCAACATTAACCCACCCAAAAAAAGTACTTTTTATAGTACTATTATCTCAAACAAATCAATTCTAAAAATATCATGCCCATGTGAACACCACCACTCAACCCCTGACCACCCCAACCCCCACTTAGTAACATGCAGTTCCACCCAGTGGCATAGCTAGGATTTCCAAAGGTAATGGAAGTGAAGAGTCAATTTTGAGGGGGAGGGGAAGGGGAGGAGCGGGCAGGCCCTTGGGCCATTCCTTGCTACGCCACTGTTTTGATCATGTACAACCTCCTTTTTTCATCAATTTAGTGCTTAATCAGAGCCCGGATCTGAGGACGGATTGGTCAGTGGGGTAACTGGGATTTAATTAAATTATCTGAATCGCGTAGAAAGGGAGGGGACAGGGGCGATCGCCCTGATATTTTAATCCGTTGGTTGAGTTTGTACATGTCGGCACATCTTGTAAGTTCACTTCCATAACCCCACATTTTAATTGTTAAATTTCCAATAATTTCACCACAATTCCTTCAAGTTAATCCATTTTTTTGATTTCCTGACACAAGATCTGAAATTTTACCACGTTTCTGCCTCAAGATCCTAAATTCTCATGAATATTCTTAATCGTAATACAATGTTGTCCGACACATCATAGATCTTTAGTAATTTTTAACAAACCCCTCCCCGCTTTCCCCTTACCCCCTCTCCCAACCCCCACACACATTTTCGTCAAGCCAATCCCTCTTACGGCCCTCCACGTCTATGACCAAGTTTTCAACATACTAACTTTGTATTTAACGAAACTGAAGAGCGCCACATATTTTAATCATAATAAGCAGAGCAGACGACTCAAAACTTTGGGATTGCAGACGAAAAAAGTTGGAGATGTCTGCAATGAAAAGAAAGCAAGATAAACCAACAAAGTCAATGTTTCCCGACGTTTCTGAAGGTTGAGTTTTGAATTCAAACACATTTCAAACAAACTTGAAATATAGTGAAAGTCTTGTAGATTTTAAGAAAGAATTGAGCACAACTTACGGTGGAAATTGTGACGGATGTTACTGTTAGGCTACAGTAGGCTTACATAAGTTAGATTTAACGTTAGGCTAATGTTACGCAGTAGCATGGTGGGCCCGAAGTTTGTGCACGTAGGCTTAAAGAATTAGCCTACATTTTTTTGTTTTTTTATGGAAAAAAAATGGTAATAGGGCCTAATTGTTTTCGCTGTCAGCAGTATAAATAGATGCTTTGATTTCTTCTCATTTTGTCGATGATATATTCATAGAAGCTTGATATTTTACTGATCAAGATATTCATTACATTAGGCCTAACTTAGTACGAATCTTCATGCCCGAGGCCTAGGCCCAACTTACTGCAACTTCCAACTCATTCGCTCTGAATCTCTGGTTTAGAGTAACGTTAGGCCTATGAATGATAAGGCCTAGGCTATATACATAAAAAATGTTACACCCTGAAGCAAAGTCAATAGGCTTCAACGTGTGTTTTCAAATTAAGTTGCCTAGGAATTCTGGGCAACTTGATATTCGGTATGAAGACTTCCATATTTTAACATGAAAATCAGCACACGGAAACTTGAATTGGTTTTACACCTTGTAATTATTGTAATAATTTAATTGCTTTCCTAAAAGGATACACATTTTTGCTCAAATATGAAGTTTCGGCAGATTTTCTGCGAGTGTCTTGAAAAAAATGTGATATGCCTACACAGGTAAGCATTTTTCCCAAGCAATAAGAAGATAGGAAGCTTGCGTAAGGAAATTATTGACATAATTTGAGTGCGTATCTGCATTGCCTGTGTAATCTTGAGCATATGAATGCACTGATGTGCATCCTATGAGTATGAGCATGTTACAGTATGTTGGCGCATACAATTTGTATGTATTAATATTAAAAAAAGGACAAGGGCATTGAGGTAGTTAAATTCGGATAATTATGATAGTGTGCAACAACGCAATTGTTGCTTCTTGTAACGAATGGCCAGTGTGGTTTTTTTATTGTATCTGCGCCCGTTTTGGCTCCTCCTTTTCAAGTTATACGAGCTTGTTTGCAACATTAGTTGTAATGCTAATGTTCTGTGTACAAGACAATGAATTTTTTCAAGAAAATATAATTTTTACCCTTTTTCACAAGGTATTCGGGAAATCTACCAAAACATAAGTTGAAAAAAGTTGTTCAGCTTTATGTCTGTTAGTTTTTTGGTCCCAAACGTGGCAGATGTCATTCAATGTTGATAAATGCAAAGTTATTCATTTTGGTCAAGAGCAATTTGCGTTTTGATTAATGCATAAATAATTCAAATCTTGGTTGTGTTAATGAAGAAAGGAATCTAGGTGTTATCATGTACTAGCAATCTGAAACTTTTTAAGCAGTGTGCTTTTAGCAGCAGCTGCAAGGGTAAATACTCCAAATAGGATGTTTGGTTTGATCGGAAGAATTTTTGTTTTCTTGGTAGAGAGGTAGTTCTAGTTAGTCAGGCCTCACCTTGAGTATGCTATTCAGGCTTGAGTCCCTTTTATGAGAAAGATAAGTTCATTTTGGAACAAGTTCAGGGAAGAGCCACAAGACTTATTCCCGAATTTCTTTTATGAATCTAGGTTGCAAATTCTTAGTTTAACCATGCTTGAGTTGAGATAAGTACGTGGTAATATGATTCAGGTTTTTAAATTCTATCTGGTAGTGATGCTTATGACTTCCTGTCATTTCTTGCATGCTTAAGGTAATCCTCATGTGACATGTGGTAACAGTTTAAAGTTGATCAAAGAGTTCTCATGGATAAATATTTGGCATTTTAGCTTTTCACAAAGAGTTCTTAATGAGTGGAATGGTTTGCCTGAGTGGGTAGTTAGCTCCAATTCTGTTTACAACTTCAAAGTCAGTTTTTTACTAAGTCTGGGCATCTTTTATCTTTTTTTTTTTAAGTGGTGGTGGTATTAGTTTGGGATTTTTGTGGGGTGACCAACCCTTCTTAGCCCATCATCTTGTTATGTTATGTGCATTTAGATCCTCTGGCAAGTTACCCTACACTTGTGTATTATTTCATTTTGTTCTTATTGGGTAAGTTCCACCAATGTACCTGAACAGATTTAAGCTTGCTCAGTTTGCACATTGAAACAAAATGCTCATCAGAAGATTCTTTGCCCACAGATGACTTGAGGGCAAAGATACTTGAATATTCATATTAACCAGAAAATTGATATACTGTTGCATGCTAGATAAGCTTTTGATTTTGGAAGGGGGACAAAAATACGCCTTCACTTTTCGGTCTAGTACTCCTAAGTTTTAGGAAGCTGGACTTCTTGTTTACATCAAAGTGGCTGGAAAAAAAAAATCTTATTGTCTAAGTGCTGGAGTTGATGTCTGAGTTCTTGAAAATTGATTTGATGTGGTTGCTAGAGTGGCTGTCACTGTCACAATTTAAAGCAAACAAGTTTATCTTATATGAATGAAAGACGACTTTGAAGAAACAAATTGGTGGGAGTGCATTCAAAAATTCTATTCTGTTATTTTAGACCGACATCAGACTAGTTGGGAAGTCACATCCTTAGATCCCTCAATGTCTTTATGTATTCTATCAAATTGTTTGGCTTAAAAACCATTGGATATGCCAGAAAAGTAGTAAAACAGAATCTAGTAAGGGCAGTTATAATTGATCACTTGAAGAAAGTTTGACAAAATATAATTCAAATAGTCAAAAAGTTTATATTTTTCTTTAAAATGCATTAACAGTTGTCAAGAAACTGTGGATGGGGTGCCAACCTTCCATGTAGTAGACTTTGTAGTAGACCAGCCATTTCTACACAGATAATTCAGATATTTTAAAATCTTAAATATCTTCTCAATGGAATAAGATGTTGAGGAGTTTCTTTACCAATTTCTTTTTATTCAAGTCCTTTTTCATAAAGTTTCTTATTCTATAAGAACTATGTCCATCCAGTGGTAAAATCAAGTTAATGATGCACCTCTGTAGATGTAAAGTGGCACGAAGACGACGACGAGTAAAACACAATTACAATGACGGGGTCGTCACCTGCGTATCGGTTATGATAGTAACAATGCTATTACGAAAAGCTTCATACGACCTGGACGAGAACATAGGTACGACGTGCGGACAGACATAACATTGACAACCAAGTCAATGTCCACGGCCTTTGATAACCAGTTGTGGTGCACTGGCGTGTCTACCCAACCCCCAGGCTTGAACCTAGGGCCTCGTGGTCTGTAGACATGTATGATAACCGCTACACCTTAGTTGGTAGACCGAAGTGGCACTTTCTATAGTTCATTATATAATTAAAGGTCATCTATTGTGATTAAAATGTGGCAGCATACATTTTATTCCAAAATGATACTGATTGGCCTATTAATATAAATGCACATTGTACCATCGACCAATCAACATAACCATCAACCAATCAACGTACATAAATTTAAATCTATTTACCTCCACGTTAGAGACAATAACTGGTCTTTAAAGTATTTACTTTTCAGCCCTAATGATGCTGAAAAGAGTAACATTTTCACAAACCCAACTTATGTGCTATCAGTTAGGCATCAAGAGGACAAAATTCTTAATGAGTTTATTTTCATCCTATTTATGTCTTTTGTTTCGATAGCAATCTGTGACACTCAAAATGAAAAAAAGATAATTATGCACAAGGTTAGTTAGGGATGAAATAAAGCACAACAATTATCTGACTTTCTGTTTTGATATGTACATAAGAATTTATTTAAAGTTATGTTGTCTATCATCACCCAAGCCTATCTTTTGTTATCTTACAATATTATGACATCCCCTGTGTGTTTTTCGGTTTTGCAAGGAAACTAAAAGCAATTACGGCTAACTTTATGTCGTATTTTTTGTCATGCCAATATTTATATTATGCACCAAATGATCCATGTTATTTCATGTGTGATTTAATTTTGTAGAATTTATCCCTGTAAAGGGGAAGGGCAAGAAGGATTCCCCGCAGAACTCGGACTCTGAGCGGAGGAAAAGCAAGAGGATACCAAAGAAGAAAGTCCCAGTGGATGCTGAGATTCCTGTCCCTAAGAAAAGAGTAAAAGTATGTTTTCTTTTATGGCTGAATATGACAGTATGGGTGAGTTTGGTTCTGATGCCTTTTGGCTCAGGAACTAAACCAGTCATATTGTGTATGTAGAGGGAAGGGTGCTGGTGTAATGCCCAGCTCATAAATGCAATATCTCATGGGTGTTACATTAGAATCCTGGCATATGTGTTACACAGAAACTGTACAGTGGATGTGTAATTCATTTTTGGTGAAGAACCTTGACAAGTTGCCACTAAATTTTTTCAAATGTTGACATCTTCACAATCGTAAATGTGTTTACTTATATGTGTTACACAGAAACTGTACAGTGGATGTGTAATTCATTTTGGTGAAGAACCTTGACAAGTTGCCACTTAATTCTTCAAATGTTGACATCTTCACAATCGTAATTAATGTGTTTACTTTAAAACTTTGTACGATTGTGCTGGCATGAACAGAGAAGGTATATGTGTCATGTGTACATGTGAACTTGATCTCATTAATACACTTTAGTGCGTATGATCAAATACGGTTTTGCTAAAAACGGTTGTAAATGTGGTATCTCACGAGTAGTAGGTCAATCTTAACCATTGCCGATTGTGGGAAAAAAATTAATCAACACTTAAATCTCTCACCCGAAAGATTACAAAGTAAAATATATGTAATATAACATGTACTGCTTTGCTGCACAGAGTAAAATGGCTAAAATTACAAACAGCTTCTATTTTCAAAATGAATTTCTATTGTCAAAATGAATAGACTGGAATAAAGCCTTCACATTACATAACTTCTTTGCTGACTACAGACTATGGACAAGTTTCATCAGTGTACATTCATTTCAATTCATTTTCATTCCAATTTCATTCTAAACCATCTTTACCTTTCCAAATTCTTCTTACTTTCCTAATAGAATAACTTTATTCACCACTTTCTCTTAGTGACTTGGATTTCCGTTCTTTTTCCATTGGATTTTTGGTAAGATCTTTCCTTTTTTTCTTCATTCCTTGGCCTACACCCATTCTCTGCCTAGCCTATCACACACCGCACTGGGGCTTGCCGCTCAGTGTGGGTAGCTCCTGGGCTTCTCCTTACTTTCCTCCACCTCCTTTCCCACCTGGGTTTTCCTTTTTTTTATCTACCTATTACCCCTTTCTGCTCCCGGGGTATCTGCTGTGCTTTTTTCACCTCCCCCCTCATTTTTTCTTGATTTCGGTCATTAATTTATGCCCTTACTCCTCTTGTTTCCATCACAATGGAGACATCAGACCTCAAGTTTTTCCCCTCAAACTTCAGAACGTTCTTTGAAACACCTCAAACGACCTTCCTCACCTCCTCTGCTTCTTTTTTCTCCCCCCAACCCTACCCTTCTCCTCTCCTTACATCTTCCCACCACCCACCACTCCTCCCCACCATGGCCAAAGTTCATCATAGTCTTGATCCCCCCCCGCCCCCTTCCAGCAACAACAGGCCTCAAATCCTTCTCCACTTCCACCCTCAACAAAACCCTGCAAGGCCTCATAGGTACCCCCGGCCATATTAAATGCCTGAGATCTGGAGACCTTGTCAAATGCTCTACCTCCACCCAGTCAAAACTCCTCCTGGCTGCTACCATTCTTGCAAACACTGGAGTCAACATCTCTCCTCCCCTCCTTCAGGGGGGTCATCAAATGCTCTAATCTCCAGGGCACTTCCTTGGGAAATCAAAGCTGAACTAGAGCCACAAGTTGTCACAGACATTCAACCTTTACTTTCTCTCTCTCGGAACAACACCACAATTCAGACCAACACCTACTTCCTCACTTTCAACACCCCTTCCCCCTCCCCCAACCTCCATTCATGTCGGCTACCTCAACGTCCCCATCTTCCCCTACATTCCGACCTCCCTCAGATGCCACAATTGCCAAAGATACAGCCACAGTAAAACAATTGCCGCTTCCAACCCCAGTGTGCCTCCGCTGTGCCTCTTGCGGCTCTCCCTCCCATGAAACCACTACCTGCAATAATGAACCCAACTGCATAAACTGCTCTGGAGATCACCCCTGCCTCCTCCAACTCCTGCTAAAATGGCTTAGAGAGAAAAGGTATCCAGGATAAAAAAACCTTCAAAATATCTCCTACCCCAAGCCCAGAAAGATCTTGGACTCTAAATCCCCAAACCAATGCAACCAATGCAACCAAAACACCCGCACTTATTCCCAAATCATCACCCACTCCAAACCCCACCCCCCGCAAAAGATCTCAACTCCCACAAGATCACCTCAACCTAACGAATAACCAAAGACAACTCAAAAAACATCCACGTATCCCCGGCCAACCGACACAGACCACCTTAACCCTCCTCAACCTTAACTTCTACCCCCTCCCTTCATTTCCCACCACCATTCAAGCCAAAAAACCCAACCCAACACCAAAAGACCTCTCTCAATGAACCAAACTAAACCAAACTTACCGAACTCAAGACACCATCTATTCAACACCAACTCCCCCACGTCACCTCTCAGTGATGGGGAAGACTCCTCAATCAAACTTTCTTCCTCTTTGACCCTCCCTTTCATTGATCACAATCTCTTCCAATACATGGAGGTCGGACAGCCCTCTCCGGACTCAGGCCCCCTCAAGAGTCCCTCTCTCCACATCACTCTTAAATGGCAGACGTTCAATGGAATTGCCACAGTCTCTCCGCCAACTTCAAAGAATTGAACTTCTGATCTCAACCTTTAACCCTAGCATTATCTGCCCACAAGAAACTTTTCTCTCCTCCCCTGATTCTATACCCATCCCAGGGTATACGGAATCTCATTTCATCACCCAAATTGCCAGAAGAGTCTCTGGTGGCTCTTCTTTTTACGTCAGGAATGACGTCCCCTTGAGCCCAATCCCAATCTAATCTGACCTCCAGGCTACCTGCCATTTCACCACCTTATACAAAACCATCACTTTCTGCAACCTTTACATCCCCTCGACTCCCCCTTACCACCCTCCGACTACCTCATCTCCCAACTTTCCAAACCCTTCATCCTAACAGGTGATTTCAACGCACACAAACCCCTTTGGGGCTCCTCTACCTCTACTGCCAGAGGAAAACAAATTGAAAATCTCCTGAACCTTTGCCTCCTCAACAACGGCTCCCCCACTTATTTACACCAGGTACTGAAAGTTTAACCAACCTTGGCCTCTCAATATGCAACCCCTCCCTCTTTGTTGATTTCTCAGACTGGAGGGTTTACCCTTCACTCTGCAGGAGTGACCATTTTCCCATCCTCATCTCCACCCTCCCCCCTTGTCACACCCTTTCCCACCCAACTGGAAATTTTGGCACGCAGACTGGGGCCTCTATTCCACTCTGTGTAATATCCCATCACCAATGACATCCTTCTCTCCAAAAACTCCGTCTCTCTTCACTTCCAAGATCTTGGAAGTCACCAATTTCACTATCCCCACTTCCACCTTCACCCCACAGAACTTCAAGCCTGGTTCACCACTGACTGCAAAAAAGCTATCTCTTTAAGAACAAAGCCCTCCATCTCTTCAAAATCCACCCTCACCCCAAAACCTTGATAACTTTTGCATCCTTAGAGCCAAGGCTAGGAAGACCATCAAACTTTGCAAAAAAGACTTCTGGGAAACCTATATCTCGTCCTTGGATCTCCAGACCGCTCCTCCAAGATCTGGGACATGATTCGAAACTTCAAAGGAAAAGCTCCTCCAACAATATCTTTCATCTCATCCATAACAACACCAAAATCACCAACCTTAAAGACATCACTGACTGCCTAGCCTCTACTTTATCCAATACCTCCTCCAATGATAATCTTTCCCACTCCTTCCGCAACCAGAAAATTGAGGCTGAAACGAACCTCCTTAATTTCTAGTCTAACAATCAGGAAGACTACAACCTTGTGTTCACCTACCCTGAGCTCTCCTCCGCCTTCATAAAATCCGGATCCTCCTCTCAAGGCCCAGACGGCATCCACTACAATCTACTCAGAAACCTCCCCAGGAATTCCCTAGACATCCTCCTCAAAATTTACGATTACCTGTGGACCTCAAAACTTTTTTCCACAACACCTGGAGAGAGGCCATCATCACCCACATCCCCAAGCCTAACAAAGACAGGTCCAACCCCAATAACTACCAGCCCATCGCTCTTACCTCTTGCCTCTGTTAGATCATAAAACGTATGGTCAACAACAGGCTCTGCTGGTACCTTAAAAAGAACTCCATCCTCTTCCCCACTCAAAATGGTTTTAGAAAAAAACCGGAATTGCCTGGACCACGTCCTCAAATTTGACACCTACATCCCTGATGCCTTTGTTAGAAATCGCACCATCTCTATCTTTTTTGACCTCGAAAAGGCCTTCGATACCAGTTGGCGGTACGGTGTCCTCAGGGACCTTCACTCCTCTGGCCTCAGAGGCCCCCTCCCCACCTTCATCCAGAATTTTCTCCATTCCTGCCACTTCAGATTACGCATCGGTAACACTTACTTCTAAAGGTTTAACCAACAATTGGGTGTCCCCCAAGGCAGCATGATCTCCCCCACTCTCTTTATCCTCAAAATTAACAGCATCACCAAAACTCTCACCCCCAACATCAAATGCTCCCTTTATGTCGACCATTTTACTATCTACTCATCCTCCCCCATGCTTCCATACTCTCCAAAATAATCTTCAACACTGCCTGGACAGCCTCTCTCACTTGAGCAACTCCAACGGTTTCAGCTTCTCTAAAGACAAAACTGTTCTCATCCATTTCAACAACAAAAACTCCTTTTTCCTCCGCCCCAATATTCATCTCAAAGATTCCATTATCCCAGTAGAGACAGTTCTCGCTTCCTCAGAATCACTGTCAATTCATAACTCTCCTATCTCCCCCACATCAACACCCTCAAAACCAAGGTCCTCTCCAGCACTAAGTGGGGAGCCAATCATCCCACCCTGCTCACCTTATACCGCTCCTTCCTCAGATCCAGGCTGGACTATGGCAACTTCATCTATGCCTCCGCCCACAAACTTTACTTGAAACACCTGGAGGTCACTGAAAACACTGCCCTAAGGCTTTGCCTTGGTGCCACTCACACCACCCCATCACCAGTCTCCACGCTAATGCCAACGTACTCCCCTTCGACCTCAGTTGCACGAAGGCTGGCCTCTCCTTTGCTCTCCGCATCCTCACTTATCCTGGGAAACCTTGCTTCCATTCCATCCACTCACCCTCCTTCACCAACCTCTTTAATCTCAACAAATGCATCCCCCACCTTTCGAGATTTGGATGCACTCCCACTTCTCCAAAGCCAACACCAACATTTTCTCCATTGCCAGACACTATCCCACTCACACCCACCTGGACTATTCACCCCCTTTCCCCGCTTCCCCTCCCCAAGTAGTTATACCTTGGGTCTTTCCTCCTTTATAAAAGCTCAGCCTTCCGCTTCAAATTCTGCCAACTCAGTAGACATTTCCACGACTACTCCTTCCTCTTCACTGATGGCTCCATGTTGGAAGGCTTCTCTACAGCCGCCTTCGCCTGTCCTAGCCTCAACCTCTCCTCAAGGCTGCCCGACGAAAGCTCTATCTACTTTGCCGAAGCAAAGGCCATCATCCTGGCCTTAAACTTCATAGAACTCTTTTTTCACCCCCCGTTTTGTCATCTTCTCTGACTCTAAATCCGTACTCATTGGCATCCTCAACATGCTTTGGCCCAACCCCTTCGTTCTACAAATCCTCAACAAACTTCATGCTCTTTCCTCCTTAGGGAAAAGAATATCTTTTTTTTTGATTCCCAGCCACGTCGGCATCCCTGACAAGGAGAGAGCCGACAGAGCTGCCAACAAAGCTCTTTCAAATATTTATTTCTCCTTTTTCAATTCTGCACTCAGACCTCTGTCTCTTTATCTCCAATTACATCAGTAAGACCTGGCAAGACTCCTGGAATCACGAAACCAGTAACAAACTTCACACCAATAAACCCAAAGTCGGAACCAAAACCCCCCCTCCAGCCTCCCTGCACAGTCGCAATTTCAGGGAAGACATCGCTGCCCCCCCCCCCTGCATCCGCCTCGGTCACTCTTCTCTCATCCAGTCCCATCTCCCTTTCGGCTCACCTGCAACACCGACCTTTTCATGAAGCATTTCCTCTTAACCTGCCCCTATGCTTGAACTCCAGGTCTCTTCTCTCCTCACGCACCTCAATCTCGGATCTATTTAAAAACAATCCTTTCTCCAACATTATCAACTTCTTCTGCATCAACAACCTTTCCACCATATCTAATCTTCCTTTCTCTTCCCTTCTACACCTAACCTTGCACACCCCTTTCTTTTCACCTTAATTTTGTCTCCCAAATTCACCCTTTTTCCCCCTTTTTCTCTATCTCAATCCTCCCATCTCTTCTCTGCCGTAACTCTTGCACTTTAATTTCTAACACCCTCTTGGCACATTTGTCTCTGAGTGTTGCAGAGCCATTAAACATCAACCAACCAAACCAAACCAAACCAAACCAAACCATCACATTACTATTATACTCCTTTTTAGTACTTAATACACTCTGTACCAGAATAGCAAACAAAAATTGTATTAGCTATTCTGGTACAGAGTTATCAAGTAATGTGAAGGCTTTATTCCAGTCCATTTTGACAATAGAAATTCATTTTGAAAATAGAAGCTGTTTACAAATTAAGATTGAAAACAAACAGCAGAGTGGAGAGTTATGATAACATTAGTTCAAGTAGACAGTAAGCCTAAATCACATTCATAGGCTATGTTAGCTGTATACTGTCAGTGTTGTAAGTCAGTAGTTTGTGTGGTTGCATTAATGATCCCTCCTTAGTCTTTACGTATATAGCCACAACCCTGTAGACCTTAAGCTAGAATTTATTGAAAGTACAATTGATTTTGCAAACATGAATATTACATATTACAACAGTTGATCATCTTGAACAAAATTACATGATCAATATTTTCTTTATGTACATAAACAGCATCAGGAAGAATACCGTACAAAGGCGCCCTCCAAGAAAAGAGACAAAACGGTGAAAAGGAAGAGAAGAAAAAAGGAGTTGACGTTTGATCAGTTCATGAGAGATGTGTCCGCTTGTATATCAGACGATGAAGACCAGGAAATATCTCAACGGCACAACATTCTCGACATCGACCAGCTTCGCAAGTTGCCCGCCTCCGCTCTGGTGAAGAAGTACACAGAACACACTGCTATGATAGTACCCAAGGATAGAGACTGCTCAGTGATACAACATGTATATACGTGTAAAATGCTGCCTAGTCACTGTTTTGAGAAATTCACCGGCGTGACAGAGGAGACCGTGAAACAGGTGACCAGGCACATGTTGAGGCATGTTGGAGAATTGCTTACAATGGCAAATCAAGGTAACATCAGTGATCTGTTTTGGTAGTGTTATATTATTGTGTTGTGTCATTTTCAAAATAAGTAGCCATGCGTTACTCAAGTCTTCTATTGGCATACTTGGCTGATAAGTTAAACTGATTTCACGTCATGAACCAAGTAGTTTATAGAGAAAGTTATCTTTAAATGCTGGAATGAACATTTTACAGATGAATATATATTATAGATGAATATATATTATAGATCCTGATAAGTTTGTGGAAAAATAAAAGACAATACCGCATGTTGCAAAAGCGAAACAATAATGAGGTTTTGTATCATCTACCTCAGAAACCTTATATCCCCAAGCAAGCTCTTTGTCACTGTTAATCTGTATTGCTGTTTGCATTCTAAACACTTCTGGATCAACCATCTTGACCACTGATTTCATTATTTTCAGTTTTATCAAGGCCAAGTATTCATTGTTTGAGTTCTGTTTAGCCGAGATTTACATTCCATCATTTTCCTTTCATCCAAGAAGCCAATTATTTTTATTCTCTTTAATATCAGAAACCACTTGATCAATTTTCTAAGTCGAATGATCGAATGGGAAACAAATGATCTAATGGGAAACAAATGATCGAACGGGAAACAAATGATCAAATGGGAAACAAATGATCGAATGGGAAACGAATGATCGAATGGGAAACAAATGATCGAATGGGAAAAAATGATCGATTGGAAAACAAATGATTGAATGGGAAAGGCAACTCCTACAAGTGGTATAGATATATGGACAGCTACAAGACATCTGTATTATTTCCCACGAAAAGAGCATTAATGTCTGAGTAAAAGAGCCTTAATTATGAAAGTAGCATATTTAGTTTTTGAGTCCTGGCTGATCAAAGTGTGGTGATATGTATAATGTGTGCTAAATCTGTGATGTATGAGGAGGAAGACAAATGAAACTAGAATTATGGCACTCTGCAGAGCGCATACCTCCGCCCCTCTTCATTCCCCACTGGAATACAATCTACATGTACCTCAGAAACCCTCGACTCACTAAGTTATAACCTCAAACAATCTCTTTCTCACTGTTAATCCTTATCGCCATTTACATTCTAAACAATTTAGAATCATCACTTGTGATCATTGTTTTCAGTTTGATTTAGGCTAAGCATTCATTGTTTGAGCTCTATACAGGGTAGATTCACATACCATCATTTTCATCCATGGCAGAAACCAATTGTTTTGATTTCATTGACACCAGAGACCACTTCACTTGATTTTCTTTGGAGTCCAGAAAATTTATTGTATGGCTGTTCTTTCATGGCATGAGTTAGTTGTTTAACACATTCCATTGAAAAGTTTCAACTAAGTGTTGATAAATCTTGCCCTAAAATATCCCCACCCCTCCATTTTTGCCCTTCTCCTATTCCAAAACATCCCAAATTTTAATCACTTTTTCCTTAAGCAGGAACAAAACCACACATCAAATTTGATTCAAAGCCAGTGATCAGTTCTTGAGATATCTTGATGGCAGACAAAATGTCCCCACCTCCCATTTGCACTCTTCCCTTGCTCCAAAATCTCTCAAATTTTAGTCACTTCTTCCTTTGGCAGTAACAAGACCACACAGCAAATCAATCCAAATTCAATCATCAGTTCTTGAGATATCTTGATGACAAACAGACAAATAGAGGCAAAACATATCCCTACCCCTCCATTTGCACCCTTCTCCTGTTCCAATATGTCTCAAATTTTAATCACTTAACTTTGTCCTTAAGCAGGAACAAAACCTCACACCAACTTTTATTCAAAAGCCAATCATCAGTTCTTGAGATATCTTGATGACTGACAAAAGACAAACTCACCTTAAAATGACCCATCCCCTATGTGCACCCTTCCCCCTGTTCAAATATGTCCCAAAGTTTTTGCGCTTCATCCTTAGGCAGTAACAAAACCACATACCAATTTTGATGAGAATATAATCATTAGTTCTTGAGATAAACAAACGGGTGAAAACATAACCCCCATCCAACTTCATTGGCGGAGGTAAATATTGATGTAATTCTTGATATTTGTTTTATTAAAGAGTCTTTGAAAACGAAGGAAATGTCTCTCACTCTTCAGTTTTTATTAGGGTTGGGACTAAGATCCAATTTTTTGTCAGAATCTGCCACCCCCTCCCCCCTTTAAAAAATATGAATATGGATTCATGTAAGAAAATAGAGAGGTATGCTCGTTCATCCACATCACAAATTTACATATTATGACCTGAAAATGAAAGAACCTGTGAAATGACAAATGTGTAACTAATTTTGATAAGAATTTATGCTTATTTCCATCATTTTTTTTAATTGACTTTTAAGCAATTTAGCTTATTGCTTCTACCTGTACATATACCTTGACAAGCATTTTACATGGGGCATCCCTGAAAAGGGGGTAATTTTTTTTTTAAGGAAGTCATTACAAAATGGAGAAATGCATCTTGTCTTTAAGACTGCTCTTAAAATGAATACCGTTTTTGATGTATTGAGCGCCCCTGCTTTAATAAGCGCTCATTTAACATTTTTTATCTGATAACATAATTTATTTGATTAATTTGAAGACATTAGAATAATAAGTTTTGTAACATTATTTGCTTATTGTGCATCTGATGCTCACAATGTTTTTGTGTTGGTTATTTTAGGGCTAGTATAGAACCAGTTCACACAATGCAGTTTAAATTGCACACTGTATGTGGCTTCGGAGCATGGGCGCTTATTAGCAAAAAACTTTGAGCCTAAAAAGTTGTGCAGCTCTTTTTTCGTAAGTGCCCGGGTGCTTATTACATCGAATACTAGGTGAATATGATGAATACACCTGGACTTAACATACCGTGAATTGAATTTATGGGTTGCAACCTGTTTGAATTGGGAATAAGAAAATTGATTGTTGTTTTTGCCGTTTTATTTTATCAATGTTTGTATTCTTATTGCAGGAATTGGCTCCAATATATTGTCTGGCGAAGATGCCAAATCTAAATCAGGAAGTGTGTTATCGGAACAAGAATGTAAGTTTTGAAAGAGGCAGCCATTTCACTGCTCTTAAAGGAAGTGTTTAAATAACTATTGAACGTAAATTATGTGAGCCATTTGGGTTGTACAGAAGTCATTCCAGCTAATAAAACAGAAAATGTAGGTGTGAATGATTTCTGGAAAAAATTTGTTTATGAGTTTTATCATGTTTATCTGCGAAACAATTTTGGCTTTTGGCTCACTTTGAAGATTTATTAAAATGTTATGGACACACTGTGCACTGTGCCCCAGATCTAAAAAGGCCGGGTAGGTATCATCATATTTTAGTGTCTCTAATTTTGCTAAGCTTCTTCCCTTGTATAGTGTATGTCTTTGTACCTGCATATTGTTGGCATTTGTTGTACTCGTATTGTAAGCTAGGTCTTTAGTAATGTCTTATTATTTATGTCTATAAATAGTTCATTAAGAATTTGTATACCTTGGGCCCCTCCAACCCGACACCCTTGGTTTTCTCAAAATCAGGGGTAATTAACACCTTCCAACCCAAGAGCCTCTTGACAGTTCACTTACTAGCAACCAGCTATTGTTACACCATACACAACACAGGGTAATCCACACCTTCCAACCCGATAGCTTCTTCACCGTTCACTTGCTAGCAATCAGCTGTTGTTACACCATACACAACACAGATAATCCACACCCTTCAACCTAAGAGCCTCTTCACACTTCACTTGCTAGCAATCAGCTATTGTTACATTGTTCACAATAGGTCACTCATCTGGGGCTAAAACCACATTTCGCTTTGCATTGAAGTGCAACAGATTAGTCCTTGGCTGACCCTAAAAATAAATATGCATTATATGCCTGGAGAAATTTGTGCAATGCCTATGAATGTTTGGTGGAACCTTTCTTTTAAAGGGAGTTATTTCATGATATTTACATTTTAGTGTCTATGAAATTTCATATGTAAAGCTTTCAGTGAATATGTTAGAGCTGTATCCTTGATGCTAATTAATTGCAATTTCACATTAAATGCCTGTGGTACTGGTTTCTGTTCTGCCATACATAAGGTTGCTGATGCCTTGTTTTGTGTTCGTCTTGTATTAATATTTTTTTTGCATTTTACAAATGTTGTAGTCTTATTATAACTCTTTTGCATGTTTCTGGATAGTTTTTGGTTGCGATGCTAATAGCATAAGGAAGCTATGCAGTCATGCTAATGTGGTATGTATGCTAAGCCTATTTTAGGCGACAAAGTTTACTAGAAATATACAACTTGAGGTGACACACTTTGGGTGACAATTTTGGTGTTGCCTAAAGTTTTTTTTTTACTATTTCTAAGTATAATTTTATTGTCGCAAATAGCCTTATTTTGTTCTGTGTGGTCTAAAACTCTCATTCCCAAATTTTGGTTATATTAAAGGGTTAAGTTTTAGGGCCAGTTAGGGTCAGGAAATTAATGTGTCAATAGGAATGTCATCCAAAGTAGCAACTCATTACACTGTATGTGCGTAGGTGTCTGTGACAGCAAGCTCGTAAGCATGCTATCTCAAGAATGATAGACTGGATTTATGTCATATGTAGTACACAGATAGCCCATGGTCCGTAGATGTGCCAAATTGTTTTTGACAGCGATGTTATGCATATTAATGAGTAGGCGGGGCTTAATGTAAAAATCTTGAAATGTTCATATTTTAACAACGACATGTCTGTTTTGTTTCATATGTGGTATAATTATGATGTTAGCTGGTATGTGACCTGTTCACAGTGTTGAAATGTTGAATTACTTTAATATGCATAGTGGGCGGGGTTAATAGAATTTTGCTGAAAAGAGCTTGTAAGCATGGTATCTTAAGAACGGTAAACTGGATTCATGTCATATTTGGTACACAGATAGCCCATAGTAGATGTGACTTATTGTTTTGGTGGTGATATCATGCATATTAATGAATAGGCGGGGCTTAATGTAAAAATTAAGAAATCTTATTTTGACAACCACATGTCTGTTTTTTTTCATATACGTTATGGTAATGATTTTAGCTAGTGTGTACGTGTTCATTATATAAAATCGTTGATACATTAATATGCGTAATGAGCTGGGCTTAATATCATTTTGCAAACAAAAAGCTTGTAAACATGATATCTCAAGAACTATGCTTTGGATTCCAGTCATGTGTGGTACACAGATAGCCTATGGTCTGCTGATGTGCCCTATTGTTTTTGGTGTTATTGTCATTCATATTAATAAGTAGGCGGGGCCCAAAGTGAAAATTTTGAAAATGTGATAGATGAACAACTGTATGTCCGTTTTGTGTCACACATGTACTGGGCATGATAATATTGGATATTGTGTACATAAACAGATGTCATTAATATGCATGGTGAGCGGGGCCTAATGTGAAAGTGCTAAATGATGTACGTAAACACCATATATCATGAACGGTATATCAAATTTATGCCATATGTGGTTCACAAATGGGTTATGGTCTATGCATATGTTCTAATGTTGTGGTAGTGATGTCATGGATATTAATGAGTAGGCGATGCTTACTGACCGATTCTTGAAACAGGATAAATGAACAATCATTTTTGCATCATACTTGCTATCATAATGTTATTAATTATTGTGCAAATGCTAATGTTGTCAACATTTTTATTGATCTGTATGGTGGGTGTGGCTTATGAATAAATATGAAACAAATATTTCATGATATGCAATGACATGACATGACAGTAGGCTTGGGCGATATATCGATATTTCGATATTGACCTATATCGATATGACCGATATTGAGTTCAAGGGTCGTATCGATATATTGATATTATGTTTTTTTCAATAATACACAATACATGAACTATTAAAAAGCTAAACATGACTATCAAACATCCAAGTATTTTTTATTAAACAGCCACAAAAAGTTAATAAATTTCATTTATATCAACGTTTCAGGCAGTAAGTTATGATCAAACTTATTAAAACATTTATATTATGATAAAAATTACCCAAAATCCTTCCATGAACAAAAAAAACACTTGACTCGCGGAGTACAGAGGCATTGCGCAATACTTCAACTTTATACTTGATGGCTTCAGGCAACAAAAATCATAAGATGTTGAATCCTCAAACATTGTGTAAGTTTCCTTAAAAGGAATACTGAATCTGAATTTTTATATCAAACAATCATTAATTGACAAATTACTGACAAAACTATGAGGTTTTTCTCACTATTTTGTTCGTTTAGAAAGTCTAAAGTAAAAATATAATATGCCGAGGCCTAAACTTTTTCAATGTTTCTGTGATTGATCTTTTGAGATAGAAACCATGTAAAGAACATTTTTAAACATAATGGGTATTTATTTGAAGATGATATGTATATATTTTGCACTGATTTCTGTTAATTTGTACAAAAAGTTTTACTTGACTTTTTTTGAGCCGAGACGAGATTACCTTGCCCAAAACAGTACATACGAATTACTCATGATGTCCTATAATTTGCATATCGATATTATCGATATTTTTCAGGCGATATATCAATATTGCATAATGCTCAATATCGCCCAAGCTTACATGACAGTTAATACAAAACTTGCAAATCAATCAGCAAATAAAATAAAAAAGCATCAGAACCACAAAACATTTTGGTTCTGGTCACATTAGGTGCTTTGTTGTTACATGCAAAAAGAGATGTTAACTAGCATACATAGTGCTTCTTTATCATGTGTGGTACATAGTGGTACAAAAGATAGATGATAAACAATTTGATTTTTTTTAATGAAGTTGTTTATTTCTTTTTCCTCACGCTCATTGTAGCACAACAAAGCTTACAAAGAACAATTATAGTCCCATCGAATCCAAAGCCATTTACATTGTCCAGTCCTGCAAATGTCCGAACAAAAGATCTCAGTACACTGTTATCAGGTCCCATGAGGGAAATTCCGAAATCAATGAAGTTGTTCTGCTCCCTCGTGGGCAAAAGTCACAAGTGTTCCAGCCATTTATAAGCAAGAAACATTTCACAGGGACTGAGACTTTAGAGCAAACATCATCAACTTCCTACCAAGATATACTAAATGGACTTTATAAAGTGGAGCAGATGTCCTCTGTGAAAAGAGAGGAGGATGATGGAGAGCACTCGGACGATTCTTCAAACTCAAGCGCCATCTTTGAAACTTTTCTGCCAGAAGAGATCCAGACCAAGCAGGCTGTCGCACAAGAGGAGGTTGTCACTTTAGATAAGGAGGACATTGAGAACATTCAGATGGCCGTGGAGGTCCATACGGGAAAGAACAATGGTCTGCTTTTGAATATCTTCCAGTGGGAGTAGATGAAATCTTAAAAAATGTCGGAAAATTAGGAAAAGGGCAGCAAAAAACAGAAGATGCAGTGAAAGAAAAGATCGAGAAGCTCAATGTTCCCTATCAGGATCATAGTTACTCCTTTGCAGATCAAGGTGCTGAGGTTATTGGTCACACGGTACCTGGAGTGCATCCCGTAGATGCCCAGCAGTCTATTGGTGCCCAGCAATCAATCGAAGAATCAGAGCCAGAGCGACTAGACATTGCCCCTATTTTGTTTTCTATAAATGAACAAATGAGTAAGCTTATATCAGATATTGAAACACCAGAGTCTGTGTCAGGAGAGAGTAAAGTGGCTGATGGAGAAGCTGCCAGTACGTCCATCAACAGTCTGAGATGGTGACTAAATCAGCGCAGAACTTGCTGACGACCTTAGCGGAGGCCTCTATAAACATGACGTTGGAGGAGGATGAACATACAAAGGTGAGTTGCTAAAGTCAATACAATGCAGACAACAAGGTTGATGATATATGTCTGCTATAGACCATTCTGAATCAGCAATTTCCAGAAAACTAATTTAAAAATGTCACATGGCCCAAATTCATGTGTTCATAATGGACCAATGGTGTAAGGAGGGAATCTTATCAACCAATGGAAAACTGGGGATTCTTACCCGTCTGCACAATTCATTCATGGTATGGGATCAAGGGTATGAAAAATGTTTTAAATGCTCATTTATATGTGCATTATACATAAATGTAATAATACATGCACACATTGTTGTTTAAAAAATTTCATCCAGAAACTGCAGCTGATTGGTTGGGTAACAAAGAGAAAATCCCCCCAGCAGTTGCTTGGTCGAAGTACTGAATAAATTATGATTGAGCCCACTCAGTTTTAAATGGTCTATATCGTGATAAAGATAGCAAAAGGTGTAATTTGCACAGGCATTTTGTTTTCAGAATTTATTTTACAGTGAGATACCTTGATGTTAGTGTACTTCCTGGCCAAAATTACCATATTCGACGTATTAAGGGCCCCTGCTCTAAAAAGCGTCCACCCAACATTTTTTGACTGATAACATAATTCATTTGATAAATTTAAAGACTTGTTAATTTGTTACATTCTTTGCTTATTTAGCGTTTGATGCTCACAATGTTTTTTTGTTGGTTATTGTGGGGCTAGTACTGTTTATAACCAGTTCACATAATTGTACAGAGCATGTCGAATGGCACATGTGCATGGGCTCTATCTAGGAAGAAACTTTGGGCCTAAAAAGTGGTGCAATTTGAACCCCGTGCACTTATTTTGTCAAATACAGTAATTGGTTAGCATGGTGTATCAATTTGTAGAAAAGAAGTTTTTTTGAATAGATTAGGGGGGGTATCAAAGCAAGACATTTTTATCATGTTGGTTTTCAAGAGATTGATGTTTAATGATGTCACATGTATGTTTTAAACAGATGGAATATTAAGCATTCCATGTACTATTGTTAAAATATTTTTGGAATTAATTAAACACTTTTACAGATTGAAAATATGACTTTTACTTGAGATGGGTAATTACAGTTTTAAATACTTTTCTAGATACTGTGATACAGATTTCTAGTTACTGGATGTGATGTCACAACGTAGTCTGATTTCAGTTGTTTAGACACAAATGTGACAAAACTTTAAACGTGAATAACTGCCTAACAGAATAAGACTTTCGAATGCGTTCTTCGACGACGAAGAGCGAACACACAATTACAATGACGGGGTCGTCGCCTGCGTATTCGGTAATGATAGTAACAATGCTATCACGAAATGCTTAATACGACCCGGACGAGTACACAGGTACGACGTACGGACAGACATAACATCGACAACCAAGTCAATGTCCACGGCCTTTGATAACCAGTTGTGGTGCACTGGCGTGTCTACCCAAGCCAGGCTTGAACCCAGAGCCTCGTGGTCTGTAGACATGTGTAATAACCGCTACACCACAGTTAGTAGACATGCGTTCTTCACCATGTTGTTTCTTTTTAAGTCCTCCATGCTGAAAATTTTCTCTTTAAGCCTACCCGCACCGACACCTGAGTTAATCCTGAAAACTCAGGTATGACAATTACCAACCTTACTTCCTGTTCAGTGTATTGTGTTTCCACTCCAAACAATGATTGTTTATCTGCCATTGCCATGCATGCCACAGCCAAGTAGCCCAAGACTATTTGTGTGTATAATCACAAAGCAGAGCTGAATAATCAAGGCACTTTTGTGATTGAAATCACTCATCCGTTTAAGTCTCTTTGTGGAAGAAGTTTGTTTTCAAACTGGTGAAGAAAATAGCTGTGTATGATAATGCCTGATAACTGTGGTGTAGGTAGTTCAAGCCTGGATTGGGTAGACACGCCAGCACCACAACTGTTATTGACATGATCATCTTTTCTGTCCAAGGAAAGGTAGCGCTTTGATAGCATTCATACCAGGTGTCATTGTAATTGTGTGAAGTAATGGATGCGCAGAATGACCAGATCATTTCTCCTAAGAAAAGATAAAAGTCTGTTAGAAGATGGACTTGACCACTGAAAAAATCCTTTAAGAAGTTAAAGCTAATCAAATTGTCTTCAATGTAGTGACAAGTAAATGAACCCTAAGCTATGATCACATTTTCTTTTGCTTAAGAGTTCTGAATTCAGTCAGTGTTTGGTATGCCAGTAGAAGTATTGAAATATACATCTGTATAAATGAACGTTTCCTGCATAGTGTAGTAATTAAATATCTAAACACAATAGATACATCCCAAATATATTTGTGTTTTGGCTGGGTGTTTGCAACTTAAAAACATCCTTCATGATATTTTTAATCTTAATGTCTTTACTTGCTTTTGCAGGGTTAAGTACAAATGAAGAAATCATACTCCTTGCTGAATTGATAGCACTATAACTAAAACCGTGGCCAAACAACTTCGCTAAGAAATCTACTATTTCGGAAATAGATGCATGAAAGGGATCTATATGTCTTTCATGACAGAATATTATCCATGTGGATATAAACTGAATATAGTCTTTGTGTACCTGATCTCCATGCAGCCAGGATGATTTCTAAAGCCCTTGGCGAAATGTTTCGCTGTCACAACGTTTCCCAGAAATGCGACAAGTCAAGAGCTTTAGTTTGTTGCAGAGGGAATGATGTGTATCGTTGTTTCACAGTGTTAAAAGTCCTCCCTTAATGGTAACACAAAAGGTGGATCAAAGTAACATCAACTTGACAAACCATGTTTGGGTTGTCCACATTGGTGCAATAGATATGCGTGTTACCTGATCCAACTGGACCTTTTGTAGACATTTCCAGATGAGTCTGAAAGGGAAGCAAAAAAGAAATGGTTACCCCACTTCAAACTGAATGCAATAATGGCAAAGGCTGATTGGTCAGGACCCCAAGACACAAACTTTTCTACTTCATTATAATTTCTTGACACAAAGAGATCTATTTCCAGCTGACCCCAATATTGAACAATTTCACTGAAAACAGCTTTATTTAAAGTCCACTCAATATTCGTTTGGAAATTTTGGACAGCTTCAGTGTTAGTCTTGTCTATTGGCAGTTGAAATTCATATATTTTGTATCTATATACCATAATCAAAATCTTTTAGTAACACTATCACAAGTACTTGATTTGATACCACCCAATGTATTCAAGTAAGTCACAGTGGTTTAATTATATAAAACTTGAATATGTGATAAATGTAAATCACCAATGTATTCAAGTAAGTCACAGCTGTGGAATTGTCATATAAAACTTGAATATTTGATAAAGGTAAATCATGACAAAGACATTTTAAACCAAACTCTATTGTAAGTAGTTCTAGACAGTTAATGTGATATGACTATTCAACAACATTCCACATGCCGCAAGCTTTATGATCCTGTAAAAATGCACCTCAACCTAACATTGAGGCATCACATGTTGGTGTTTCATAAACGCACCCCAACCTAACATTGAGGCATCATCACATGTTATTGTTTCATGAACGCACCCCAACCTAACATTGAGGCATCACATGTTAGTGTTTCATGAACGCACCCCACCCTAACATTGAGGCATCACATTTTATGAACGCACCCCAACCTAACATTGAGGCATCACATGTTAGTGTTTCATGAACGCACCCCACCCTAACATTGAGGCATCACATTTCATGAACGTACTCCAACCTAACATTGAGGCATCACATGTTAGTGTTTCATGAACGCACCCCAACCTAACATTGAGGCATCACATTTCATGAACGTACTCCAACCTAACATTGAGGCATCACATGTTAGTGTTTCATGAATGCACCCAACCTAACATTGAGGCATCACATGTTAGTGTTTCTTGAATGCACCCCAACCTAACATTGAGGCATCATCACATGTTAGTGTTTCATGAACGCATTCCAACCTAACATTGAGGCATCACATGTTAGTGTTTCATGAATGCAACCTAACATTGAGGCATCATCACATGTTAGTGTTTCATGAACGCACCCCAACCTAACATTGAGGCATCATCTCATGTTAGTGTTTCATGAACGCACCCCAACCTAACATTGAGGCATCATCACATGTTAGTGTTTCATGAACGCACCCGAACCTAACATTGAGGCATCATCACATGTTAGTGTTTCATGAACGCACCCCAACCTAACATTGAGGCATCACATTTCATGAACGCACTTCAACCTAACATTGAGGCATCACATGTTAGTGTTTCATGAATGCACCCCAACTTAACATTGAGGCATCATCACATGTTAGTGTTTCATGAACGCACCCCAACCTAACATTGAGGCATCATCTCATGTTAGTGTTTCATGAACGCACCCCAACCTAACATTAAGGCATCATCACATGTTAGTGTTTCATGAACGCACCCGAATCTAACATTGAGGCATCATCACATGTTAGTGTTTCATGAACGCACCCCAACCTAACATTGAGGCATCACATGTTAGTGTTTCATGAACGCATCCCAACCTAACATTGAGGCATCACATGTTAGTGTTTCATGAACGCACCCCAACCTAACATTGAGGCATCACATGTTAGTGTTTCATGAACGCACCCCAACCTAACATTGAGGCATCACATGTTAGTGTTTCATGAACGCACCCCAACCTAACATTGAGGCATCACATGTTAGTGTTTCATGAATGCACCCCAACCTAACATTGAAGCATCACATGTTAGTGTTTCATGAACGCATCCCAACCTAAAATTGAGGCATCACATGTTAGTGTTTCATGAACGCACCCCAACCTAACATTGAGGCATCATCTCATGTTAGTGTTTCATGAACGCACCCCAACCTAACATTGAGGCATCAGTTGTTAGTGTTTCATGAACGCACCCCAACCTAACATTGAGGCATCATCTCATGTTAGTGTTTCATAAATGCACCCCAACCTAACATTGAGGCATCACTTCTTAGTGTTTCATGAATGCATCCCAACCTAACATTGAGGCATTACATGTTAGTGTTTCATGAATGCACCCCAACCTAAAATTGAGGCATCACATGTTAGTGTTTCATGAACGCACTCCAACCTAACATTGAGGCATCACATGTAAGTGTTTTATGAACGCACCCCAACCTAACATTGAAGCATCACATGTTAGTGTTTCATGAACGCACCCCAACCTAAAATTGAGGCATCACATGTTAGTGTTTCATGAACGCACCCAACCTAACATTGAGGCATCATCACATGTTATTGTTTCATGAACGCACTCCAACCTAACATTGAGGCATCACATTTCATAAACTCACTACAATCTAACATTGAGGCATCATCACATGTTAGTGTTTCATGAATGCACCCCAACCTAACCTTGAGGCATCATCACATGTTAGTGTTTCATGAATGCACCCCAACCTAACATTGAGGCATCATCACATGTTTGTGTTTCATGTACGCATTCCAACCTAACATTGAGGCATCATCACATGTTAGTGTTTCATGAATGCACCCCAACCTAACATTGAGGCATCATCACATGTTAGTGTTTCATGAACGCACCCCAACCTAACATTGAGGCATCATCTCATGTTAGTGTTTCATGAACGCACCCCAACCTAACATTGAGGCATCATCACATGTTAGTGTTTCATGAACGCACCCGAACCTAACATTGAGGCATCATCACATGTTAGTGTTTCATGAACGCACCAACCTAACATTGAGGCATCACATTTCATGAACACTTCAACCTAACATTGAGGCATCACATGTTAGTGTTTCATGAATGCACCCCAACTTAACATTGAGGCATCATCACATGTTAGTGTTTCATGAACGCACCCCAACCTAACATTGAGGCATCATCTCATGTTAGTGTTTCATGAACGCACCCCAACCTAACATTAAGGCATCATCACATGTTAGTGTTTCATGAACGCACCCGAATCTAACATTGAGGCATCATCACATGTTAGTGTTTCATGAACGCACCCCAACCTAACATTGAGGCATCACATGTTAGTGTTTCATGAACGCACCCCAACCTAACATTGAGGCATCACATGTTAGTGTTTCATGAACGCACCCAACCTAACATTGAGGCATCACTTGTTAGTGTTTCATGAACGCACAACCTGACATTGAGGCATCACATGTTAGTGTTTCATGAACGCATCCCAACCTAACATTGAGGCATCACATGTTAGTGTTTCATGAATGCACCCCAACCTAACATTGAAGCATCACATGTTAGTGTTTCATGAACGCACCCCAACCTAAAATTGAGGCATCAAATGTTAGTGTTTCATGAACGCACCCCAACCTAACATTGAGGCATCATCTCATGTTAGTGTTTCATGAACGCACCCCAACCTAACATTGAGGCATCACTTGTTAGTGTTTCATGAACGCACCCCAACCTAACATTGAGGCATCATCTCATGTTAGTGTTTCATAAATGCACCCCAACCTAACATTGAGGCATCACTTCTTAGTGTTTCATGAATGCATCCCAACCTAACATTGAGGCATTACATGTTAGTGTTTCATGAATGCACCCCAACCTAAAATTGAGGCATCACATGTTAGTGTTTCATGAAGGCACCCCAACCTAACAGTGAGGCATCACATGTTAGTGTTTCATGAACGCACCCCAACCTAACATTGAGGCATCATCTCATGTTAGTGTTTCATGAACGCACCCCAACCTAACATTGAGGCATCACATGTTAGTGTTACATGAACGCACCCAACCTAACATTGAGGCATCATCACATGTTAGTGTTTCATGAACGCACTCCAACCTAACATTGAGGCATCACATTTCATAAACTCACTCCAATCTAACATTGAGGCATCATCACATGTTAGTGTTTCATGAATGCACCCCAACCTAACCTTGAGGCATCATCACATGTTAGTGTTTCATGAATGCACCCCAACCTAACATTGAGGCATCATCACATGTTTGTGTTTCATGTACGCATTCCAACCTAACATTGAGGCATCATCACATGTTAGTGTTTCATGAATGCACCCCAACCTAACATTGAGGCATCATCACATGTTAGTGTTTCATGAACGCACCCCAACCTAACATTGAGGCATCACATGTTAGTGTTTCATGAACGCACTCCAACCTAACATTGAGGCATCATCACATGTTAGTGTTTCATGAACGCACCCCAACCTAACATTGAGGCATCACATGTTAGTGTTTCATGAACGCACCCAACCTAACATTGAGGCATCACATGTTAGTGTTTCATGAACGCACCCCAACCTAACATTGAGGCATCACATGTTAGTGTTTCATGAACGCACCCCAACCTAACATTGAGGCATCACATGTTAGTGTTTCATGAACGCACCCCAACCTAACATTGAGGCATCACATGTTAGTGTTTCATGAATGCACCCCAACCTAACATTGAAGCATCACATGTTAGTGTTTCATGAACGCACCCCAACCTAAAATTGAGGCATCACATGTTAGTGTTTCATGAACGCACCCCAACCTAACATTGAGGCATCATCTCATGTTAGTGTTTCATGAACGCACCCCAACCTAACATTGAGGCATCACTTGTTAGTGTTTCATGAACGCACCCCAACCTAACATTGAGGCATCATCTCATGTTAGTGTTTCATAAATGCACCCCAACCTAACATTGAGGCATCACTTCTTAGTGTTTCATGAACGCATCCCAACCTAACATTGAGGCATTACATGTTAGTGTTTCATGAATGCACCCCAACCTAAAATTGAGGCATCATCACATGTTAGTGTTTCATGAACGCACCCCAACCTAACATTGAGGCATCATCTCATGTTAGTGTTTCATGAACGCACCCCAACCTAACATTGAGGCATCATCACATGTTAGTGTTTCATGAATGCACCCCAACCTAACATTGAGGCATCATCACATGTTAGTGTTTCATGAACGCACCCAACCTAACATTGAGGCATCATCACATGTTAGTGTTTCATGAATGCACCCCAACCTAACATTGAGGCATCATCTCATGTTAGTGTTTCATGAACGCACCCCAACCTAACATTGAGGCATCATCACATGTTAGTGTTTCATGAACGCACCCCAACCTAACATTGAGGCATCATCACATGTTAGTGTTTCATGAATGCACCCCAACCTAACATTGAGGCATCATCACATGTTAGTGTTTCATGTACGCATTCCAACCTAACATTGAGGCATCATCACATGTTAGTGTTTCATGAATGCACCCCAACCTAACATTGAGGCATCATCACATGTTTGTGTTTCATGTACGCATTCCAACCTAACATTGAGGCATCATCACATGTTAGTGTTTCATGAACGCACCCCAACCTAACATTGAGGCATCACATGTTAGTGTTTCATGAACGCACCCCAACCTAACATTGAGGCATCACATGTTAGTGTTTCATGAATGCACCCCAACCTAACATTGAGGCATCATCACATGTTAGTGTTTCATGAACGCACCCCAACCTAACATTGAGGCATCATCACATGTTAGTGTTTCATGAATGCACCCCAACCTAACATTGAGGCATCACATGTTAGTGTTTCATGAATGCACCCCAACCTAACATTGAGGCATCACATGTTAGTGTTTCATGAACGCACCCCAACCTAACATTGAGGCATCATCACATGTTAGTGTTTCATGAACGCACCCCAACCTAACATTGAGGCATCATCACATGTTAGTGTTTCATGAATGCACCCCAACCTAACATTGAGGCATCACATGTTAGTGTTTCATGAACGCACCCCAACCTAACATTGAGGCATCACATGTTAGTGTTTCATGAAGGCACCCCAACCTAACAGTGAGGCATCACATGTTAGTGTTTCATGAACGCACCCCAACCTAACATTGAGGCATCATCTCATGTTAGTGTTTCATGAACGCACCCCAACCTAACATTGAGGCATCACTTGTTAGTGCTTCATGAACGCACCCCAACCTAACATTGAGGCATCACATGTTAGTGTTTCATGTTCCTGTCTGTAGGATATTGACTAGAATGCTTTGTCAACATTCATAAATCACCAATTAAGTTTGATCTACTTTGAGACGATAGAACTATATTCAATACCAGGAAAATTGGCTACCAAAATGCCAATAACCTCAGCTAAATTACGAATACTAACAGATGAAAGGTTCAATAGCTCCAAGATCTTACTTTTAGTCTTTGATTTTTTTTTCATCAGAGAGTGAAATGTTTAATGTCTCAGAATTAAGTTTTAAAACCCCAAAGCTTGATAACTTGGCGAGAGTTTTATTCTGATTTTTTGTCATGAACAACAAATTATAACTCTGAAAAGAGTTTAACTGTAGCAGACACTGCTGCTAGACACTCATTCTCTGTATCACCTTGAATATACAAATCGTCTATATATTGAACCAATTACATTATAACACATTTTACGTAAAGATGACAGAATAGGTTTGAGCAACTTCATGAAAACTTGAGGAGCCGAAGCTAGGCCATTTGGCAAACAAGTATACTTATAACAAGCATTTCTCCAAATAAATTTCAAATATTTTCTATGTAGTTTGCTTGAATTGAAACAGAATAGTGCGCGTCTTTTCAATGAGCAGACACCATGAAACATCCTGGCCACATCAAAACTTGTTACCGAATGTAAACCATCCATCTTGAAATGGTGATATTGAACAGATTTGTTGATTTTTTGAGATTGAGGATCAATCTGTTTTAGCCATCCTTTTGAACAAAGAAAATCAGTGATGTAAAATCTCTGATAGATCTGTTTGTTTTCCAAATTACCCCTTCGTCCAACAAATTCATTATCTCTAAGTTATAGTGGAGGCTCTCACAAGAACTTTTCCCTGTACATAACTGTGCAAGAGGTGAGTTATTGTTATATTTGACTTTGAGGTCCTTGATTTGTAACACCTCAATATCGGAGGTTATTAGAGTCTAAGCTTGGTAAAAATGTTTCAGGCTGCCTGCCTCTTTCTTATTATTGATTACAACATGAAATTTACAAGAGGTAGAACATACCTCACCTGCAGAATTGCTAGAAAACCTGTTCTGCATCTCCTTTTGGAAGTGATATGGCTTGTAATCCCAAGTTCTGTCTTGCAAGCTCTAACTTGCGGCTTAAATCGGGTTTAATCAACTCATGACAAGTTAGGTTAAGTTCCAGGTTACTTTGAGCCATAAAAGCCAAAGAATAAAACATTTTATGCATGACACGTTGATCAATCCCTGGCAAATTTGAAACCGGTTGTGCCTCCTGACCTAAAGCAATTATGCCTTTTATCTTATTAAGTGATTTACTAGAAAGTTGCACCTTCTGCAATTTTAAATCTGCTTCTTGTAGCAGGTTTTAGCTTATCTTGTATTAACTGGTTATAACCAGAGTGGGTTGCAAATTTTTACAGTTATCAGGGTGCAAATATTTTGATATTTTTTTAAATATTTTTCTTCCGATATATTGCCTTTAAAGCATTTTGGCCACAACATCTGCATTTTTTGCAGAAAAAGCTGGCCCTTTTTTCCACACCTGCAAAGTCCTGTACAACAACATCCGAATATCAAATTTATTATCACCAGACTTAGGTGCTCTGAAAATGCATGAAACAACGTCATCAAAATCAAACTCCAAGTTGTTGAGAAAAGTCTCCTTCAGTGACAACTGGGGAAGAACTAGAGGTATGAGGTTGTTCAATACCTGATGGTGAAAAGGGGGCATGCTGCCCAAATTTTCAATCCCATTGACTTCAATATGTGTCTTTAGTTGTGATTTAGGAATGGTTTTCATGCTTCTGATCGACGATAAGAATAAAGTTTTGAGAAAAAATATTTACAACGTTGAGAAATAAAAGTATATAAGAGTATATAGAAAATTGGTTTGTGTTTGTGCGTTGCGTAGCCTCTTAAATTGCTTTTTGAATATAATTTGATACTTCTGGAGTTATTCAGTAGGCAGCGATTCCGTTTTCGAGGAATCAAAATCAATAGCCTCAGAATAATCGAGTTCTACATCCACCATGTTAATTTTCAATTATGACTTCAGAGAGGAGAAATTATGCCTATTAGATTTTTGCAATTAAACTTTGGTTTTACTTTAAACTATAGCAAGGTAGTAATTTGAAATCATTTATACTAAAAGTGAAGCAGCAATTATACATGTAAGATCTGTTGCAATTATGCCAATAAATTGAAAACAGCAATTATGCTATAAGATTAATATGACCAGATGGTCTTGCAAATAAGCCACTAAATGGAGAACAAGACGAGTAATTATGCTATGAGATAATAAAAACTTGCAATTATGAAACAAATTTCAGGTAAATAATTGATAATGCCTCCACTGGCAAGTAACTTACGGCTGGTGTGAAGAACAAATCAGCTACAGTAAGTATAGGCTACAGTATTGCAATTTGCCAACGTGTGCAACACGTATGAAAACACAAAGCGAAGAGAACTAACAGCACAATGAGACTGTCTACAGCAGCATGCTCTCGCAGTCCCAGAATGCCAGGTATGTCATGAGATAGAATCTCAGTTGTGCACTTCAACCTTATTTCTCATCTGCAATCACATGCATGCATGTGAGAGGTGCAATTTATGGTTGCAGTTTCAGAGAGATATTTCTTGCAAGTTGCTACCCTGTGATTGAAACTTAGATTGAAATTCCCAAAATTACTTTCTTCTCTTTCAGCAAAAGGCAAAGGATTTATTAGCAAATTTTATCCATTACAAGAAACGAAAGGGATCATTTGTGTGTGAGATCTGTAACAAGATTCTCTCTGCAGGAAGTACCCTGAAAGCTCATTATCGCAGTCATGCAGGTGAGTTTAATCCATACTTATGGTCATGTAGGGACAGCGTTTGGTAAATTGTTTTAAAATAAAACCTTAATTATTTTTTTACTTGTTTACATTATTTGAAAATATAAATATCAAAATTTGTTTATGTAAATAAATGTGGGATGTGGGATGGACTTAAGGGCAGCCCTGTTTTTGTTTGTTATCATTTTAATACTATCTCTTCAAAAATTCTTTGAAGAAAAGCAACGATTCTGCAGAACAGGTTGTGAGTATTTACCATGCTCAGACTTGAAGTGGCCATAACTTCAATGCTAGAAATACTGTTTTCAAAATGGAATTTAATGCACTTGCTTATAAGTAGTGTAAGAGAAATGATTGTAAGTGTTCATAGTTCATAGACCTTTAATCTATGAATTTAACTAATTTAATTTGATTTTTATTTAACTTTGCTATTGTACCAAGTTATTTTAAATTCTCTTCCAAATTGAGTCAAAAACGGCAAGTGTTTTGGAGTAAAGATGTCCATAAAACTTTAATGTTGCAGTTAACCAAATTTATGTTGATTTTTCTTTTCCTTTTTTTTTTTTTTACTTTTGTGTGATACTGACAAAGCTATTTCAAACCCTCTCCCAAAATAACAGGTACAAAACAGCATGTTTGGGAGCAAAAGTTGTGCATTTTTCCTGAGAGATTTACATCATCTCAGGCATATATTTGCATTTGGCTGAGTTTAGTGTAAGTTGCAGTATTGTTGAAGCAGGTGGGTTTGGTGCAGCATGCGTTTTTGTTGCCACAAGTAATTCCTCCCCTCAAACTTACTGTATTTGAGAGTAATACCCTTTGTTCAGATTGAAAGTGTTATTCAAATGCCAAACTTAAGTAACCTGCCTGAGTTAGATGATTGACAGCTTTTTCAACCAATCACCGCATGAATTTACCTAAGCAACAAAATCTACATAAGTTAGTGGAGAAAACATCCTATGTGGTACTGGTACAGTACAACTACCTACCGGTGCGCTCTCATATAGTCAATGCAATTTATTGTACAAAACAAATTTATGCAGATTCAGACTGAGTGACATCAAAATGGTGAGAAAAATAATGCGCTTACGGACCTGCTGCAGGCTTTGTAATGTGATTGCTGTTACCCAGAATACTAAGCAACCTGAATTTTGTTTATCCTTTTGCTTAAAACTAAAAGAGAAGTGCCATAAATGGTCCAAAGCTTGTGGCAGGCCTCGCAAACATCTAAATGTCAGTGCATTGGTATTGCAGATTTGAGGATTGTTTGACCCCACCTAGTTTACCGCGTTGCTATGGTGGGTGTGCCTTTTTTCGTAACTCAGAGACGTTAATTACGTACTTGTCCATTTTGACACTAACAGGTATCAAACCATATGAATGCAAAGAGTGCTTTGCAACCTTCACCAGACAACATAGCTTGAACTATCACATGATGATACACAACAAAGAAAGTCGCTTCTGCTGCAGTTTCTGCGGCCGCCATTTCCGCCATTCCAGTCACTTCAGGGAGCATTTGCGGCGCCACACAGGGGAAGAGCCCTTTGGCTGCACCGACTGCACTCTACGTTTCAAAACCAGAAACACTTACAAGCGTCACATGAGAGCTAAGCATGGTAAGATTGTGACTGAGAACAACACCATTAGGCTGATAAATAAATGAAGGTGTGCAGTTCTTAAATAAAACAGCTCATCATGAAGTATTCTCGAGGTCGGACATCCGGGAATGTTGTGGTGCACGGCGACATAACAATGCTTTTTTGACGATCTCAAAGTTCAGTCAAAGGGGAAAACAAACAAATCTGTTATCATTGCTGTCAATAGGAGAAAAACATTTTTGTCATTTTTCTACAAATACTGGACAGAATTTATTTTTCTTCAAATATGTTGTGTATTAGATAAAAGTTTCCAACATATGTGAGTACCATTAATTTTCGCCGACTGGCTGAAACGACACAAATATTCATAAAAAATATCCCACTGACTGTAATGATAAGTTTCTTCTACAACATAGCAAAACCGTACTGAGCCCATACACAGTTACGTCAACTCAGACCTCTAGAATGACAAAACATTCCCTGCACTCTCAGGATAGATGAATGTGCATTTTGTTTTACTGTAGGCAAGCAGAGAGAAAATGCTCATTTGAATAAGTAACTAAAGGAGTGAAAAACCTTGAAGGAAATATTCCCATAAATTTTCATTTCATATATATGATAAGACAACTATCAAAAAAAAGTAATTGTGTGAAAATCATGTTGAAGTCTTATTCTGTTGTGGAATGATTACATTTCATGCCGTATATCCTCAACAAAGAAATACAAAAATATTACATTTCAAAGGTTTCACCAGTGTGTTGAAAAGTGACCTTGCTGTTTAAAGTGATGATGTCATAATACATACAAATTTTGTTTTGAATCTACAAGTATGACATTACACTCTATAATGCACTGGTCACTTCTCAACACACTGGTGAGATCTTTGAAATGCAATAACTTTCACACGGAATGAGATATGATTTTTTTTTTTCTTCACCAATTTGTTTCTTTAATAGCCCTCTATCATATATATATATATATGAAGATGAAGTCATGGGAATATTCCTTTAGTCCTTACTCTACCATGCAGCGATATTATCACCATTTTCAAACCACTTTTTTCTAAAAGTAAAATCGGGACTTTACCAAAGTCATATAAGAAGTAATCTTGTATCATTTTAAATTACTCGAATATTTCTGTCACAAAATGTAACTTTTTTATAAGAGTCATAATACAGATTTTTGAGAAAAAGTAGCTTGAAAATGGGTCAAACTTAAAAATTGCTAAAACAAATTGACAAAGACTGTTTTTTTTTTTAAATCTTACAGTAACTTCAAGATCACATTTTTGCTTCAAAATCAAACACACAAGTCCTAAGACATGATAGTTTTGATATCTGGTCTAATTTTTATAACACCTACCTGCAATCTTTTGTTCTGGAGAAATTTCTTCAAAATTTCATGAATTTCTGCCATTTTTGACCCTATTAGAAAAAAATTGTGTACCAAAACTGTATATCGGACATGCTTCGTTAGAACCACCATTCGAAACGTGCTTGCAATTTCCTTTCATTTGATGTATAAATAAAGGCATACCCACTCTATTTGGATCCTCTCCTATAATAATTAAATTTCACCACAGCATTTTCAATAACTATGTAGTGTAGTGGATATGAACGCTACTAGCACGTACTGTAAGCGCACCAGGTGCGAATCCCGCTGAGACTACTGTGATATAATTTTTATGCTGCGGTTTTCAGGGGTCATTTGACTAAAATCATTTTTGATGTTTTTTTCATCTTTCTTCTTGCTAAAAATTGTAGATCAGCATCATTGGAAAGGAAATCTTATAAAGAATCTAAATATGTAACACAAATCTCTATTTTTCAACTTTTACAAGAATTTATACTTGTGCAAAGATTGATCCATTTGTTGACCAAATTAGCCAAAAATTGCTTAATTTGTATATTTTTGTCCAATTTTTCCTAATTTGGCTTTCATTACTCAAAAGATCAATATCTCAGCTTCCATTCAAACTGAACTTGTAATGAAAGAAAATGAAAAGAAAGTTGTCAAAATGCATATGAAAAAAAGTTACAAAAATTGGGCTCTCATTTTTCAAACCCCTGGTAGAGTAAGGGGTAAAGGATAAGTTTTTTGGTCAAGCCTAGTCATCTTACATGAAAGAGGGAAATGATTGGTGAAGAATGCATAAGATTTTTATCTAACTTAGTCAAGTTCATTCATATATTGATATGTGACAGTTTTATAACTTACAACTATTGGGTATGTCAGCAAAGTACTTTAAAATAAGTCTAGATTTTTATTGACACTCTGAAATAATTGTAAAGAAATGGAGGATGTGATGTCACTCCCTTCAGTAGAATTTTTCACCAGTCCTTTGCAAACAAACTTACATCATCTTGAAAACTTTTTTATCTCATAAATGGAAAGAGATACCAAATTATTCTCTTCACAGATGTGTTTCTCATTTTTTCCTCGAAAATGGTGATTCTAATTGGCGACCAGTGGGCCAAATCTGGCCCACCAGCAATCCAATCTGGCCCGCGAACAATTATCATTATATAATGCAATTCAGTGCATTGCATGTAAGATTAATCCGAATAAGATCGGTAAAAATTGCAAAATACTTGTTGTTTTTTCTAGGCAGATCAGCTCACTAAAACATTGCGGCTTATCGAAAAAAATGTTATCTTTAGTTCCACTATAAATTGGGCTTCGCGGCTTGTCAAAGGAAGGTGGATAAAGAACTGCTGACATCTGGCATATCATCCTTCTAATCGCACACGCTCTCAACTTGTTTGTATTTGGGGATTGTCAAGTTTTTATGGGTTTGTTTGTCACAAGATGCTGGTTTAGCCAAGCGATTGTCCCATGGCCTGAAGCTGTTGTGAAATGATGGCCCTTTTAGAATTTGATTAAGAACCCTTGATATAGACCATTTCAAATCTGAATTGGCATTTCAGGAAAAAGTATTAAATAATATTACATGGTTGAAATTAGCATCAATACTAACTAATTTTATACTGGGGGACCAAGCAAATAAAAAAGATAATTATACATGCATTATTCATAAGGTAATACATGTATTATTCATAAGGTAATACATGTGTGCATTGTTGCTTACAACTTTTCCTCCAGCAAATACAGCTGATTGGTTAGGCAGCAGAGGGAAATTTTTCCAGCAGTTGATTGATTGAAGTACTGAAGTAATCACATACGGCTGAAATTGCTTAGAAATGGTCTATTTCAGACTTGTAGTGAATCTGCCTCATATTTGTACTCTGGTAAATTTTGGTTTACTTATACTCGTAGTTTAGTGGTACTCATGAAGTCACTTATCAGCACTATAGTTTTGTACTCAACATTTGACATTTACTCACATTGTTAATCACATTACTGCATTTACACTATATGTGTGCCTTCAATGCCTCAGGATGTTTATCATCAAGTTTTGCATAAAGAATGAAACATGCTCTTAAAAACATGAGATTTGTTTGTCATCTGAAGAAAAAAATGGACCATTTAGTGACTTGTGGAAAGTTCACCACAATTTATATATCTATATTTGTGTCATGTTATTAGGCATGCCTCTTCCAAAACCATTTATTCTCTGTTTATTTTCTACTGTATTTTGCTTGAATTACATTTCTATATTGCAATCGTTGATATAATTTAAACTTTACCAGAGGCTGCTAAAGTTGAAAGAGTAAATAACATTATGAACACAAGTAACATCTTCTTGGCAGTAATGTACTTAGGCATGCATGCATCACTTGTCAAAACATTAATGGGCTCATGCCTTAAAGCAAAATATATAATTTTTAAATGTTCCAATGAATTTGAATTATGATTGATTTGCTTCAACTTTAAAAGTCAAGAAATTGATACATGGTACACATCCATGAATCTTGATTGTGTAAAATATTGGCCATTGTTGTGCCTCGGACAATCATTGATGTTTTGATTAGACACCTAGTAGACGTTATTTTATGACGGACATGTTTTCTTGGAGACAAAATTGCAAAACTTTGGATGAGAACAGCATTTGCTTGTTTGGTATCACCAGTAGCCTTTCATTGTAACACAAAGAGTTGCTTTGGAGAAGAAGTTGAATGTTTTTGTTAAAGGCCTTCATGATGAAATAACCATCCTTATGAAGAATGGTCCATCAATCATTCATGGGTTTTGCATAAAGTCCTCCCAAGCATATAATGTATATTTTGCTTTAGGCTCTGCCAAGGACTAATCTGATTGAACAGCAGTTATGTAGCAAGCTACATAAGATTAATGGCCTATTGTGTACAGTGTAACAGTAGCTGGTTGCTAACAAACTGTGAATAGACTATGAAGATGTTATCAGATAAGAAGGTATAGATTACCTGTCTTGTGTATGGTGTAACAATAGCTGGATGCTAGTCAATGAAGTGTGAAGAGTCTCTTGGGTTGAATGGTGTGGATTACCCCTGATTTTGAGAAAATCGGGGGTGTCGGGTTGGAGGGGTCTAAGGGCCAAAAATACTTAATGTAATATGTCTTCAGTTCAGTGGCTAGTGAAAGTATGATTAAAGCAGGAGAAGATTTTCTATGAGACATAATATTAGAATGTTAATGTAATCTTGTAAGTTTCTTTTTCATATTGTAGTCCATAAAAGCAGTTCTATTACATTAAGATCAGTGCTTATCACTTATTAGTTTATCACTGGAGAAGATGAGATGAGAGAAAGATGGAAAGAACACTTCAAATCGACTTTAAACCAACCTTTCTAAAGAAGTAACCAGCCAAGGTATAGAGACAAACGAAGAGGACATTAATGTCGAGATGGGTGAGATTCAAGCTGAAGAAATAAAGAATTCTGTGTCAAAGATGAAAAATGAAAATGCATCATGAGTGGATGGAATAAGCATTGAAATGTGGAAAGGTAGTATGGATTTGATGGAGGAGACCTTAACTACATTATTGAACCAATTTGTAGATACAGAAGAAGTGCCAGATGCATGGAAAAAAAGCATAACTATTATACCAAAGAAAGGTGACCTGACAATTTGTAATAACTACAGAGGTATATCCTTATTGCCAACAGCAAGTAAGGTATTTGAAGGATATTGATTGACAGGCTACGTAGCTCAATAGATACCAAATTTTGTTATGAACAGCTGGCTTTAAGAATGGCAGAGGAACTACTAAACAAATATTCACCCTTAGAAATATAAAACAATGCTTGGAATGGAAAGCCACAGTGTACCTCAACTTCATTGACTTTCAGAAGGCGTTCGACAGTCTAGACAGAAGCATGTGGAAGATTATGGCTCATTATGGGATACCAAAGAGATACACAAATTTTATACAGAACTGGTATGATGGCAGCAAATGTGCAGTGTTAAGCGATGGAAAACTATCTGACTTGCTTTTCTGTGAAAACTGGGGTAAAACAAGGATGTGTAATGTCGGGTTTCCTCTTTATACTTACTATTGACTGAGTGATAAGAACCAGTACACAAGGCAGAAGGAATCGAATCCTATGGTACTTATTTACAGCCCTAGACAACCTTGACTACACTGATGACATTGCACTTATATCTAACACCAAAGAACAACTCGAAGACAAAACAAGCAAACTACATGAAACACATAAAATGGTTGGTCTGAAGATTAATGAAAAAAGACAAAGATCATGCACATTAACAACAAAACTGATGGAACAATTAAAGTTGCAAATGCAGAGTTTGAAGATGTTGATAGCTTGTCTATCTCGGTGCAATATTGTCCAAAGAAGAAGGCACTGATGGAGACATAAAATGTAGCTCTGGGCTGGCACAGGCAACTTTCAGACAACTTGACCATATTTGGAAATCAAATATCTACCGGATAAAAACTAAACTGAAAATATTTCACTCAAATGTAATCTCAGTACTCTCTATGGATGTGAAACCTGGAAGCTGACAAAAGCTGACGAGAAGAAACTAGATGTGTTACAAAGGAGATGCCTTAGAATTATTTTTAAAATTAGATGGCCAGTGAAAGTCTTCAATGAAGAACAATATGAAAGAACAGGCACAGTGGAGATAAGCAAGGAGATATTTAGGAGAAGATGGAGATGGTTGGGTCATGTATTAAGAAAGGATGAAGAAAACTATGCCAGAATATCCATCAACTGGATACCAGAAGGTAGAAAAAAGAAGGGAAGACCTAGGACTACATGGAGAAGAGTGGCAGAAACTTATTGCGTTGGTATTGAATTGGCAAGATGCAGGTCACATTAGAATTATGCTGCAATCTTAATCCTGAGCAGGGCTTCATGATCGACACTATAACCTGTGTTAACGTTCCAACATATATCATTCATGTTGTCTTCATTCAAACAGAAAGAAAAAAAAACACAACATTTTCTTCTGCAGTGTCTGAATGCTTGTGAATATTTTCATCTATATGGTTTTTGGAACCTCCATGTATCTTTTGAGTTCTTGCAGAATTTTGTACTTTATATATTTGTGTTAATGAACCAGAGAATGTTGTACAAATAGGTATGTAAGACTTATTGATTCTTATTATATCATTTAAATAATATAAATATGAAATATGATTTTGCTTTACACAATAGATAGGTCAATGCCTTATGGAACATCCAACTAGAAGCAAAATTGATATGACTGGACAGCTAGAGAAAGAACTTTTATTTCTAAACAGAATAGTATTTAAGCCTTACTCTACCAGCACTGTTTTGAAAATGCACGGGAGGCTGAGTCAGAGATGGGGAACCCAAATGGCTATAATATCACTGCGTGGTAGAGTAAGGGTTCATCAAGGGCTGATTATTGAAGGGTCCTCTGTCTTCCAGGTAGCAGAGTGGGGCTAGTTCTGCTTCAATGACCCACTTTTTGAGTTGGCACACTTGTCGCGGGTTCATTAACCCTTACTCTACCAGCACTGTTTTGAAAATGCGCTTGGGAGGCGGAGTTAAAGATGGGGAATTCAAAACGGCAATAATATCGCCGCGTGGTAAAGGGTTAAATCATGTCAAAAGTAGTTTCCAACTTGTGGCTAATCATAGTTTGAAGAATTTTTAAGGTACAGGAAGTTTGATGTATCGAAGAGAAAATGTTTTGCTATTTTCATGGTTTGCGCCATTTTATCTTCCAAGAAAGCCCAAGTTGTTGCATCCATAATAATAAATATCCATTGCATCATTTGAAAAATCTCAGCAATATCGACAAATTGTCTAAATATTTCATTTTGTTTGTTGTACATCATTGTGGTGTTGACAGCTAATGAAATCAATGTTATAAATAATGTCTTCCATGGTTCTTTTTCACAAAATGAATTGTAAACATGCCAACCTAAATGAAATGGATAATTGTGAATGACTGCACTGCCCGTGATCAGCAGTGTCAGAATTGTAAATAAATGTATACGAGTACAAGTCTTTTATGAATCTTTTTATCAGTGATATTAAGAAATTTGTCATGGAACAGTTTTCTTTCTCAATACACATAAATACATGTCAATACTTGATATTTTAGTGTTTGTGTATGGTGTAGCTGTAACTAGAGTCACTTTTAACAAAGATTGATTTTCTAATTTGTCCAAAACCCTGAAAACAAATTTAGTGGGGAGGGGTAGATCCCTCAATATCCCCAACCCTCTCTTTCTAACAAAGATTGATTTTCTAATTCCTTCAAAACCATGAGAACAAATTGTGGTGGGGAGGGGTAGATCCCTCAATATCAACATCACCACCAACCTCTTCTTGCACTCCTGGGGTGCATATCCTGGAGGTTCCAGTCCAACGGCGATTTAACCAGTGATTTTTCCACAGATATGCAAAACGATATACGCTGACATTAAGTGCAGAGGTTTGTCTTCTGCATTACACTACCTCCCCCCACCCGACCTTTGAAAAGTGGCCAATGGCTGGGTGTCGCTCGGTCTTCCCCACCCAACCTTTGTGAAAAGTGGCCAATGGATGGGTGGCGCTCACTGTCCTTTGGAGGGGACATAAAGCCGTCAGTCCCGATGGTAGGAGTTTCACCCCCTGCCTGGTTCTCTGAAAAGAGCAGGGTGTTAACCTGGTGTTCAATCCACTTTCCATCCTGGCAAATTCATCGGGTACACACTGAAAACAAGTCATTGTGACTTACGTGTGCTTTCCCTGGCATATGCCTAAAAGTGAAATACAAATATCTATTTTATTCAGAAAGAAGAGCGGGAAATGAGTAGTCGGTATCCAGAGTGAACTAACCAAATTTCCTGAACTTGTGGTATTCTGATAATGTAGAAATTAGAGGCTGGAACACTTCTAGAGAAACCTTTTTAAGAAAATTCTAAATTTTCTAATTATGACTAATCCCTTAACATTTGACATAGAAAGTGTCATTTTAATCACTTTCTGTCAACCCTACAATTGCTTTGTCGTCGCCAACTCGGAAAAAGTGGCAACCATGTTCCCTCATTTCCAAAATTTGATCTTTAAAATTGTTAAGTTACTCGCCAGTTTAAAAATCTTCTTTAAATTCTAATTTTGAATGAAAAACACCCTTTTTCCTCGACGGTTTCCTGCATGAATAATTTAATTTCAAAAACGCACAAAACAATTATCGAAAGTAAAGACGGTATTGACAAGTGATACAATATGTACAAATATTGTATGGGGGCTTGTGGGGACAACGTTACGGTGTAAACATTCAGAATACCAGTAATTTTGAGGCAAAAGTATTTCATGCTACCCAAATATTTTAGTAGGCTGCATTTCTTACTCAAAGAAACTTAAATTTGGTCGCCAGGTGAAACTTATTTCTCTGGCGAATAAAATCATTTTTTCAATATTTTGGTCGCCAAGATTTAAGTTTTCATCACCATGATGATAAGAAATTGTTGAGGGTTGTTTTCTGTGCACTGGCACTGGAAGGATTAATGGCACTGGGGAGTAGAGATGGGCTGGCACCAGCAATTTTTCCTAAAGAAGAGTTTCACTCTCTACAGTATCAGAATATAAGTTACTACTACCCTCACAACTGCATTTCCACAAGCTATTCAACTATAAACAAGTCATGAATAAATAACAAAACAAGAATAAGTTAATTTCAAATTTTTATTTTTACAGTAAACATTTTGCACTGCTGTAAAAAATTGTACAGTGTTTCATATATAAAGGAAAATTTCTGGACTTAGTACAACTATATGATACATGAGACTTGCTTTATACAAAATAAAGTGAAAAATCTAAACACAAAGGAAAAAAATAAGTTGTGAGTTGTATAACCTGAAAAATATGACAAAATCAATTGTAGATAAACGCAGTCAATTACACCATATCAATGAAGGAAGGCTTACAAATCAAACTTCCAGAAATGTAAATGCGTTTTTTTTTCTTTGTCTGCTTTACTGAAACAGGTGGGATGGAAAAACTTCCTCAAAGACATACAACATCAGAACCTTTTCTTCTTACTAATGGTTCAAACCTTGATTGAAATCAGGAGGTACAGCTCAAAATCATGAAAAAGAAAATCTGACCCCAACCAATAAAAATTATTTAAAAAAACATTTCATAAGAACAGAAAGTTGACATTTTTAGCAATATATATCTCTGGATCGATGGTGACTGGCACTTCACACAATCCATGTTTGACAGGTAACCCTAGCTAGATAGGGAACCTAATCAATTTCACTCTGACAAGGCTTATGCACTGCTAAATATTATTTTCACACTTTGATAGAGCATGTGCCACAATCATAGTTATGAAATTTGTTTCTTGCATACACTTAAATAATTACAGCATATCAAATTGTGATCTGCAGATGTAATGTACACTACAATCTGTCAATACAAAAATTTCACAGCTTTAAGTATTCTAGGGAAAATACTTGTATACCATAAGATCTATTACTAAAACTTTACAAGAGGACTTGACAAAATTTACTTAAAAATCATTTATTGCCATACCCTTGTGAAATGGGGTTGCTACTATAAAATTGTGTTTTTATCCCTTCTTTAACAAAATCCCATGAAAACTCAAAAAAAAGAACCAAAAATACTGCAAAGTCATTGGCTCAGGCACCTTTGGAAGAGCTTTTTCTTATGAGGTAAAATGTCAGAAATATGTCACTTAATTTAGGGGGACAAACTTGAAAAATTCAATCCTTTTGAAGCTCTGAAAATGATTTACGACTTGACCAGTGATATACAAATAAAGATTATTGCTGCGAGTACAAATCTTCCAATTTAAACTTCACAGATGAATTGGAGCAGAATTTGAAAATGCCTTCTTCGTATGGGGGGACTAAATCATTATTCATTTAAGAGAGCAGATATTATACCAAGAATTAATTTCACTTCAATGTTTCAAGACCTAAAAATTCTTTACAGTTAAACCTTGAATATATAAAATCTGACGCTAGTTTTCAAAATATTCCCAAAACATCATTTCTAGATCTCCAAAACTGAAAACTAGCATGGAAATACTAGAATCTATCTCTTTTTTCTTGAGGTTCAAAGTTAAAGATAAATCCATGAAGGCCCCCATCAAGCTTATTCACTGTTTCCTTGGCATAAAGCGGATGAGAGTACATGACTCCCTCAGATAGGACACCACTCCCTCACTGGTTAACTCTCCAGCAGTGCTGGCACTAATATTACAGCCGAGTGGATTGGATCCCTGGTTTCCTTGGCATAATGAGAGTACAGGACTCCTCCCCCATCCCTAAAAGGACACCACTCCATCATTGGTTAACTCTGCTCAAGGACACAATGCAGTGCTCTTAAAGGGAGTCGAAACCTGGTACCACACTACATATTACAAGAAGATATTGAAGTGGTATACCAGACTGAAATGTGACCATGGGTAAATAATTAAGGGATATATGCGATGGTGGCCAGTTGATGCCATCACAGGGTTTGAGTGGACCGAGGCAATAGCCGAGGTCCGCTGGTCCTACGATGACGTCATCCGCTGTCTCAAATGCCATTTGAGACCGACCACCTCGCTTTTATCCCCATTCATAAATATCTAATTTTTTGGGTGAAAATATATTCAAAAAAGGCAAATTATTTTAATCACTTTTCATATTCTCTATCTCATTTGACATCATTTAGTTAAAACGTTTCTTCATTATTTGTTGCGACAACCAACTGACCAGTCAAAGATCTGACCATACAGTACAGATTAAAGTTACTCGCCAAATTTAATGAAACAAAACACATTTTTGTTCTCAAACATCTTTTTCATATTATTTTCGTATTACGACCGCAAGAAGCTCTTCGTTGTTTTCAAACAATGATAAAGAAATACATTAAAATGGGTAGGACATGGGTTATCAAGTTTTGACAGACTGAATCGGGAAACCGGCTAGCACTCTGAACATTTACAAAGTTGGAAAACGAGGTCTTGGAAAAGTATAAACAGCCACAGGTGAATTAGGGATCAAGGTAAGACTCGAACGATAAACGTAGGTTTATTCTTAGGCTTCTTTTGAAGAAAGTTTTCGAACGTCAAATTTAGGTTCAATTGGGCTAACATTAGTCGACTGCTCATTGTTTTGTGACCAAAATAGGCTAGGCTAACATTCTGTAATGTTTACACAGACACGGCGTACTGTCAGACTTGAAGTACAATGCATAGTGTTACATATCTATAATTTGAGTTATTTTGATAACAGTGTCGGTAAACGTTGTGGCATTTATTCACTTGGGGGCCTAATATTGACTTTGCAAGGCTTTCAAATTTCTGTTCTGGTCAGTAGAGGAAGGGTGGCAAATAGTTTAATAATCCTCATTTTAATTTTCATAAATTAATTAAGAACGGTTGCTATTAAAGATTGTTCTCAAATCAAAGCCAGAGCTGTTGATTGAGAGTCGTGATTTGTGGCTAGAATTTTGTGGTTGGTTTATTTTTCTTATACATTTCTTTGCATATCCTTGGATATACTTTCCATTATCTAACCAATGTAGGCCAAGGGGCACATATATGCACTGCCATACAGGTCAGCCTGGTCTTGAACGTATCCCAGACATTGATTAGCCAAGCAGAGTAATTACAAATTGTGCCATTTGAGACCTAGGATAATGTACATTTATTATGCTTAATAAGGATGTTAATATATGGAAAGTGTTGATCATAATTATTATCCTAACATACAACTTGCTGGTCTTGAATGTTCGAGACCACCTATTAGCCAATCAGAAAGCTAGAAACCTAATTTTGCTATTTATGAATTTGGAACGTTATTAGGATTTAAATATTCAGTCTCAGTAGTCTCACCTACCTATTCAAAAAGGCTACATAAAAAGATTCTTCAGTAAATTTAAAAGCCAAAGATTTATTGCTATTCAGTTAAAAATGCTGAAGTAAGAGGTGTTTCCATTTTGTAAATGAAAAGTAATAACATGAAATTGGAAAAACCTTATAGTTGTCAATAGCTAAAAAGAGTTCAATGATGTAAATTACTATGCAATTCTTAGATTATTATTTTTCATTATTTTTTATTCTTGGAATATATTTTACTTCTTAACACAGAAATTTAACAAGAATATTTTTATTTATAATTATTTAATTTGTTTGATGAGAAGCTCAACGGCACCACGACAACGAGGTTTAAATTGTGCCTGTAACCAAATTGATAAAAATCATCAAATATTCTTAATTTGTTTAGTTATTTGAAAAGGATTAGTTCAGGGGTCATGCAAGTCTATCTTATATGAAAGAGGATTTCAAAGGAAAAATATTCAAGAAAGTATTAAAGAATCTTACTCCATTAAGGAGATGTTTAAAGTTTGGTATCATTTCTGTAGAAACGACTGAAATCAGACTACTTGTAACGTCACAGCCTCAGATTTCTCATGTACTCTTATCATATTTTGTCCTGCGATTTTGTGGCTGAATAATGTTGTATAATTACAAGAAATCTATTTTGTAAAAGTTGTAATGCTAAACTAGAATTTAACACATGAAATGTTCTATGTCAAATACTTACATACACACTATACCACAAAAGACCAGTACAAAACTAGAGTAATTAATCCTGTACACACTATCCAGTCTACAAAATCTTGAAAATGGTGTAATTTTTCTAAAAAATATATCTTTGCTCATACAAAAAGGCACTACTCTACTGATTGCTGGTCTATACAATGCTATAAATGGACGGATTCAAATTCCTATCGCTTTGTAAGAAATACAGTAAAAAAAATATATGTGATTATGCAAACGGTGGTGGGAAACTACAAAAAAAGGCAATACTGCATGCACCTTAGCCAAAGTCACCTTGAAAACTACAGTGAATTTTTTGATGGTACTATCTCTTTAAAACATACATCAGATCACAACTAACAAGCAATATATAGATGTGATCAAATTTAGAGCAAGTTTTACACTTTTGCTGATGATCAGTTTTTGAGAGGCGTTCAAGAAACGTATTGTTGAAATTTTTGTTAATATTCCATTTTTTGATAAGATTTTTTTTTAAATGCAAGAGAAGCATGATGTACTTAAAACCATACCAGAATATTTTCAAGACATCATTCTGATGTTTTCAAGACATTCTTATGTTTAAGACATTCTGATAATTTCAAGACAATCATGCTGATGTTTCAAGACATCATTCTGATGTTTGCAAGACAATCATGCTGATGTTTCAAGACATCATTCTGATGTTTGCAAGACAATCATGCTGATGTTTCAAGACATCATTCTGATGTTTGCAAGACAATCATGCTGATGTTTCAAGACATCATTCTGATGTTTGCAAGACAATCATGCTGATGTTTCAAGACATCATTCTGATGTTTGCAAGACAATCATGCTGATGTTTCAAGACATCATTCTGATGTTTGCAAGACAATCATGCTGATGTTTCAAGACATCATTCTGATGTTTGCAAGACAATCATGCTGATGTTTCAAGACATCATTCTGATGTTTGCAAGACAATCATGCTGATGTTTCAAGACATCATTCTGATGTTTGCAAGACAATCATGCTGATGTTTCAAGACATCATTCTGATGTTTGCAAGACAATCATGCTGATGTTTCAAGACATCATTCTGATGTTTGCAAGACAATCATGCTGATGTTTCAAGACATCATTCTGATGTTTGCAAGACAATCATGCTGATGTTTCAAGACATCATTCTGATGTTTGCAAGACAATCATGCTGATGTTTCAAGACATCATTCTGATGTTTCAAGACAATCATGCTGATGTTTCAAGACATCATTCTGATGTTTGCAAGACAATCATGCTGATGTTTCAAGACATCATTCTGATGTTTGCAAGACAATCATGCTGATGTTTCAAGACATCATTCTGATGTTTTCAAGACAATTCTGATGTTTCAAGACATCATTCTGATAATTTCAAGACAATCATGCTGATGTTTCAAGACATCATTCTGACAATGTTTTCAAGACATTCTGATGTTTCAAGATCATTCTGATTTTTAAGACATTATTCTGATGCTGATGTTTCAAGACATCATTCTGATGTTTTCAAAGACATCATTCTGATGTTTGCAAGACAATCATGCTGATGTTTCAAGACATCATTCTGATGATTTCAATGATGTTTTCAAGACATCATTCTGATGTTTTCAAGACTTTATTCTGATGTTTTAAAAATTATTCAAAGTTAAAACTTGTAGCCCCAACACTTTAAAGTAGCTGTTGGTCCATAAGGAAAGTCTTTTTTTTTTTGCTAAGTCAGGAATTTTGAAAGGAAAAAAAAAAAAACGTCTAATTTTTGTTACTCAAATCATTGGAAAAATTAATTAAATATTCATAAAAAATAATTATGATTAATTTGAACATTTGTATCAAAGATTTTAGTACCTTCACGTGCACGGAAAGTGAGTTCGAATATTCTTGAGACTCAACAAAAATACGCTATCCCTATTCGGCCACCAGCTCCTTTATGTTGTGATGGATATTATCCTCTGAAGTAAATAATGCAACTTTGTATTGTTGAACAACATTCCATAAACAGCATTATACAATGTAACTGGTCTGCACCTTATCTGCACTGTTATAAAGAACAAAAACACTACCTACATTTTCTGGATTTGAATCACTTTGCATGAGCTACGCAAACAGCCAACTGCTACTAATTTATTGCAACTTGCATTACAAAACTGAAACTCACAAATAGAAGGCATTCATTAACTGACATGTCATAATGCCTATGTTTGATTTTCACAACTCCAGATCAGGTTGTTCCTTTCTGAAATTGTTCACCAAGTACATATACACGATTATCAAAATAAAGAGAAACCCAAAACGCTTCCCAAGTACAAACAGATATTTTTGAATGGCAAGATAATGAACAAAAGCTTAAAAATCTTTACAGTCCTATATAATATTGCTTTAATCTTCTGCTATAAGGCTACAGTGAAATAAAGATTAAAGAATTCACAAAGTTTCCTTCTTGCAACAAATATGGGGAGAACAAATAAGCATGTAAGAGAAAACATTACACAAGAGGTCAAAATAAAATGCATGATGTTTCCGATTTTCTTCCCCCAAAATATTGGGTCGAAAGGTAGGAAAAAAAAAAAAAATCCAACTAAAAACTTAGGGGAATGAATCCCATATTTCAAAAGAAATTTCAAGAAAAAACTTATGCCTATTTTACTTAATCCTGAATTGCTTCACACAGAATACAGCTTTAAAAAATGCACATGAAAACTGCCAAAATACATTCAGCAAACTTAAACCATGAATAGTGTGTGCAACATGCAGCTTGAGCCATTATTTGGAAAGGAAAATATTTCCATTTAATAGTACCAACTCGAATACAAGTTTAGATAAAACTAAAATATGAAGAAGAAAAAATGTTGTCCTTTCCCAATTCATATAATGTAACTAACTACTAAGGGATAAATGTTTTTATGCAAATGCAAATTTGGAATAAAATTATAGGGTGACCTTGGTATTTCCTTACACAAATTCTTTGGTATGTTCTTTGCTATTCCTTCAATGTTATCAAATCTATTGTAAATTTTCAATTTGGATTAGATAATCAAATGCCAAATTATGTAACACTGGAAAAAAAAAACTTCTAAGACAATAATGGCTTAATAATAAAAATATTATTTGAGCTTTTTTAAAACTGGCTCTTTTGTGCTAAGGTCACTTTTATTGCTATAATATCAAGACATGTCACTTAAAGGAATATTCTCATGTTTTGGATTTCTTTGTAATATTCCCCATGGATTTTTTGTAATATTCCATGGTTTTTTATAACATTCCATGGTTTTTTGTAAAATTCCCATGTTTTTTTTTTTGTGGTAACATTTCCATGTTTTTTCAAAAATAAATATTCCCATGGTTTTTGTTGTTGTAATATTCCCATGTTTTTTTTGTAAAATTCCCATGGTTTTTGTAATATTCTTATGGCTTTTGTAATATTCCACAGGAATATTACAATATTCTCATGGTTTAAAAAAAAAAAAAAATTATGGTTTTGTAATATTCCATGTTTTTTTTTTTTTTAATTCCCATGGTTTTTGTAAAATTCCCATGGTGTTTTGTAATATTCCCATGTTTTTAAAATAATATTCCCATAGTTTTTGTTTTGTAATATTCCCATGGTGTTTTATAATATTCCTATGGTTTTTATAATATTCCTATGGTTTTTGTAATATTTCCAGTGTTTTGTAATATTCCCATGGTTTTTTGTAAACTTTTATTTAAAAGAGCATACTTCTAGAGCCAATTTGGTACAAAAATCAGGTTGATATCATATTCATTCAGGAGATATAGATTTTTAAAGATTTACCCAATTGCATTTTAAAGTTTTTGTACAGTATGATGAATTTGTGTTTGATGATGTCATAGAGACAATTCCATTGCAAATGTTTATGTATTTCTTTGAACGTTGATTAATTGTTTCTGTATGATTAGAAACATTATTCCAAAAGTTATTGAAGTAGGGTATATTTGGCAATGTATATAAATACCTACCTTTCATCAATTTATTTTTCTAGCAGGTTTTACTAATAAAAAAGGTTTATAGATTTGAATGAAATACATCAACTTTGTGGGAGAATGTGTTGCTGTGATGTCACACTGAGCCTTTTCCTATTCGTTTATTGGCATTTTTTGTGAACCTTAAAATTTGAATATCTCCTGGTAGGAATAACATATCAACATGATTTTTGCACTAAATTGTTTCTAAAAATGTTCTCTTTCTTATGAAAGGCTACATAAAACCATGGGAACATTCTTTTAACAAAACCATTACCCCTAAAAAGTCAAGATGATGAATGCTGATGAATTTGTATTCTCTTCTTTTTAATGTTCTCCAAGCTGACTAAATTTTTAAGTATGGAGTTTCAAATAAGGCTTAAAGGAGACATAAAGTCTAGCTTTTCTTCATTTAATGATAGAAATACCATTTATGCCATCTAAAGAAATCTCACATCGCACAAAGCAATTCAGCATATATCTTTTAATTTGTTAAAATATTTATTCTGTCACTACAAACTTACATGGGAGCGGCCATTTTGTTCAACATTTATTCTGTCACCACAAACTTACATGGGAATTTTGGCCATTTTTTGTTCATGGGAGCGCCATTTTGTTCAACCACAAACTTACAAAACAATTTTGTGATACACTACAAAACAATGTGATACACTCAGTACATATTAAAATATTAGTATGGTGTATTTCTTTATAATCTATTTCAAATTTTCTTACTTCTAAGAAATCGTTTTTCATTTGCATGGGTCCATGAATTTTTATTTGTATATAGTATTAATGATTCAAGCTCTTAAAAAAACTTTATGTCAAATATGATTCTTAAGCATTATGGACATAGGGAAAAAAATCATGCATGAGACAAAAGAGCATCCATGTTACATCTTTTTTAAGAAATAGATTTTTAATGGGGTTTTTGTAGTTGCTATCATATAGCTAGGTATTTGACTTTATCTCATCATCATGAGACAAAATAAAAGACAATAATGAAAATATTACTTAAATGTTACATCTTGACATTTTGAAGACTTGAAGGTTAACATTGAGTTAGATATAATCAACAACAGGAATAATGGTTTTATCACGGGGTCGCTACAAATTTTCAGTCTTTTAGAACCTCCATTGGTTATGACTTTTTTAGAAGCAATTAAGAACCCCATCACTGATAGTTCAGTGATTTAATATACCAAGCTAGAATATTTGACTTTATGTCTCCTTTAAGTCAGTCAAAATATGTATGACTTGAGAAAAAAACCTTAAAAGACAATAATGAAAATATTACTAAAATAATTCTGTTTCTCATCAGTGACATTTTGAAGACATATTCTAAAGAAGGTTTACATTGTGTCAAGTTAGATATAATCAACAACAGCTGTACTGAATGGTTACACAAATATCATTACGCCCAATCCTCGCTACAAATTTTCAGTCTTTTCACCCGCAAGAACCTCCATCTTGGTGGGTATGACTTTGAGATTGCTAGAAGCAATTAAGAACCCCATCACTGATAGTTCAGTGATTTTACGCATCAGTGATTACACTCCTAAATCATCTATACGCACACAATGGAACTTATTGTAAAGGGACAGGTATTGTGGATTTGGTTACTGCAGGGCCAAGTCATGTGTGTAATGTGGGGCTAAGGATTCATTTGGACTTTTAAAAGAATGTTTTCATCAGTGAGTTATATACACTGGTCAGTTTGAATGCATTGGACTAAAAATTTATAGCCAGATTTATTCATCATGAATATTTTTTCAAACACTTACCTTGTTTAAAATATTTTCAATTAGTTGGAACGTAAATATCAAAGCATTTTGCAAATACTCTTATATACACCTGTAATACTCTTTGGGAAAATATGCGATGTTATTGCAATTTTTTTTATCTTAAAACTTTTTATAAAGGAAAAACTGGTTTTAATTGAAGAATAAAAAGTAAACACACGCTGTCAGTGCTGATACCTACAAAACAAAATGAAATACCATTTTGATGGTTAAAACTATAACATGGAAACGGTGTCAAGTTTGCTGTGATAACTAGGTTGAAATCCGAGTAACGGACTATGAGCCTCTTGAAAATAAATTTTCTCCTAATTCTTCCAAAATAAAACATGGACAAAGACAGTGGTTACTGAGAAAATACAAACAAACAATTTGCTATTAAAATATTCAGATTAGCTACCCCCTCACCAAGTTGTAGCATCTATATTGCGCTATTTTCAATATCTGTGCATCTGTTACTCGAGTGTAGATAAAACAGAAGTAATGTGTGCTAACAGCTCAGCATAGATGAGCTAACCAAACATACATCATTCCTTTCAAAAATTACTTCTTTTAGGCAATTTCAGTTTCTATAGCAATGCCCTTTTCTAAGGATTTTGCAGCAATGACCTTCACTAAGTTGATCTGGCCTTGGTCATCTTTGAGTAAGACACATCTGTTGTCATTTAATTGATATTCAGGGATAAGTTAAGGAATCAAAAATGTTGGTTATTTACAAGTCAAGACTTGACAAAAACGTCAAGTAATACTTCAATCTCAAAAGTTCTTATGTATTTGTTTACAAAGGACTGGTATGGGAAGCCTAGTAAAGAACAAAAGTTGTTGATGAATCTTATCAAAAATGATTCTAAATCTAGAATATTTGTATTTAATTTTTGTTCAGTTAAGTTCTTCAAGTTATTTAAATAGACTCTTTTGTATCCTTCTTCCACAATTTAGAGATTGATGGCCAGAACATATTTAAAATACTTATTTTTTCTCAAAAAATCTAAAAATTGTATGGAAAAATCGAGTCCACTTCCTGTGAGTTAAGGACTTCCTACTCCAGCTGATTTTGGTCAAATTGGCAAAAAAGTTGATCTCCCTGCTGTCTATTGTTTCATTGGGTGAACAGCGATAGAAACATGTTGTTTGAAAGTTTTGTCGATATCTTAAATTTCTATATTAAATAAAGATCAGATATCGTGTTAATGTGGATACTGCGGAAATCAGTAATACGATACAATCCAACATTCCTGACTGCTCGAAATGTTCAATTACCGACCATGTACCTACAAGCCAATTATTTACCAAGCCAGAAAAGACGTTACTTTGAGATGAGATTCCTTCTTTAAAAACCTGCAATAAAAGAATAATTTTATTTCTTAGAACCAACCATTTCAGCATGTTTTTAAAGACCTCAAACAGATGTTTTGAAAATGATTTAAAGTAAAGACTTTTTAGTCCGTTTTATTGCTCAAATCTACAAATTGGCAAAACGTTACATCTCCTGGAGTGTCAATTATTTCATTGGGGAAAGGTTATTGACCCACTTCAAAACCCTGCAATGAACTGACTACGGAAATGCACATAAACCTTCCTGTGACAATAGGAATTTCTCATCATAATGTCAAAGCTAAAAAAAAACCTCTTCAACTTAAAACTCATGGATCTACTTTAATGGCAAAGCATTATTGTTTCCAAACCTGTCAAAGTTTCCTTAAATCTATACTTCCTTTCTCCAAAACTCACCATAATATCTATTTCAACAGACCTTTAACAAGTACCCTTGAAGAGTATAAATTAACTGCTTATTAAGCACCCTTTACTCTCCATTTGGAAATTGATACAATTCCATTCGTTTCTAACCAGCACACAAGATCAAAGCCTGCATCGCACGGCGGCTGTCTCGCTTCCTGTTGTCGTCAAGTCGGCTTCTCCGATGTCCTCTGAATTATGCACTCTTTGCTACCATCAAGGCTTGGTTCCCTTTTTTCTGAGGATGAAAAGGAAATGTTTATATCCTAAGACAATTTTATAAATTTATTTTCACTTTTCAAACTACAAAGACTGCATTTCTTGAAAGATACCCTAAGAAACAAGGGGCGGGCACATCAATGAAATTGACGTTATCCAATTGGAATATACACAAAAAAGTCTTCTTTTTTTTCAGTGGTGACTTAAAACTCCACATCAAAATGACAAGAGAAAAGCTGCTAAAGTATATGATCAAGTAGAGACACTATTTGTCTAAGACAAAGTGTGTTAACCCTAACTCTACCAGCACTTTTTCAAAAATGCGCTCGGGAGGCGGGGCCAAAGATGGGGCACCCAAAACAGCGATAATATCGCCGCGTGGTAGAGTAAGGGTTAATCAAGGCGTGATTATTGAAGGGTCCTCTGTCTTTCAGGCAGCAGAGTTGGGCCCGTTCCTCTTCTAAGACCCGTTGGGCCACCCACCGGGACCATGCTGCCTATATTTTTGAGTTGGTGCATTTGTCGCGGGTTGATTAACCCTTACTCTAACAGCACTTTTTTGAAAATGCGCTCAGGAGGCGGGGCCAAAGATGGGGCACCCAAAACGGCGATAATATCGCCGCATGGTAGAATATGGATTAATCAAGGCGTGATTATTAAAGGGTCCTCTGTCTTCCAGGCAGCACAGTCGAGCCCGTTCCTCTTCCAGGACCCGCTGGGCCACCCACCAGGACCATGCTGCCTATATTTTGAGTTGGCGCATTTGTAGCGGGTTGATTAACCCTTACTCTAATGGCTCTTTTTAAAAAATGCGCTCCGGAGGCTGGGACAAAGATGGGGCACCCAAAACGGCAATATTATCGCCACGTGGTGGAGTAAGGGTTAAAGAGATAGAAAAAATAAGTCCAATAAAATGAAATTATATAACAAAAATAGGAATTTCAAGCATTAACCATTAATGATTGCCACTTTGTACCAAAAAGGAATTAAATGACTAATATAGATGTAACAGGAGGACTAATATAGACGTGACAAAAGGACTAATATAGACGTGACAGAAGAACTAATATAGATGTGACAAAAGGACTTATATAGATGTGACAGAAGGACTAATATAGATGTGACAGAAGGCCTAATATAGATGTGACAGAAGGACTAATATAGATGTGACAAAAGGACTAATATAGACATGACAGAAGGACTAATATAGATGTGACAGAAGGCCTAATATAGATGTGACAGAAGGACTAATATAGATGTGACAGAAGGACTAATATAGATGTGACAGAAGGACTAATATAGATGTGACAGAAGGACTAATATAGATGTGACAGAAGGACTAATATAGATGTGACAGAAGGACTAATATAGACGTGACAAAAGGACTAATATAGACGTGACAGAAGAACTAATATAGACGTGACAAAAGGACTTATATAGATGTGACAGAAGGACTAATATAGATGTGACAGAAGGCCTAATATAGATGTGACAGAAGGACTAATATAGATGTGACAAAAGGACTAATATAGACATGACAGAAGGACTAATATAGATGTGACAGAAGGCCTAATATAGATGTGACAGAAGGACTAATATAGATGTGACAGAAGGACTAATATAGATGTGACAGAAGGACTAACATATTTTTCCATTTAGGACTATTGAATTTTGCAAGCGCCTGAGATGATTAACATATATTTTCTGTCAAATATTTAGTCCTTTTGTAAATTAAGACCCAAAACAACATGGGAGGAGAGAGTTGAAAAAGAACGAAATAAAGCAGGGTGTGACACGAATTGAGGATTTGCAGGATTGAGTAGAAGCGTTGTATAAGAGGCCTTAAGTGCCACTTGCCACGAAGCAAATAGATATGGCAAGGTATGATAAGTTAGCACAAAACAAGCAAATCAGATGAGCAAAAAAAAAAAAAAACACCTTTACATTTCATATTATAAACAACTACTACTATGAGGCAAGAACCAATAATAACTTCAAATGATGTTGCGGTTTTGACTTACAATCTGCTGGGAATTGACGTGGTAGTTGATGACCTCACTGATGACGCCCTGGTGGCTTTGGGCATGGGGAGACTTGATCCGGCGGATCCATGACGAGGCACTTCCGACGATTCCTTGGATCCTTTTCTCTCTACCGAACATGAAAGAAAAGACTTATCACAAAATGTCTCCTTTAAAAAAGATGTTCATTGCTCAAAGAAGATATCCAAATAGCAAACCTGTTATTTTTGTCATGAACAATAAAAAGTTGCTCTGTATTATTTGACTATTATAACATTTTTATGGAAGAATTGCATTGTCATGACCCGTGCATTAAATTCTGGTAACACACGACCTTGATTATTTGGAGTGTACCATTTTAAGAACAGGTGAATGTTTTAATAATGCAAAAAAATTCATGTAAACTGTTCTCGTTTTTCAGTCTTTTTAGTTGTTTTGCAGCATTTTAAACAAACAGGGAAATTTTGTTAAAAGATTAATGTTTTGGTATTGTTTTGTTTGCATATTTAATGCACGGTTCAAAGGACTTTGCACTTGCGAATAACCCTCCTAAAGTCGGGAAAATCCACTTGTGTCAAAGTCCTTTGCCCCGTGCAACACGCTTGTGAACCAATATTTCAAAATTGTATCCACATTCTTACATAGATTACACTAAATATATTTTCTTTGCTAAATTTCTGAAAGATATTTTTTAAAGAATTTTCTTAAGATTTCACAAACAATTTAGATTAAACTTCTTACAACATTCCAGATAATGTCATTTTATGCTAAAGAGTTCCGGTCAACCAATAAAAATAAATCATTGCAAACTCAAACTCATTTGAGACCATACCAAAATCATATGGGGTAATTTTAGTATCATTTGAAAATATTCCTTTTAGATCTTTCAAATTATTGTTTTTTTGTGTGGGATTATAATGAATTTTTTGCATAAATCAAGGTTAAAATGCAGATTTTCATTTTTTGTAACAAAATTACCAAATCGAGTATAAAAATATTTGAGCAAACTACAAATTAAAGTTTACCGTGTGTTGCTCCACCGCTTGATACCCGCCTGACTTCACCAGTGGACGTGTTGAGCGAAGAATTGGTACTGCTCTCACGTTTCTTCAACCTATTACAAAATAAATTATCTTTATTCATTTTGGCCTTACATTGTTGAGTTTTTTTGCTAATGTAGAACTAAATTTTGCCTGATTTTTCAAATTTTACATGGATGTGAAATTTACAAGAAGATATCAATTTGCGTTGTAGTTTGTATCATAAAATTAGTCCAAATTAGTTTATTTAAAAAACTGTATTTTAGACAAATGATAATTTAAACATATCTATTTTCTGAGCTCTTTTAAAATACTGTATTTTAGACGAATGATAATTTAAACATAATATTGGGAGGAAATTCAAGGAATGAGCTTTTTATAACAAACAATAGGTGATTTGCCACAAATTATATTTTCTGAATTTCTGATTGATTTTGGTAGATAATAGAACACTGAAGGAATTTTTTTATATTAAATCATACACTTAAATATGCATTATTTGAGCGAGCGAAAGAATTTCTAACTACAAGAGTATTACAACATTAAGTGTGCAAGCTCTTTCCTTTCAGTATGCTATCATAGGGCATTAATAATAAGCCCAACGTGCATCAGATAGAGGCATCATATTACACTCGCACGTGTTGGCATTGTAATTAGATCGTAGTTGTGCCAGGCCAAGCAAATAATGAAATCATATCAGGTTGCCCTTGCTCTGGCGAGGTGTGTGATGTGCAACCGTCGATTTTGGCCAAAATCAGCTGTTGCAGTGCATACTAAACAGAAAGCGGAGGTACATCTCATGAAAGAATGATACTAATGATGGTTTTAAGAATTACAATTTCAAGTGTGCTTTAATTCTACAAGAAAAAGTGATGAGAAGAGGTGAATGACCTTTCAGAATCGGACGTTTCTTTGGACGTGGTGCTGAGGCCAGCATGCTGTTTGAGTCAGATTTACATCTTCTGCAGATGGTCAAGAGTAAAGCAGACACACATGCAGCATGCGGAGAACGGAGAAAAGAAACACAACAGAATCTAAGACTACTAGAAGAACAGTAACATGCACATAGATAAGAAACATTGTTAATAGACATTGCAGTACAGCATCAATGGTGCAGAGATTTAACTAGTAGTGTTCCTTATGTAGATTGGATACATTCAATGGTCAAGCAAGTCCATATATTAAAGAGGACTTCAAAAGAAACAAAATGGTAAAGAAAGCGTTCAAATATTTATTCTGTTGATGAGATATTCAAGTTTAAAGCTCTGTCTTATCTGTGTAGAAATGACTAGTGTTGTAAGTCTACTATGGAAATTTGGCATCTTCATCCTCACATTCTTAGCAATTGTTAATGCATTTTAAAGATATTTTTTCACTATTTAAATTATTTTTTGTCAAACTTTCTTCAGTGTTACATTATAAACACCCTTCCTAGATTCAGTTTTACTACTAATTTGACATATCCCATGGTTTATAAGCCACAAAATCAAAGGACAAAATATGATAGAATACATAAAGACTGAGGAATCTGAGGCTATGACATCACAACTCAGTCTGATTTCAGTCGTTTATACACAAATGATACCAAGCTTTAAACTTAGATAACTCCTTAACGGAATAAGATTTTAAATGCTTCCTTCACTATTTTGATTCTTCTGAAGTCCTCTTTCACATGAAATAAACTTGCTTGACCACTGAACTAATCCTTTAATAGACAAGTGCAGCATCAGGGATGCAGAGGTTCAATCAAGACTTCCTCATGTTAAAGGTATATAAAGGAGTAAAAGCAACATCAGCTAAATAGATATATTTTATAAATCTATTAAAATCCATCATAATAGCAAAACATTTCCTAAAAATCGGTTAAACATTAGCCATTTTACAGCATTAAAAAAAAAAAAAATCTCTAGCATTAATTTGGATATTTTATGCAAATTTTGTAATGTATTTAATATATTGGCATTTTCTTTGTAAATCTGGTTTTTCAGATGTCTATCATAATTCTCTGAAGTGGTGCAGGAAATTCTGTGCCCAAAATTTTTGAGTTTGTGTAATGCTCCCGATAAAATTTTAGCAAAATAGACTTTCCCCAGGATTTTTTTTATTTTTTAAATTACGTAAAGATTATGAGTTGTCCGCCCTGTTGTACATCACACATTTTGCATGATGAGCCATAACTCAAAAAGTATTTTTCTTTTTTCTTCTTCAAAAATTCAAAAACTGATCTGCTAAGATTTCAATACTCTTTCAATCAATATAGGAAATGCTACATGTCCATAGGCCTTTAAGAGATGATAAACAAAAGTATCAATGATATTGTGATTGAAAAGGATGTTCCCAAAGTTGACTTGAAAAATGAGTTATTGTCTATGACACCAAATTCATCCAGGAAAGTGGCATAAGTTGATTGGAAACACTTTGAAGGGAAATTATAATACAGCATCAATGATGCAGAGGTTGAACCAAAAGTATTCCTCATGCACATAGATCAGAAACTTATGTTAAAGAGACTAAGTACAGCATCAATGTTTTAGTGGTTAAAACATGTGTTCCTAAAAGTTGACTTGCAAAATGAGGTATTGTTTATGACTTATTCACCCTAGAATGTGGGACAATTCAAGGCTATGCCAACCCACCATGCATATTCAGTCTTTAAAGGAGTATTCCCATAAATGTTCATGTATATGATAGGAGGACTATAAGAAAAACCATTTTGTGTAAAAATCATGTTGATATCTTTTTTGTTTATGAGTTAATGCATTTAAAAGATTGTGTGAGTGTTAAAAAGTGACCTCACAAGTGTACAGTGTGATGCCAAGACATTTCGTATTTCTAAAAATAAAAAAAATGTTTTTCTTTACCCTACAGTGTAAGGTGCACGAGCAGATGGGCAAAGCACGTTCTTATAGAATGTATGTTATACCCCATTTCAATAAACATTTCAGTAAACAAAACAAAAAAATACTTTGAGTAATTTGGGACATGGCAATCAATTTTCAGAGAAATACACAACAATTGTCTTGGATTTGCCTTTATGACATCACACTGTGTACTGTAAGGTCACTTTTCTACTCACTCGTGCAATCTTTGAAATGCAATAACTCCTAAATAGAAAAAAGATATCAGAATGATTTTTTACACCAAATTGTTTCTTATATAGTTCTCTATCACATACATGAAAATGAAAATTCACAGGAATATTAATCTGTTCCTCAAAATTCTAACACATAGCTAACAGCTCATTGCCACATCCTACAGGGAAGTGGTGTTGTGAACGAAAGGTACACCTCAACAGCAATTTCAAAAAGATATTTCTCTGCAATAAAGAAACTGCATCCCTTCTCTTAACTATCCACTTTGTATTGTGAATACCGTATTAGACGTAATAAGAGCCTGGGGCGCTTACAGAAATAGAACGCCAGTGCACCACAACTGGTTATCAAAGGCCGTGGACATTGACTTGGTTGTCGATGTTATGTCTGTCCGTACGTCGTACCTGTGTTCTCGTCCGGGTCGTATTAAGCGTTTCGTGATAGCATTGTAACTATCATAACCGAATACGCAGGCGACGACCCCGTCATTGTAATTGTGTGTTCAACTCTCTCTCTCACAAATAGAATGGCACCACCTTTTAGGACGGAAGTTTCTTCCTAATAAGCGCCCATGCTCCAGGGGTGGTGTACAGTGTGCTATTCGAACTGCATTGTGTGAACTGCTTCACAAAAACCACCGCAAACACATCGTGAGTGTCAGATGCAGAATAAACAAATAGTGTAACAAAACTTATTTTAAGTCTTCAAATTGATCAAATAAATGTTGCGTGGGCATTATTAGAGCAAGGGCGCTTAATAAATCGAATAATTGATAATAACAATTGATATCATTTTCAATCTACATAAAATGGTAGAGCTTCAATTTAATGTTCGATCATTTTCATCATTAGGGATCAGAATAAAAATGCAAAATAGAAAGATGGAAGAAATTATTTATGAGAAAAAAAAATCAAATAATATTTTCAACTGCAAAAAAAGTTATATCACTTCAAGGTGCTTGGAGTAATAAACTCTTCCATTTCAGAGTAAAACTTTTGAAGTTTGTCTGAAGGAGTAGTATCCTTAACTGGTTTCTTAACCATCCCTTTTGAGTATGTACTTATGTCATACACTTTAAGAATAGCATACCCCGTGGGGGTGGGGGGCATATTTGTCCGCCAAAAGTAGTATTTCTCCTGTACATGAACTTTGCTTATTCACAACGTGGACAGTAGTCAAATTCCACTATCAATAACAAAAAACCCACATATATACTGTTTTTCAATACTAAATTGTCTCATTTTGATACAAAAAAATGGCATCCAGTGAAAGAAAAAAATACTACCATAATTTGATTGGTTGTTTACTATATGTTGACTGGTGATTATTTGCACCGCATGTGAATGGTATTATCAGTGCACATACTGTTATTGTTTTCAATTGAAAATAATAAATCACTGGCAATAAATTTTCTTACAGAAAGATACTCTTTGTTAACTTACACTCAAAACAATCCACAACAATTCAATTTGAAATAAATGTGTAACATATAAAAATAACACTCTCAATACTTTAAGTTTAAAGAGCTTGGATAAAAAGCTTGGTTAATTCAATATTAAAGGATTAATTTACTAATACGAACTTATTATTTTTTACAGGACTTGCCAACATTCATTTATAGCACAGAGACTTTTTGGCATAACAGATGTTTATTAGAAATCATCCTGGTTAATCTCACCACGCAGCTCATTTACAATTTGTACCTCTAGCTTTGCTGCCCAATTTAACTTGAGCCATTTGCAACCTGTTAGCACCTTTTTGGCATAATGGATATTTATTAGAAATCACCACGGTTAATCTCACCACGCAGCTCATTTACAATTTGTACCTCTAGCTATGCTGCCCAATTTAACTTGAGCCACTTGCAACCTGTTAGCACCTTTTTGGCATAATGGATGTTTATTAGAAATCACCATGGTTAATCTCACCACGCAGCTCAATTACAGTTTGTACCTCTAGCTTTGCTGCCCAATTTAACTTGAGCCACTTGCAACCTGTTAGCACCTGTTTGGCATAACGGATGTTTATTACAAATCACCATGGTTAATCTCACCACACAGCTCAATTACAGTTTGTATCTCTAGCTTTGCTGCCCAATTTAACTTGAGCCACTTGCAACCTGTTAGCAAAATCCTTTTTATTAATCCATTACCAGATCAAGAAAAATATCTGCAAAGAAATGGTCAAACACACACACGCACACACACATGGACAAAACCCACACAGTTTTGCCACAAATGCAGCCTACACCGCAACCTACCTAGTAGGTGGTCTGAGCTTGGATTTTCTGAAATAGAATTTCATTGTCAAAAACAACCTTATTGTTTCACATAGTACAAGTAATGTAACAATGAATATTTACAACATGATTACAGCAATGAATATTCACCTAATTGATTGACACAATGAATATTCAAACTATCAAGTTACACAATGAATATTCATAGAATCAATTTTAGCAATGAATATTCAGTTGATTTCCAGCAATGAGTATTCAAGGCAAATTTCTAACAATGAATATTCATGTTTCAATTAATATTCATGATATGTAAAATAATTTAAAAACAACTGGATACAAACAAAAGAAGAAAAGTCATACAAAACACCATCTGTTCAAATAATATCATTGCTTGCTCAGAATCAAAACCTAAATGATTCTTAAACTTAAGAAACTGAAAGTAAGGATGAAAAGAGGGTACAAGTAGTGAGGATGGAGGTATATGAGATAGGTTTGGTGAAATAAATATAAATTGGAGAGAGATGAGGTAAGTGAAGAAAAAAAACAGGGAACTCCTGATAGAAATAAAATGGATGTGAGGGAAATGCATGTGATATGATTGCTGCAGATCACCAAAACATACTAGAAACCTGTGAAAGATTCAAAATTGCTCCCTTTTGCTGAGTTGGCTTTTGAATATTTCCCTTTATGTAAATTAGAAAATGTCCCAGTAAATATCACTAAGCTGCTTTGGTAGCATATGCTTTGCAATCACTTCTGTATTATTGGTACCTTATGTATGTTTCCTCTACACACCATTTTCCGCAAATTTCAAAATGCTCCACCATATTTTATATCATACTTTACTCTATAAACCAAAACATCTCAAAATGATGAGATACTTCAAATAAAAAAAAATTAACAGAAAAATGCTATTGATTTAGACTCACCCTAATGCAGGCTTAGTGTTGTTGTTTTGCTCGTGATTGCCAGTGACTGCCGGTGACTTCTTTCCCGTCTTGGTTGGGAGCTTGGACGGCGAGGATGAGCTGGACGCAGGGTTGTTGGTGTCTGCTTTCTTGAGCTTGGTGATCTTACTTGCAGCTAAAATTGATCAATTATTGCGTGACAATCTCAAATCAATTTCTCATACATTTGCTATTATAATAATAATAATAATAATAATAATAATAATAATAATAATAATAATAATAATAATAATAATAATAATAATAATAATAAAAGCAATAATAATAATAATAATAATAATTATTTTAATTATATAGCACAAGATCAACAAAGCTGCTCAAAATGCTTAACAAAGATAGGAATAAACATAAAAATAGGAAAAATGATATAAAGGTAAATATGCCTAAAATGAAAAAACTTAAGCATATCAACAAGGTAAACAAGAATATAAGATGACACTCTAACAAATGTATAGGTAATGAGATCAACTATAAAATGGATGCCTAAAGTGCACAAAAAGCATAAATTAATTATAATGTAAAAGCAAGCCTAAAATAGCATGTTTTGAAAGAAGTTTTAAATTTAGCAACAGTATTACATGAACGCACAGTGATTATAAATAAACTTATTGTAAATAATATATGGTGAAAATGTGTATGACAAATGACATGCAGTAATCATTAATGTATCATGATCAGTTATGTAACATATTTGTAATACTTTTTCAATTTGTGAATTTTAGCTCCTGTTTCAAAGACATTTTGAAAGGTTAGGTTCACTATTAGTCAATGCTATCAATTGAATATGACAGCACATGGTGGGTCTGCAACCAGTGAGTTCACAACTGATCATCAAAGGCCATGGCCATCTTGATATAATGTCCAGCACTGGATGCTTTCGGGACGTTAACCCTTGCTATGCTATGCTTTGACTTTCTGAGAAACAAGATTTCCTTTTTCCTTGGTAAAACTACGAGATCCATTCCAGCCATAAACCAAGGACATTCCGAAGCTTTGCTTTGAGCTGAAATCTTATTTCTATGAAAACTATGAAAACATAGCATTATTCTATGATCAATCTCAGTGTCATTGTGGAAACTAAATAGGCTACAGAAGAAGCCCTGGTACTATCTCCCACAATTCAATTAAGACCAGAAACTTTTGATCACTTTTTGTATCAACATTTTTTGACATTTTCTGTGATTTTTGGGTATCATATTCAATTTCTGTTTTTTTTTTTCCTACCACTAATCAGTAAAAAATCATTTGTTAGAAAAATTTCACATCAAATTTATTTCACTAACATTACTTAGACAAGCAGTAATATTGATAAATAGAACTGGTAGCATACCTCTATTAGCCAGGTTAGAAGGTGGACCACCTACCGGTGTTGTAGACCCAGTAGACTTCCTTCCTATGGGTCCTACTGTTTTGGCTCGAGGAACTGAGGAGAGAAAAACGGTGGGTAACCTCATGATTTTTCTTGATTCATTATTATCTTAGCAAGGCAAAATTGTCATATGGATACAATGTTTAGAATTATATTCAAATTGTTTAAAATTTCAACCAATTGTTGCACGATTCGTTGTCTCTTATTTTAAGGAATACATTTATTAAAAGCTCTGTGAAGGTCAACACATGTGATAGCCCACTTGGTTAGGGTGATGGGTTATGGATTTTTTTAAACCAACAGTCGCGAGTTCGAGCTCTGGTAGAATCATTTATTTCGATTTTTGCTGATATCTATTTCTTTTTTTTTCCTCAGTAATTTTCGTCTGGTGACTTCTATCGTAGTATCATATTACAATTATTTCACTTTCGCTTTTTCTTTCTGACTAACGCGTTGAAAAGACACAATACAAGTTTCTCGTCACAGTAACGTACTGCACTGTGCATGGAACTCGACACACACACAATGTGCCACTGCCTGACTGTACAAACAGACAGTATATAGATCTTGCGTTCACAACCGGAAGTGACATCAAATGTTCGCATTCTGTTCTCATTACACAATTTTATTGAGTCAAGCCTCCATCTTTAAATTCAATTTACAAACACAATGCAGCATCTATCAATGAAAAAGGAAGGAAAAAGTTCATGTTCTTCAGCATAAACCCAACTGCTCATTATACAACATCAATTGTACTTAACAGCAAATGTGCAAACAAAGTTTATAGCGATAACCAACAACTAAATGAAGTAAACAAGTTCAGATACCTTGGTGCAACAGTAAGCTTACCAAGGTGGTGGTGAGGAACATATCCAAAACAGAATCTCTAAAGTAAGAGTAGCATTTACGAAGATAAATAAGATATGGAACTCAAGCACATTCTCAATTTATACAAAAATACGACTGTATAACTCTCTTGTTAAGTCTGTGCTCTTGTATGGTTGCGAAACATGGAGAGTTAATGTAACATATATTAAAAATCTGAATACATTTATGTTCAAATGTTACAGGAGAATTTTGAAGATCAGATGGCCATATGTAATACTGATGATGAAATACTGAGAATCACTAAACATGACAAAATCAGCACTGAAGTAAAAAGAAGAAGGTGGAGGTGGATTGGTCATATGATGCGCATGAGCACTATTTAGCACTGTGTGACAGCTATGACGTGGAAACCAGAGGGGAGAAGGAAAGTTGGTTGTCCTAGAACGACCTGGAGAAGGACAGTCGAGAAGGAGATGAATGTGATGGGATGGAGCTCGTGGAGAGAAGCCAGACAAGTTTCATATGAGTCCAGTTTCATAGAGTCCAGTGAAGAGAGGGCACTGCAGCCTTATGGGCCAGGAGACCTGAAGAGACTATAGGTGAGGTGAGGTTTTTAACCCACAGCAATAACAGCACATTGCTTTTAAAGTAAAGAAATTTGGAATTTTTTCTCACTTTCCTGTTTTCACCATCACAGATTCCCCCAAAACACATCATATATTATTCTCTAGCCCATAAGAGAATATTGTCCACTCATTACCAGGGATCTACAAATGATTCACCCTGCTGCTGAAAAAAACAACAATCAAACTAAACGAGAGCTTTCTCAGGTCTGCCTTTCACACATCCAGTTTTCTAAAGAAATTAATGTTACACATATATAAACGAGAAAAAGTCTTAAAGCAACGTGATAATTCTGGATAACTATAAATGCAGAAGTTGATGCTCGACAGAAAAGTTCCATCAGGTAGATTTGTCGGTCCCTGCCCATCACAAGTTACTCTAGTTTAATCGAAATAATCTCCATGCAATTACAGGTTTACTTCTCCCCAGCCCATCACAGGCTATTCACAAATCTGATATTTATTACAGATGAGTCAACTGGAGCAAATAAATTAAATGTACCTTGCTCATCGATTAAAGGTGAAAACCTTAACTTACACACTAAGAAAACTTCACACCTACCATTCTTATTTAAGGTATTTGGAGAGGGATTACTATTTGACTTCTGGTTCTTTTCCGTCTTCATTTCATTTCTGCTTCTTTCGCTGGTGGTGGACTTTGCTGAGGATGGTGCTTTCAACCCAGACTCCTTCTCTCCGTTTTCAGTGGTTTTCTTCTTCTCCGCCTCCACCAGTAACCTTTCCTCCTCCTCCTTTTTCTGGTCCAAGAGGTCATCTTCAAAATATTGCTTCTGTGTCATCTAGAAAAATGAGCAGATTTTTATCGTTTTTGGATCAATCTTTTAAAGTAATTTCAAATTATATAGTTGTGGTAATCACTGTGCAGAAAATATACCAAAAATCTGTTTTCTATTTTTATTTCTAAATATTTATGTTAATTTTTTTTAATTTCTTAAAAATTTAAAGTGGCTAATAAAGAAATTCCATTTTCTATTTCTAACATTTACAATTTATGAACCTTCCTCTCCAAAATATTACTTCTGTGTCATCTGGAAAATGAGCAGATTTTTGCAATTTTCTGATCAATCTTTTAAAGTAATTTCAAATTATATAGTTGTGGTAATAACTGTGCAGAAAATATACCAAAATTCTGCTGTTTATTTATACTTATAGATATTTATGTAATTTTTTTATCATTTAATTTCTTTAATGTAAAGTGGCTTATGAAGAAATTCCATTTTTTATTTCTGACTTTTACAATTCATGAACCTTCCTCTCCAAAATATTACTTCTGTGTCATCTAGAAAAATGAGTAGATACTTTGTTGTCAAGAAAATTTGTGAGTATTGCAAGAGTATGTTTTTAATTTTCTGACCATTCTTTTAAAGTAATTGTAAATGATATTGTTTTGGTAATCACCAAGAAATACTTGTACACTGCAGAAAATATACTGAAATTCTGTTTCTTTTTGTCCCTGTTAAATTCTGTTTATTTTATCATTTCTGTATAATGTGGCTTAATCAAGATATTACAATTTTTTTATTTCTAAGTTTTACAATTTATGAACCTTCCTCAACATAATATTGCTTCTATGTCATCTAGTAATATTAACACATTTTTTTTCTTTAATAAAATTTTGAGGTGAGGTAACTTTTTTAATTTTCTGATTAAAAGTAATTTTAAATAATATATGGTTGTGGTAATCACCAATAAACAATTGAACACTGCTGAAAATATACTCAAATTTTAGTCTTTTTGTCTGCAAATTGCAAGTACTGGTGATGCACAAATACCTGTACTTGATGAAAGGAACATCCCCATAATATATCTGCTTTGTCCCTTGAACATGGATCAAATAAAACATTCCAAGTTTCAATTCTATGTAAGATTCGTAAAACCTGCTCTGCAAAAATGTTGTAGTGTACATTTCTTTTTTTTCTTTTTAAGTCCTTTGTAGCCATTAGGCTCATTCTTTCGGTGCTTATCCCCGGTTTCCATGGCGCAAGGGGATGAGAGTACATGACTCTCCCTGGATGGGAGGCCAGTCCCTCACAGATTAACTCCCCAGCAGAGCTGGTACTCATTTTACAGCTGAGTGGACTGAAGCAAGTAGAGTAAAAGTGTCTTACTCAAGGACACAATGCAGCACTCAAGACGGATATCGAACTCGGTAACTCTCGAATATGAGCATGACTCCTTAACCACTGAGCCACAGCACCTCTTAAATTATGTAAGTACATAATTAGTCTAACTTTTACAATTTATGAACCTCCTCTCCAAAATATTACTTCTGTGTCATCTAGAAAATGAGCAATTTTTGCAATTTTCGGATGAATTTTAAAGGAATTTCAAATTATATACTTGTGGTAATCACTGTGCAGAAAATATGCCAAAATTCTGTTTTTATTTATATTTATAGATATTTATGTAATTTTTTTTATTATCTAATTTGTTTAATGTCAAGTGGCTAATAAAGAAATTCCATTTTCTATTTCTAACTTTTACAATTTATGAACATTCCTCTCCAAAATATTACTTCTGTGTCATCTAGAAAAATGAGCAGATACTTTGTTGTCAAAAAAAATTGGTGAGCAAGTGAGTATGTTTTTTTAATTTCCTGACCATTCTTTTAAAGTAATTGTAAACAATATTGTTTTGGTAATCACCAAGAAATACTTATACACTGCAGAAAATATACTGAAATTCTGTTTCTTTTTGTCCCCTTTAAATTCTGTTTATTTTATCATTTCTGTATAATGTGGCTAATCAAGATATTACATTTTTTTATTTCTAACTTTTACAATTTATGAACCTTCCTCTACAAAATATTGCTTCTATGTCATCTAGAAATATTAACACATTTTTTTTTTCTTTAATAAATTTTTGAGGTGGGGTAACTTTTTTTAATTTTCTGATCCATCTTTTAAAGTAATTTTAAATAATATATGGTTGTGGTAATCACCAATAAACAATTGAACACTGCTGAAATAAACTCAAATTCTAGTCTTTTTGTCTGCAAATTGCAAGAACTGCTGCTGCATAAATACCTGTACTTGATGAAAGAAACATCTCCAAAATGAATCGGCTTTGTCCCTTGAACATGGATCAAATAAAACATTCCAAGTTTCAATTCTATGTAAGATTTGTAAAACCTGCTCTGCAAAAAAAATGTTGTAGTGTACATTTCTTTCTTTCTTTTCTTCCTAAATCCTTCAGAGCCATTAGGCAAAAGTTGTAGCGTAACATTTCTTTCTTTCTTTTCATTCTAAATCCTTCGGAGCCATTAGGCTCATTCGGTCGGTGCTTATCCCCAGTTTCCATGGCGCAAGCGGATGAGAGTACATAACTCCCCCTGGATGGGACGCCAGTCCATCACAGATTAACTCCCCAGCAGAGCTTGTACTCATTTTACAGCTGAGTGGACTGAAGCAAGTAGAGTAAAAGTGTCTTACTCAAGGACACAATGCAGCACTCAAGACGGATATCGAACTCGGTAACTCTCGAATATGAGCATGACTCCTTAACCACTGAGCCACAGCACCTCTTAAATTATGTAGAGTACATAATTAGTCTAACTTCAATGGGTTCACCCCTTTTAGATTCCAACAGCAGCAAGAAGTAAATTATAATCTTTGTTTGTTTTTCAAATTTAAATGAAAGGAATGTAATAAATGTTTGTAAATCAACTTGCATCATATTAGGAACAAAAAGACTTACTGACTGAACGACGACTTGTATTTTATCCATCTCTCCAACAGCCTGTACAGAACAAAATTAAGTGATTGATTTAACAAATATAAGTTATTTGTAATATACAAATATTATTAATTTTTTAAAGAAATTGTTCATTAATACGTATTTTACTGAGACTTGCATGTTACCTATTCATTCCCTTGTTCCTTGTTCATAAACGACTGTTACTAAAGGCCAGATATTGTGAAAACGAGGAGATAAAACACACTATGATCCAACATTTTGATTGGTTGAAATATTGATGCAATCAATGACCCAACATTTCTGATTGGTCGAAATATTGATGCTATCAATGACAAGTTATTCAATTACAGCAGTGAAATTGACGCTCACTAGTGTGTATTGGATACTGCTAGTGAAAGGCCAATCACTTTTCTTGAAACGAGATTGCCTCTTAAATAATTTAATTACCAAGACCTAATCTACACATACATATCTACTGTACATATTCTTAATGACATCTCCCTCTTAGCAATAGGGGAGAAGGACCTAGTTTCCCTCCCCACACCCTCACACACATACACACTTTTATGAACACCAAAATGCCATTTCAACAGCTACCCAAATATTTTAGAATGCACATTTGATAACATTATGTTTTTATCTTTCATGTTGAAAAGTAACCTTGGAAATACATTAGACACATTTTCATACATATGACTCGAAAATGTAAAATTATGTACCTAGTTCATCCCAATCAATTTACCCAGCTTTGAGAAGCGGGGATATTTACAAGAGTTATACTTACCTTCCATGCTATAAATATGCAATCCGGTTAAGTGAGGGATAAAGAGGTAAACTGGAGGTCAGGGCTGGGTTGGTAATTACGTTTTTAAGGTCGATTAGAAGTGCGTTAAAATCAGGTCATGGGACCAGATTGTATATTTATAGAATGAAAGGCAAGATATGACTTGAAGTAAATGTAACAATTACTGCAGAAGACAACCCTTGGGACACACCCTGGGAATAATCCCTCCCTTACCTGTCTGATGGCCGCCGTGACATCACGATCCTTCTCCATCACCATGAGTTTACGCACCACAAAATCCAACTGTTGCAGCAACTGGCGATCCTTCGGCAGTTTGAGTTGAGATTTGAGCTTCGGCAAGAGTGAACAACATCGAAACCTACCAACGAAAAACGCAAAAACAAATTTTTTGAAATGCGAGCATATCCTAAAAGGTAAGTTGATGATGTTGAGACAAGAAGTCATCCATCAATAGCTAAGCAACCACGGTATCATGGTTCATGTTGTGTTTTGGTTTCTTGGAGGAAGTAAAGTAGTACAAAAGAATAATGATGAAAGCCACGAGGTCTAAAATGGTGCGTAATAGCAAGGAACTTCTGATGAATGTAAATGTTTGAAAGGACTAAGAATAGCCTAAGAAGTAAAGGAATAAATATGAGAGTTCAAAGATGTTCAACAATTATTTCGGTGGTAAAACAAGTCTATCTTGTATATCATAACCAACAAGATGACAGGTTAAAAATGATTAGTCATCCCATAAAAGCACCGAACAACACCACCCCCCCCCTCCCAAAAAAAAAAAAAAAAATCAAAGACATCCAGAGTTAGTAAAAAATGTTGACTTTGAAATTGTGAACAGAATTAGAGCTAGCTACCCACTCAAGCAAATCATTCCACTCATTAACAACTCTTTGCGAAAAGCTAAAATGCTAAATATTTATCTGTGAGAAGTCTTTGGTCAACTTCAAACTGTTACCACGTGTCACATGAGTATTAGCTGAAACATGCAAGAAATTACAGGAAGTCAACAGTACGATAAAAAGACAGGGAGAACAGTAAAGAAACAGCTTTCATGGTCCATCTTGTTCTGTTCACACCGTGCCTATCTTCTGCAATTGATTGTATTGAAAATAATTGAACTTTATTTATTTAATAATAAATTAACATTTTTACTAATTGAACATATGTTGTAAATACAATTGCAGATGGTAAATCACAGTTATGCTAAAACACTCCCCTGTTAAATCCTGACATCAGATTGATGGAAGTTACAAAAGAAGATAATATTCACCTAAAATATACAATGTTCATGCAAATGTAAGTTTGTTTTCTGCGACATGATTGGATAAGAGGGCACACACTCCTTAATTGCATTGTATATTATCCTGAGACAAACAGACTGTTAAATTGATACATTACAGGGTTGTTCTACATGGAGAAATTACTTCTCTCGTTAAATTTCTTGTTTACTTATGTTTTTAAAGGAAAATATCACGTGTTTGTTGGATTCTTTGCTTCTTTATTTCAAATATGAAAGATGTGCATGAGCAGGGTTCATGGACTTTCATTTCAGCTTTCCCTGAGGTCCCTTTTTCCAAGGGATGATGTTCAGTAGTCCAGCTGATATCACCCATAATTATATCAAATTGTACTAGACCCCAGCTGTATATTATCCCGCAGCAATGGGAAAGTTGTCTGTCCATGAACCCTTAAATATTTGAGGAATTGAATGTCACAACTAGTCCGATGTCAGTCCTTTCTACACAAATCTGATAGAACTTAGAACTTAAATACAACTCCTTGACCAAAAGGAAATAATCCTGTAAGATTCATTAAAAGGTCAAAACTATAAGCATGAAGCACTCCCCAGCAATTGAGTTGTTGGTGAGGTGAATAGAGGTTGAGGAGATAGTGTGGTATTGGAAGCAGTTTTCAAGTGCAAAAACCAGAAAGACGGCATAAACAAAACGTACCTGACATTAGGGACAGGGTCCTCAGCAAGCTCTATCACTTTCTCAAAAAAGTGTTCGTTGAAGAAAGACTTGGAGAAAACTTCAATTAGGCACAGACACATGTCGATGAATAACTTCCTGTACCTACTACTCTGATGGTTTCTACACTCTGGAAAATGAAAAAGATTTACTCATTTTTACAAAAAGTAACTTATTTTTACAAAACATTACTTAGTTTCACTAAAAGTTATTTATTTTACTAAAAAAATATCTATTTTTACTTAAAGTAACTTATTTTTACTAAAAGTTACTTATTTTTTACTAAAAGTACTTCACTTTTACTAAAAGTACTTCACTTTTACTAGAAGTTAATTATTTTTACTAAAAGTAACTCATTTTTACTAAAAGTACCTCATTTTTACTTAAAGTAAGTATTTTTACTACAAGTTACTTATTTCTACTAAAAGTTACTTATTTTTACTAAAAGTAAGTCATTTTTACTCAAATTTAATAATTTTTCTAAAAGTTACTTATTTTCACTAAGTTATTTATTTTTACTAAAAAATAATTATTTTTACTTTAAAAAATACTTATTTGACTAAAAGCTACTAATTTCTACGAAAGGTAACTTATTTAAAAAATAACACACAAAGGAACATGTACGATCACCAAAAAGCTGTCTCAGAGGACATGGCATATCAACATTTGTCTAAGGTTGGGTTGGTGGGGTTAAAAGGCACCACAACACCAATGGTTGTGCCACAGAGATTAGATTATGTCAGAGAAGAAGAAAAGAATGAAAGGAGATAGTGAGCTAAGCAGGGGATAAGAAGGGAGTCAGATTTTGTTGTAGTAGTTGACGCAAAAAGGAGCGGATTTGTTGAGGTAGGTTATTGTGGAAGAGCTCGGTGATGAAGACGATGGGGTTGAGGGAAGGTCTGGGGAGGGTGAAGAGTAGACAGTTATATTTGACTGTCAATCTATTACGGCACTTATTGCAGAGTGATAAGGGAACCATTTAATAAGTGGGCGTTGGAGAAGTGGAATATGGATGTCATTAGAACCTGTCATAGAATGAGTGAAATAAATTCCAAGCTTGTTGATTGAGGAAACTTGTCAGTATGTCAATAGCAAAGGAGCGAGATTGTACATTATATCAAAATAACATCAAAGAAAATATGGTGCAATTTAAGAAAAAGTAAAATAAAAACTCAGCAGGTTAGGAGTAGTAAGAGTAATCAGTTGTTAAAGGAGAAGTGAGTTTAATAATTTTAATTAAGATCCAAGAATTGCCTTATTCCATTTTTTTCTTTCTTTCTTTTCTTTTCGTCTTGCCAATTTTCGTTTTTGTTGCAGCACATTAGATCTCTTTTGAATCTGCCAAAAAACAAAACTGAAATATCGTAAAATGTCTTCAGAGACCATACTTATAGGGAAGAGTAAAACACTGATTGCCAACATGTGCCTTGATACTATTGTCCATTGCAATGTACAAGGCCAATGACAACATGTACCCAGCTACAACCTCCCCCACCCTCTCCTCCAACAAACTCTACCCACCACTACCCCCAAGAACAGAAGAAATGGAAAAGGTATGGACTGAACTGTACACTAACAGACATGATGGATAAACCTACCACTTAGACCACCTAAATTTCTCACGGTCAACACAATAAAGATTCCACTTAAAGAGTTCAGACTTTCACTCACCTTCTATTAATTTGCTACAGAGTTCTTGCCTCTGATCAACCTTCCTGTTGTGCTTGATGAACAAACAAATTGTTTTACAGGCTGCATGATGAACCGGTAATGGTTTCTACACAAAGATAACAAATTGATTTTTTTATAAATAATTTGTGTTTGTCAAAACGAACTCCATACAACAGTTTTTACGAAGGTATTTAAGTGTTCAGTTTTGCGTAACAACTTTTGTCTTGATAGTTATATGAACAACTCGAATAAAAAAATAAATAAAGGATCGACATTTACAAAATGGTGTCTGCATTTTACCAGAATTTATATCTTTCACTGAAAACAGTAATGAATAGTTTCACAAATACTTTTGCTCTATATAAGTGAACTGAACAGAAATTGACCAAAATGTTAATGAACAGATCAATGAAATATCCACTTTGTTATTTAAAGACATACATTTATTTACTTTATTAAGCCTAACAGCATGCAATACAAATGATTTTTTAATTGATTTAAATATCCCTGTCAGTAAAACATTCAGTATATCATGCAAGAAGCACTCAATTGTTTTGTTTTTGAATGAAAAAAATACACATAATTCTCCACAAAACGACTGACAAACAGACTGATGAATGAACAGATGGAAGTTTCCTACACCTCCAAAAAATTCAAAGTAAAAACAATTTGTGATCAACTTACGTGAGAGGTAATGCACTTGAATATAACTGGAACAAACTTTTGATAGATTTGTTCGCTAGTGAGACCCTTGGGTAAACAACCCCAGGACTCAAGGATCTGTGTGTGTAGCCTCCAGTTTCTAGAGCTAGCTGCTCGTGCCTCTGCTGATAACAATGCTGGTATCACCTCTGCCAGCCCAGGGGGTTGCTACAGGTGTAAGAAAGAAGAGGATATGGAACGATGAAATTTATAAACCATAAATTGTATTTCAATTGGTTCTGAAACACAAATGTAAAGAGATGATGACTCTGTGAAGAATTCATTAAATAGAGACACCTACTATGAACTCCACACGAGGGCAACAGTTTTGGATTCAGGATTAAAGGCTGTGACACACCGAACACAACGCGGCGAGCGATGTTTTAAACAAAATTGAATAAAACAAAGGAAAATAAACATTTTGAACTCTTGTTTCCATAGATGGATCGTCACCGCATGACTATTCAGATGATAACTGAAATATGATTGAAAGGGGGTTTCTATGCCCATTATAGCAAAATTTCCGTCGCGACAGAAAATCGTGCCCCACTGAGGCGAATTTCTCCACAGTTTGAACAAAAAAGCATTTCTAGCAAATTTTCCAGTATCACCAGAAAGCCTCATTATAAACTTTATCGTGTGTAAGCAAAAAATCAAAGAATGTTATAAAATTTGTTTCCTGCATGATTATCTAAAATATCACTAGCCGTGTCGCGTTTGGTGTGTTATGGTCTTAAGTTGTTAAGTGGCACATTGACATCTGAGGTCATTAGTACCAGAGTGGTTAAACTCAAATCTAACAAACCTGAGGGTGGGAGTAAAACCAGGCGGGAGTAGGGCGAAAAAAGGCGGGAGTGGGGCGTAAAACATTTTGAACTTTTCTAGGTTCAGGTCATGTTGCTAAGTGGAACATTGACATCTATGGTCAATAGCTCCAGAGCTATTCAGTGGTCAAGCAAGTTCATCTGATATGAAAGTGGACTTCAAAAGAAAGAAAATGGTTAAGAGAGCATTCAAAAAAATCTTATTCCATTAAGGAGATATTTAAGTTTAAATTTCTGTATCATTTACATTAGAAATGACTGAAATCAAGACTAGTCATACCCTCAGATTCCTCAAATCTTTATGTATTCTATCACATTTTTTCCTGAGAGTTTGTGGCTTAAAAACCATTAAGTACGTCAGGAAAGTAGTCAAACAGAGTCTAGAAAGTGTAATTATAATTTACCACCTAAAGAAAGTTTGAGGCAAATTAATTCAAATAGTGAAAAATGTTAAATTAAATTTATTCAAAATACATTAAGAAGTGAGGATGAGGGCACCAACCTTCCAAAGTAGACTTACTACACCAGTCATTTCTACACAAATAAGACTTTAAACTTGAATATTTCCTTAACAGAATAAGACATTTAAGAAGTTTCTTCAACACTTTGTATCTACTAAAATCGCAATCATATAAGTAAAAAACTTCCTTGACCACTGAACTAACCCTTTAACTAAAATATACCAAAACTGATGGTGCAAATGGAACGAAATAAAGTGTAAAAGGGGAAGCAAAATGAACATCTGTAGTATAAATTTATTACAAAGTGGTTTGTATGGCAACAGAGACTGGAAAAGCAAGATCCAAAGTAGTGTTTTGCGAGTGTTGCTGATTCTGGTTGGAACATTCCACTTGGCAATGGTCAGTGCAACATAGTGCTGGTCCATGTGAGATACTAATCCATACAAAATGTTGCTCATCCACTTACTGACATGACAGGCCCCTTAATATCATTCCTTAATATCATTCCTTAATATCATTCCTTAATACCATTGCTTAATATCATTGCTTAATAATCATTGCTTAATATCATTCCTTAATAACATTCCTGAATATTATTCCTTAATATCATTTCTTAATATCATTCCTGAATATCATTCCTTAATATCTTTCCTTAAAATCATTCCTTAAAATCATTCCTTAAAATCATTCATTAATATCATTCATTAATATCATTCATTAATATCATTCCATAAAAATTAATACATTCCACACAAAAAGAACCAGCTCATGATACACAACCACAGCTTATAAGATAAGATATTAGAGGATTAGTTCAGTGGTCAAGCATGTCCATCTTATATGAAAGAGGACTTCAAAAGAAACAAAATGGTAAACAAAGCATTGCAACAATTTTTGAAACTTAAATATCTTCTTAATGGAATAAGATTTTGCAATGCTTTCTTCACCATTTTGTTTCTTTTTAAGTCCTCTTTCATATAAAATGGACATATTTGACCATTGAACTAATCCTTTAATCCATTCAGCATGCCTCTAATCCTATCAATCATATTCTCCACCTATGCAACTGGTTCAAATACTTACTACATGCAACTAGTCAGAGACATACAAGACCAAACGTCTAATATTTTGGAAGAGTGGCATGATAGTTGGCCAAATAATTTGTTTCATTTTGCTGCTTTTTATTCAATTTTGTTTGAAAATTGAATCACATTGATGACCTTTTATTGATTTTGAAGCTTTTTGCGATTTGACTGGACTTTATGCCTGCACACATTGATTAATTTACTTCTGTATTTTAAGGAAGCTTTGAGTAGGGTTGGTGGGGTGGGGATTCATTTTACCATTCACAATTCAAACAAGTTGTGAATTTTTTTTTTTGGTATATCTACTCCTGCAGTATTCGAACATCACAGATTACGTTACATGTAATAGCTAAAACAGGATCTCACAGTATTCGTAAGTATCTGGAAGACGCGCTGCTAACAATGCAAAGTTCCAGCTATAATTCTTCAAACTACGCCAAACTCTAATTTGCAGTTTGTGAGGTAGCACTACATTCATTCAGATCACTTTTATGAGTGAAAATGAAACCTAGTTCAAATGTTAAAGAGCATTAGTTGGTGCATCTTACATGTAGTTTTTTCACAACACACAACCAAACCTCTACATTTCTAAGGTTGAGTTAGACTGCATCACTGTTAAGGATTACCTTTCTAAAATTGAATTAGGACTGCATCACTGTTAAGGAATCATCAACTTAAGAAAGCACAGGTTATAATTCTCCAGGAAAACTAGGCCAATAAAAAGAACAAACACTAGCCAATCCTAGTCATTTTGCATCAAAAGGAATTGAAATTCTTTAAAATATATAAACATTCATTTAGATAAATATATACAACAAGAAAGCATGGGATGTGTAGGTGTTTCTGCATCGTTTTTTGCTCCGTTCAAAAAATATCAAAAATATTCACTTCACTAAAATCTCTCTATTTGATGTTTGAGATGTTTCCTTCGTCAGTTGACTAATTCAATATCAAGTGCATTAAATATATTTGAAAAATGAGTGTTTAAAAAGTGACATAAAACCCTACTTTTTTAAAATTTGTACATGCACTTGATTAAAAATTTATTTAACATTTTGGACTTAGTTGGACACATTTTTTTTTTTACTTCTTCATAGGGTACAAAACACTTACCTCACTTATCTTACATCTTTCATAACTTACATATTTTGAGGAATTTATGAAATTTTTCCTATGACAATTCACTGGCAGTATTCAGTACAAAAGGACAAATCAAATTAGGCCGTTGACTTTTTTTTTCTTTTTTTTTTCCGAACTCCAATTCTCATTATTATTTGACCCCAAACTGGTGAATCAGCATTTATTATTTGACCCAAAACTGGTGAATCAGCATTTAATATTTGACCCAAAAGTGGTAATTCAGCTTCTTGCAGATTATTCAGTTTGTTTTCTTTACATAATAAAAGGGCATTTCATTTTTTTGAACTGGTGTCCTAATACTTTAGTACAATGAATGCATGCAGTGCAACAAAACAGAAAGAAATATCTAAAAAATACTTCATAGCAATATTGCAATGTCGAGGGTCTGTGAGATCCTAATTGTCTACAAACCTTGTTGAAAGCTAAAACTTTTATACAGCTTCATGATTAAGTTGTTAAGTGGCACATTGACATCTGAGGTCATTAGGGCCAGAGTGCTTAAACTAAAATCTAACAAAACTGAGGGTGGGAGTAAAACTGAGGGCAGGATGGGGTGTAAAAAGGTTAAAAATGATGTAGAAATTTAATAGATTTGGTTTGAGGACAAGTGAACCCAGGGAATGAAATCCAGGATAAGTATACCTTGGAGATGGTGGGAGAAATCAAATTAGTCTACATTTATAGAAATAAATAGATTTAACACATGGTGTGCAAAGTTATGGGTCTATTTTTAAACTGTTTCAGATCTACTTCACCTCTGTTAAGATCTGTTTTCTTTTCATTTTCAGAAAAAATTCTCTCACTTTTCCTGACGAATGACTACATGCTAAACAAAGCACATCAAATAATCTATTAGTAATTAGCAATAGTCAAACATAATATTAGAATGACAAAACTTCCAACAATAAAGTAATATCATCTTTTTATTAGACTCCAGCAGTTTCTTGGTACATCCTTTCCCATTTTAAGAGAGGGACACTGGTGTGGAATTGGACAAAATAGATTTACAAATCCTCTACAAGGATGCCATACTAATAACAGTAACAAGATTATTTACAGTAAGTCTAGTTTTAATCAAGTTGTCATATAAGTTTTAAAAATAACAAACACCAAATAAATAAAATCATGTCCTCACAATCGCTAAATCTGGCCCAAACCAGCGTTCACATTAAGATGCACGATTGCGGAATTTCCACAAAAAATAATTAAATCCCCCTGAAAAATAATTAAGGGGGGAAATTCCCACAAAGAAAAATGAATAACCCAAAACTAAAATACAACACGATATTTTTCACGCAACAACTTTATACATCACAATTGTAATGCTACCGCTTAGGCCATGACCATTGAGGCATAATCTAATTATAAAATGCGCTAAAATGTCGCAAAAAGAAGGAAAAAAAACAATTAAAAAAAAGGTTTCTACATCCTAAACTGGAAAAAATTGATGTCAGTGGGACAAAAGAACGAAAAAGCAGACCCAGTATAGGCCTCTCTCTCCAAGTGTCCGATGATCATGCTGTCGTTGATGTTACAAAATATGCAATGAACATGATAAAATACAACACATATTAGTAACGTGATCATGTCGTCTGCTAGATATCTAAATTGTATAGTGTGTAGTGCATGTGGTGTATACCATACAATGATGATGGGAATGATGTGACTTATAACATTATGTACTACAGCAAAGCTAAACTTTACTAAATAATGACTCTTATCAGTTTCAATGGGGTTTTTAATTGATGAACAATAAAAACACATAACAAAGAGAGGCAATGAGGGAGGAAAGCCCTGTTATTTGGGGGTTTTCTTTCCAGATTTGTGTTATTTTAAAAATGTAAATTTAATCTTATCAATCTACAATAGAAAGACACACAAGCAGTACTTACCTTTAGTTTTGCATATTTATGTAACTTTTCGTTCTCTTTGACATGACACTTGTATTAACTATGAACCTGTTTTTACCCATGATGGTTACTGTCCAGATTTCAGCAAGAAACATTAGGGTGAAGATATTCGAATTCCCACCCTTTTTTTTCCTTCAAAATCCCCCAAATTGATAATCCTAATGTGAACGCTGGACTAAACCAATCTTATCACCATCCATTTAAAATAAAACCAGACATCCCACACAATACAAATCCCAAATGCCACTAATAACATGCTTTCCAACCTCTGTCACACCTGCCATCCCACTCTCTGTTTCACATGCCATACCATGCTACTTTCCTCCCTACAGGAAATCATACATGAAAATCCAGATGACACTCCACCACATGATCCATATGTCATCACACCTGCAATCAAGGTGACATCCCACCATGTCCCATATACCATGCCACACTGTTCCACATGCCATCCCTCCTTGTACCACATGCTAAAACATGCACCATCCCACCTTGTCCCACATGCCATACCTCTATTCACCCTATTCACCTACTACCCCAACCCACCTTTTAACCCACCCACTATCAATCCAACCTTCAATATAACCTTCACTTACTCCATTATATCACGGCTCCCCCCCCTCCCTTTCCCAATAACTGACACTCTTAATAAAAACAAGTTCAACTTTTTCCCCTTATCTGCTTATAAACCAGATAGAGCTGCTCTATCTACCAAATGAAAATTCATTGTAGGTTAATTTAGAGTTGATCATAAGTCTATTATGTTTCCATTCTATTCAAGCGAAGACTTATTGCGTTTTCCTATTCATTCCCAAGACACTTAATTATCAATTCCATTCAGTTGTCAGATCTATTATTCAACTTTCTTTCCATCCCAAGAACAAATATTTTACTGGCTATTCAAGTCTGGAATGCATTTGTTCCAAGTTCTTTCAAGCAAGATTTTTCTTTATACAAATTTCTTTTCATAATAAAAACCTTAATAGAAACGCCTGTGACACCCCTCCTTCCATGCTAACCTAAATCACATAAGTTATACCTTCTGTCCCGCACATGCTATCCAACAAGCCATCCAACCCTGTCTCACCTACCATTCCCAAAACACTCATTAGCCTCATGCCTGTAGCAAGCCACCCTATACAACATGCTGTCCCACCCTGTCTAGCATGCCGACCCACCCTGTCCATCATGCCATCCAACCCTGTCCTACATGTGTCCATACTGCCTCACATGCCATCCCATCCTATCCCACATGCCATCCCATCCCACCCTGTCCTGCATGCTGTCACATATGCCACCCCACTGTCCCACCCCACCCTGTCCCTGCCATGCCACCCCTATCCAACATGCCGTTCCACCTGAAATCCACCATGTGCCATCCCACGCCACCCTATCCAACATGCCGCCCCACCCTGTCTAGCATGCCAATCCACCCTATCCATCATGCCGTCCCACCTTGTCCCACATGAGATCCCAGCCTGTCATATATGCCATAACACTACCTTGTTTTACATGTCACAACACATTGTCCCACATGATATCCCACCCTGTCTAATATGCCATGACATTCTGTCCCACATTCCATGGTACCGTCCCACATGCCACCCTGTCCCACATGCCACCCTGTCCCACATGCCACCCTGTCCCACATGCCATTCCACCCTGTCCCACATTTCATCCCATCCTGTCCCCCATGCCATACCACCTTCATCCTAATTCCTATATCTACCAATCATTCTTCAATCTTTCACCCAACATTGTTTCCTCTAACTCCCATCCACTCACTTCTATCAAGTCAACATGTCCCATTCACCTACCACCCCCTTCACCTGCCATCCCCATTCATCTACCTTCCTCCATTCACCTACCATCCTCTATTCCCCAACATGCCCCATCCACCTACCATCCCCATTCACCTTACATCCCCATTCACCTAACATCCCCCCCATTCACCTACCATCATCCATTTATCTACCATTATCCTTTCACCAACTACCCCAATCCACCTTTTGCCATCCACTCATCTACCAAATATACCCTTAACCAACTCATCATTCCAACCTTCACTATAATCCCCCTAATCTATCTACCAAATCAGAATGAAAATTCAGTACAGATTAATTTGCAGATTATCATAAGTCTATTATGTGTCCCATCTAATTAAGTGAGGACCTTTTGTTTTTTGCTATTCATTCGCAAAATGCTTCATTATAAATTCCATTCAGTTGTCACATCTATTATTCAACTTCTTTTTCATCCTAGAACAAATCCTTTGATTGCTGCTATTGAAGTCTGGAATGTATTTGTTCTCCTTTACATAAATTTCTTTTCATAAAAAATTCTTTTCATAAAAATAGTTGGAATTCTTTTCCTTTAGGGCAACAATCTTTTGTTCCATAGTAGCTGAAGAGTGCATGAAGCCAGATGAACAATAGATGTGGACAAATTAATGGACAAACAGATGGTAAAGATGATATTACTTCGTTGGCGAGGGAATAATCAAAATTGTATTTTTTCTGTTCAACTTCGTATCACACCCATGCTAAATATCATATTTCATAAATATGTTAAACTTCAGGTAAAGGTTAAATCATGCTGTTAGCACAAAGTCATGCTGAGGTTGCATGCACGCTTACCCTCCTACGAACAACCAGGTGATTATGTCCGTAACTATGGCCAAATCGGTAAATCTGAACGGAAACAGTTAGAGGTGAAAAGTATAGAATAGAGAACAAAAATGTATAATTTCCCTCTATGCTTTTGTGGAACTGCAGGTTTTATCGCTTTTTTTTTTTAATATATTATTTACCTGATAAAAGACACTACCTGACAGCTTTCATAACTTTATTATTAAGGGGTCGGATAAACAGAGGTAGGACAAATGGAGCTCAATTAGGCCTGAATCAGGTAGCAGAAAATCGGAACCAGGTACCAGTTACTATTAGGTGGTATCGATCCGAGAAAAAATTAGTGACATTCTTGAACTCATTTTTGGTCCGAGTTAGTGAAATGACCATAATTTTAATGTAAGCCTAATAATATACTAGTTCCACGAAAATTTTAAATCTTGAAAAAAAAAACAATTTGTTTTTTTTTTTTATATATGGTGTGCCCAACCATTCGGGCAGGTACCTGACTCAGCCTTAAGCTCAATAATAGCATTAGCTTTTCAAACTTTAATCAGCACTACATATTCAGCAGCAGTTAGTTTCTTCTACTACTGCAACAAACAAGTTCATCTGTTAAAAAATCTCATTTCATAAATAGTTCAGCCATTTTTGTTACTTGTCGCAATAGCCTGATTTTTAGTATTTTTTTACACCAGGAATTAAAGCTGAAAAATATGAAGTAATTTGAGGATTTGAACTGACCTTTGATTCTGTGTTTATGTGTCCAGTTCCTCTGGAGAAAGCTTCAAATGTTTCTGATAGGTGGGAGATGATTGCCTCAATGACCTGAGAAGACAGAAACAAAACTAGACCATCAATCATGCTGTAGCCCAACAAGAGGAATCCAAAAACCATCTTCTGAAAATATGATGCAACAACAAGCTAACAAGTAATAAGAGAGAATTGCGCTGATACAAATGATGAAAGAGTAATGGCCTGATTTCCAAACAAGTCACTCTTCTTAAACGATACATTAATGTGTCGATCACGTTCATCTTGTTGAAAGAGGATAAGACAGATAAAAAAGATGGTGAAGAAACTATTCAAAAACATCATTGTGGAGTATTCAAGTTGAATTTCTATGAAATATGTGTAGAAATTATTGAAAATAGATTAGAAATGGAGGTGCTGTGGCTCAGTGGTTGTGGTTAAGGAGTCATGCTCGTATTCGAGAGGTACCGAGTTTGATTCCCGTCATGAGCCCGCATTGTGTCCTTCAGCAAGACACTTTCACTCTACTTGCTCCAGTCCACTCAGCTGTAAAATGAGTACCAGTATTGCTGAGGCGTTAACTGCGATGGACTGGCGTCCCGTCCCAGGGGAGTCATGTACTCTCATCCGCTTGCACTATGGAAACCAGGGATAGCACCGGCCCAATGAACCTATAATGGCTCAGATGGATTTAGCTTTTTTAGATTAGAAATGACATCACACTTACATTTTTCACAAGCCTTATTGATATATCTTTTTATTTTCATCTCATTTTATCTGGTCTATTTCATCTTTGCCTTTTTTATCTTGGTGGTATTGTTTTACATCTGGCAACTCACATCCAATAGAAATGCCAGTAAAAGATACTGGATTATGAGAAAAAACTTTCATTTAGCATATGATAAAATTTGCAAAATTACTTTCAACCCAGTTTTCAATGAAATATATCAACAATTCTTGCAAAAGCTGGTCTGTAACGAACACCACCATAAAATAAGAGATAAATGGAAAAGGCTAAGCTCAATCACTAAGTGAGGTTAACGTGTATTAACAAGAGCCACCTAAGTCATGATTTTCTCCATTGACTATTAACGATAACAAATTTTTAAAGTCACTTTATTTAAAATTTGTTGTTTCAATTTTTTTATATCACAGCAGTCATTAGTAGCTCAGCATTCTCCGTTAATTAAGTTCTATGAATGCCACTGTGTGATAGGCTTTTTACACCGGTTTTTTAACACAAAACTTGTGACGTCTTTAAAACTTGATACTTTCTGAATAAAACAAAATACCACAGCACTTTCAATACAGTTAACAGACAAACAAAGGCAGGCGAAAACATAACCTCCACCAACTTCGTTGACGGAAGTAATTATTCTGAACAGAAAAAAAAAAAACAATCAAAAAAGTACAAGAGATTAATCATACTAGAATTTACAGACAGATCTATCACAGCATAGTTTATAATACCTTCTACAAATTAAAAGTATGCATCATGACATAAAGCTCATGAGTAGTGTCCACTAAAGAAGAAACGAATCACAACAGACTCAAGATTCAAAGAATTATTAGTTGCATGCCTGACATCAAATATAGCCATCACATAATTTGAGCATTTTCATCAATGAATAATAATAATAATAATAATGAATACTTGTTATGCGCCAGTATCCATCAAAAGTGATGCTCATGGCGCAGCGACACAACAATTAATGCAAAACAATGTGAACAAAAAAGAAATATTAGTTAAGAATACTGCAAAAAAAAAAAAAACATACATACAAGAACAAATATAAGCTTAAAATTGAACAGAATCAGAACACATGAGGAATGTCTTTAATGATGATTCAAAAGAATTGAGGGAAGGACTAAGTTTTATGTTGTCTGGAAGTCTGTTCCATAAAAAGGGGGCAGCAGAAGAAAATGAACGTTTACCCCATGTTCTAGAAGTACGTGGAATAGCTAACTGAAGTTTGAAATTAGCTATTTTGCTATTAGCTGAATACGACAAATTAAGTAAAATATTGGGTCTAGAAATGTAGCTTTCATTTAGCATCTGATGAAATTTGAAATAATATTTGCAGGTAGTGAACAAATTCATGTAATTTTCAATACACACAACATTAACATTGTTGAGAAAGTGGGTCTGCAACACCACTCTTCTGGGGTAGACTTTCTACACCACTCGTTTTCAACACAAAACTTGTGACGTCTTTAAAACTTGAAACCTCCTGAATGAAACTAAGTACCAACGTACATTCTATAAAGAGGGATTTCATCACTTGCAACTCCTAACTCATCTGAAGCCATTTTGCAGGACAAGCGTCGTTGCATTTCAAGCATCTTCACACAGCCCAGTCACATCACACGTACAACAAACATACTGCATGCTAATCTATTTACCAGTTCAGCAATTTTGACTGATTGTTCGCTTCCAATTTTACTTCATATTTTCCTGATGTTTTATATATTCACCAGGTATACGAAGAGTAACTTTTACGTGAACACCATCTGATTTGTTTGTTATATGCAGACAAAGCCTACATACCTGATATAAAGTGCTCACTGCAAATTCTAGTGTGAACCGTAGGTTGAAAGATGTCACGTTGTACAGCAGAAACCCACTTTAAACGTCGATGAAGATCAGATGAAATCAAGAAAACATCTTTTTATTTCCCGGCACACGTCTATTGGTGCAACCAACAGCACAGCAAGATTCCGGCATAATTATCTTCCAAAAATAATCTTATATAACAGCATGCAAACGTATATAAGTCTACTTAAGTGTACAGCAGACAACAGTGTTCTTTTTCCTACAAAATGGCGATGTAAACAAAGTCATGTGACCTCATGACATCAGCTGAAACACCCCTATAATTAAGTTTTTGTTTGTTCTCCTTATCATGCAAGATAGTCATATCTACCTGGTAATCTATTTTACTGTTATGCATAAATATGTTTTTAAGAATTCAGCCAGAATAGAAAATGTAGTCTTTATACTTACAAGAAGGCTCTCATCCTTCAGAAGGCTTATAAGATCTCCTCGTACATCTGAGACACAATTCCCAAGAAGTTTGGCAACCTTTGAAAGAGAAGAAGTGAAAACTAAATACTTATGTTACTTTCAGGCCTGTGTATGCATGCATCACAGAATGTTATCCCAGTTCGTAGTTATAAAGTTTCCCCTACCTTCATGATGCTTGAAATTAATTGATTAATGAACAGCACTTGCCATCTTACAGACATTTGACTACAAAACTAGTCTTTCAAATTAAAAGAATTAAAAACATTGGTTACATGGACAATACTTCGAGGAATAGTACTGGAGGCGTTAACATTAATAGTTTTTGCTTCTCGGCAAAAATCCAGAAAAATATGCGAAATTCAAACAAAGCATTTTTTTGTTTGTGTGGGCTTAACGGCACCACGGCAACGAGGGTCAAATTGTGCCTGAGAGGTTAGATCATTCTAGAGGTAGGAAGGAAATAAACCAGGGGGAGAATGAAAGAAATACAAGAACTAAAAGTCGGAAAGCTGGTATCGAGAGAGGAGATGCATGGGTTAAAAAAAAATTAAAGTAGAGAAGAGTGGGGTGGGAGAGGGGGACTAAATATGGTTGTAGAGGAAGCATGATGAAGGAAGGAGATAATTTTATCCGGAGGGTTTTTCTGGAACACTCAGCAATTGAGTTGTGGGGAGCGAAGGAAGCTCTGGGAAGGTTGTACAGGGGGCAAGCAAGGAGAACGTGATGGAGGGTGCATTTTGTGCAAGCTACTCTTCACTGAATCACAATGACTTCCTCGCAGCACACTCCTCTCAAACGACACTGCTATGGAAAAAGAATATGATGATCAATCAATCAATCAATCAATCAATCAATCAATCAATCAGTCACATTTATATAGCGCCAAACACCAGAACAGTTTTGCACTGATCACAAAGCAAGCATGATAGAGTTCCACACTTATAAAAATATCAAATTCCATTTCTTCTACATTAGTTTTCATGACCCACATTTAAAACTTCAGTAAAAACTCATATTTACATTTAGCTGAATAGAGATAGAACAGAGACTTAACTGAAACAAGAACTTAGATAATATAGCTACTACACCACTATATTTGAAATTCCATATCAGTTCTGGACAATAGCCATATTGCTTATATTTCTGTAACTTTTAAAGCTTGGACACTAGCATAATCAGAACTTTCCAGAATTCAAGGACCAATGATGTTGGCTGGTTAGTGCGGTTTAACAGCACCTTGATAGCATTGGTCAAATTGCCCCAGAGAGATGTAAATCAAATTGAAATGAACTAAACAGTGGAGGTGTGTATGGTTGGTGCAGCTATGACTACAGGGGTGCAGTTGGTAGGTTGAATGGTAGGGTCTGGAGTTAAGAGGGGAGTGTTAGATGTTCATATAAATAATGTGTTGGAGATTTGTGGATCCTTTACTTACCTCGTGAAAACCTTTGGCAAGAGATACCCTGACCTGCTCCTCTCGATCATCGCCTAAAGAGGAGAAACTTTTTTGGAGTTCCGTTTTGAAATTTCTAGCACCAGCGAACAATACCATACACTGCAAGACAAGGATAACAACAAATTGTTAAATACTGTAGCTTTTAAAGGAGTATGTAAACATTATAAAACGTTTAGTAATGAAATGTGTCATTTTCTACAAAAGATGGTAGGTAATAAAAAAAAAACAAAATGGTGAAGTAAATATTAATGTGTTAATCCATTAACTGTTCCATTTTCAATTTTTGGTTTATGTCTAGTGGTACAGTTATGAACTTCGGGATCTGAGGAGAACTTGGTATTTGGGCCCAGGCCACAAAAAATATTGATGGTCCAATTACTCAAAGGCCCCCAGAATCTTTATTGACTTGGGCCAGTGGGGTTTAACCATCCATTGCACCCTCTTGTTACACCTGTTACGATCTAAAATCTTTACAAATAGTTTTGTGGCTGGTCGGTCGGTGGAGTTTACCGGCATCTCAACAGTATTGTCCGTATTTGGCCAGATAGATTTATATTAAATCGAAATTGACTGAATAGTGCCAGATGTGGCTGCGCTTGCTATATGTACCCCCAACCCCCATCCCCCCCCCCCACCCATGGAAGGACCATGAAAACTTACAGGAAAGTTGAAAGCCGACTGGAATCTGCATTCTCTGTGTCTATCCTCCTCTTTGTACAAAGCTAAAATTCTTGGACACTGCAGTAACAAAGAAATAGAAATTAGCTTTACATTGAGAATATTCTGTCAGTATCATATACAAATATGTATCAGAAATTAGTGTGGTATACCAATTTGTTACTTTCTCAGATGTTGATACTTTACTGATAAACAACCACTAACAGAGAAACCAATGGGATTCAAAAGATGTTTTGTACACTCTTGTGGAAATGGAGTACATGGGACCTGCATTTTGCACCCCTTAAATAAGCACCCGATTAGGTTTTAATCCCGTGAATGTTCTTTTTCATACATATAATAGAGGACTATTAGAGAAACATATTGGTGCACAGACCTTGTTGATATTTTATTCTGTTTTGAAGTTACAAAAAATATATAATCCTTTTTTAAAGGAATATTCCCATGGTTTTTTGTAATATTCCCATGGTTTTTTGTAAAATTTTATTTAAAAGAGCATACTTTTAGAGCCAATTTAGTACAAAAATCAGGTTGACATCATATTCCGTTCAGGAGTTATGGATTTTTTTATGATTTCCCAATTACATTTTAAAGTTTTTGTACAGTATGATGAATTCATGTTTGATGATGTCATAGAGACAATTCCATTGCAAATGTTTATGTAATTCTTTGAATGTTAATTGGTTGTTTTGTATGATTAGAAACAATTTTCCAAAGATATTAAAGTAGGGTATACTTGGCAATGTATATAAATATGACATCATACTTTACATTGCAAGGTCACTCTTCAACACTAGCGTTGTGTGGTAGTCACAGTTTTGTACTACTGGTAGTGTTGCTTACTCACTACCGGTAGTGGTGCCACTAGGATTCCCCTAATGTATATTCTTTACTGCACTGTCACTATCTTATGTTAGTTCACAAGGCAGAATTCACTAAATTTTGTAAGAATATGTTGTTTTTTACATAAAAAGATATAAAAAAAAGACACAAAAATGATTTTTTGACATATATTTTTAACATTTCTTTCAAAAAACCGGGAAAGATGTTTTTTTTCCAGTTTTATCACTCCCGGGATTCCTGGTTGTAGTTAAAATTCTTACGTGATCGGGATTGTGCAATACCAGGATCGGGATATCAAAACTTAGGTGACTACCAGGATCCCGCACAATGCTATTCAAGACAGTGGGGAAATCTTTGGATTGTAACAACACCAAAATGTAATAAGATATCAACATAATTTTCAACCATTTTGTTTCTTTAATAATATTTATGATATATATGAAAATAAAAATTCACATGGATATTGAATTCAGCATTCATCCGGATATCTATGCATATCCCATGCTTCCATCTTTCATCCTTACCAACAGGCACCACACGCATATTTAAAATTCATTCGAACAGAAAGAAACAAATCAAAAAAGTACAAGAGGTTTATCATACTAAAATTCAGACAGAGATCTACCACAGCACAGCTCATGATACCTTGCAGGAGTGTAGCCAGCCTTGCGGATTGGTGGGGGAGGAAGGGGGAGGAGGAGGGTGGCTGAGGTCGCCGAGGGAAATATTTGGACCTTTAAGCATATTTTCTTGACCTTTTTACCATTACCATTTTGGGGGGGTCGTCAACCCTGCCAACCTCCTCTTGGCTACACCCAAACCTTCTACAAACAAAAGGATGTATCATTATTATGACATCAGGCTCATGAGTTGTGTCTATAAAAAAAGAAACGAATCACAACAGACTCAAGATTCAAAGGATTATTAGTTGCATGCGTGACATCAAATGCAGCCATCCCATATGTTGTGCCTTTTCTTCAATAAACAGGCAATAAAATCAGTCGAATTATAACCAATTTTTTTGGGGTTTATCATCTACAGCCTTTTAAAGGAATATTCTCATAGTTTTTTGTAATATTCCCATGGTTTTTTTTGGAAACTTTTATTTAAAAGAGCATACATTTACAGTAGAGCCAATTTGGTACAAAAATCAGGTTGATAAATTATTCCATTTAGGAGATATGGATTTTTAAACATTTCCCAATTGCATTTTAAAGTTTTTGTACAGTATGATGGATTCGTGTTTGATGTATTTCTTTGAACGTTAGTTGGTTGTTTCTGTATGATTAGAAACAATTTTCCAAAAGTTATTGAAGTAGGGTATGTTTGGCAATGTATATAAATACCTAACTTTTATCAATTCATTTTTCTAGCAGGTTTTACTAATAAAAAAGATTATAGATTTTAATGAATAACATAAATTTTGTGGGAGAATGTGTTGCTGTGATGTCATACTGAGCCTTTTCCTATTAGTTTATTGGTACTTTTTGTGATCCTTAAAATTTGAGTATCTCCTGGTAAGGAATAACATATCAACATGATTTTTGTACAAAATTGTTTCTAAATTTTTTCTCTTTGTTATAAAAGGTTACAAAAAAACATGGGAATATTCCTTTAAATTTTTTTGGAATATTCCATCAAAAAGCATGGGAATATTCCTTAAAAAACATGGGAATATTCCTTTAAAAAACATGGGAATATTGCTTTAAAAAACATGGGAATATTCCTTTAAAAAACATGGGAATATTTCTTTAATACAATCAGACGCAACAAATGCTTGTATACTGACTTTAACCAGATATGTACAGAAACTAGAAGCAACAATGATTACATCAATGCAACTCGACAAATGAGCTGAACAATTTCATGCAGTTTGTGCTCTAGAAAACAAGTTATTGGTACAGTGGCCATGCTGTGCATGTCTACATGTGATTGGTTAAACACATATCATACAAAAATTCAAGGCAATGATGATACATTCAGTGAATCAGTTACAATTATGAAGTGCACTGTGAAACAACTGCTGACTGAATTTTAGAGTATAAGATAAGCCCATAGAACTTAACATATTTAACATACTTCCCATTGACTGCTGCCTTAGCATGTATTAATGAAAGTCATCAAATATTTTCCCTGTTCACTCCAATCATAAAGAATTAGAAAAGTCACTTTTATTTCAAAAACTGTCACTTTGAATTTTTTTCTGTTCCAAATATGTTATGTAACTTTTTGTATTCTAGTTAAACTTAAGTCATTGTGAAAAACCTATGTCGTCCTAACAATTAATCAATTTTTAAACCTAAGGCCAATGCAAATCGGCAAAATTGGTCCAGCCTACCGTGTGGTAGAGGAAAATAAACAAGAACTGTCGGAAAGACAGCATGCTCAACTATTCAAAGCTAGTATAGAGAATGGGCTTATTGAGGGAAGTATATGCATATATGGGGCTAGTAGGGGCAGATGATTTCAAATTACTTGAGCTTTGAAAGTACTAACATTTTCAATTACTTTGCTAATTTTCACATTTCACTTTAACATATATTTTAAGTTGTTCTAGATATTTAAAGACAAAACAAATCTCAAGGTTACAACCTCACCCAGTAACTCAAGAAAACATGTGAAAGCTAGCAACTCTTTATAACTAAAACACTTCTTTTACTTCTATTGTACAACAAAGAAAGGAGAGGCCCTGACTTGCCAATGTCAATGAAAGATTAAAATATAATAAAGCAACCTTGTGGCATGACGCAATTATTCTTTTAGTCATTTTACAGTACCAAACTAAACTTTAACTGGACGCCGATGCCAAAGGTAGTATTCTATTGAACAACAAAGAAAGGAGAGGCCCTGACTTGCCAATGTCAATAAAAGATTAAAATATTATAAAGCAGCCTTGTGGCATAATGCAATTATTCTTTTAGTCATTTTACATCTAAACTAAACTTCTAAACTAAACTTTAACTGGACACTAAACTTTAACTGGACACCGATGCCAAAGGTAGTAGAATAGCTCTACTATTCTTTGAATAGTCGAGCTAACAATTGGATTTTGTTGAGCATTAAATCACACAGAGTTTACGTTTTGTTTAACACAACATGTCTATCCTTTGCTTTGTATTCAAGTACAACACTTGCTTTGTATTCAAGTACAACACTTGCTTTGTATTCAAGTACAACACTTGCTCAAAGGAGAGTACATGATTTGGACAAATGTTTTTTGATCTTAGCCAAAAATCTCATCAACATCTAGGTCAAGATGACATTCTCTTCATCTTCAAAGATTTAATTTAAGAAATGGATGGCACAGAAGAAGTGAGAATTAGAGAATTACAAAAAAAAATAGTAAAAAAATTGAAGAAAGAAAATTTAAAGGAAGAGACAGAAAGAAGCTAGGGCTAAATGTCAGTTTGGATTACAGTTATCCTTTAAGATAAGAATGAGTAGGTACAAAAGATATATCAAGACGACCATACACATCAAGCAATCCAGTCACATGACTTTACCTGATCCTCATCTCCTATTGGCTCCGTCTCCATGGGCTTCAGAGGGAAGAGGAATGAAACCAAACGTCCAATGAAAATGAGATCTGATTTGTCTTACCAATACTGTCCCCACTTATGAAAAAGAATACGGAATTTTTAATATGTGTAATGGATCAGCTTTTTGTTTCTCCTGAGCAAAATTCTCCTGTCGTCTAAACTCGCAAAATGCAGAGGGGTGACAGCACAGGTATGACTGCCAATACACGGATTATCGGATGATGGCTGCCAATAAATGCTAATTCATTTCCCATTTACCTCAGTTGCACTGACTATGTAAACCAAAAATCTTTTAATGGGGGATACAAGATAGTTTTGTATCTGGGGTTCATTGCTTAAAGGGATATTATACACAAGTTCAATCTTTTATAAACTTCACAACTGATAAGCAGCTTGTTTAGCCACACACACATTGATTTGTAGATCTTTTAAAAATTTCTCTCATAAAAATATTGTTCCAAATGACTTGAGAAAATTGAAAGACTACATTTGTACCATCCTACCTTGTAAATCACAAGACTAAACATTTTTGACATATCCTAAATTTTGTTTGGTAGAGTGCACCTACAGAAATATAATACCATAACCTTAACACTACTTCAGCCTCCACACAATTAAAGGAGCACTCCATTGAAATGTGAAGCCACATTATTCTGGAGTACCTAGAATATTTTGATACACTTTTCTTCAGTGGCAATGCCACGGGGAGGGGGAAGGGGGGATGGGAGGGCAAAGATCAATTTGCCCTCTCCACTTTTCCCAAGGAATTTTTTTTAAGTGACATATTTTGTCGATTTATAGGCTTCCCCCCCACCCCTCTTCCAAGAGACCAATTTGCCCCTCCTGCCTCCCATGACCAAAATTGCCACCACTGGTTAAAAAAGATTGTATGAATGTTTAAATCAACTGTAATCAAAAGCCAAATTTCACTTTACAAAAATGTCTAAGTTTTGAAAATAAGACCTCGGTTATTATAAAATTCTCATGAAGTAGCAAAAAAAAACCCTCACTTTTGGAATTGGGCACCTTAAAATTTTTATATTTTATTGGCATTTAAAACTACCATTACAAAATGGCAAGAGCTCCCCTCAAAAATAATTGAAGGGGGAAAAAAAAAAAAAAAAAAACCAACATTTATTTTTATTTATTTTTGACAAGGGAAAATTATCCAAGGGGAAAAATCCCCCAAATTTTGAACATTGAGTGTGAACACTGCCTACTGATAAATAAACTCACCACTGCTTCCTCGGTGGCAGGTGGTTTTTCATTCAAACCTATGATACAAAGTTCCCTGAAATAATTCAAACACCATATCTTCTGGTCTTCCGTGAGATTCACTAATTTAGAAATGTAAAGAAAACGACAGAAACAAATGAAAATGTTCTGTCATACATAGAATAGTAGTAACAAAAGCAAAATTTGTACTGCACAATTATCACCTTTCCTTTCTGATTTCTTTTATCAAAATCAAGAATAATACAATTCAAAGGAGATATCAATTAAGGGTTTAACCCATAATTTATTGTGCATTGTCATGGCCTAACCATAGAAGCTGGGAGACTGGATTGATGGATGCCCGAGGCGAAGCTGAGTGCATCCACCGATATAGTGACCCAGGAACTATGATTATTATGTGATAATGCAAGATAAATCTTGGGTTAACCCTGTTCATTTATATATTTTGTATTATAAAAAATTAAACCGACCAAATATGAAAATTGCACATTTTGTTAAGTAATTGCTTTTCTTTTTTTAACAAATATTACAGGATTACTTTCATCAAGAAATAAAGTTTTTGGCAGTGTGTCTAAAATTTCCATTGCTCTCTTCTCGCGTGATGTACAATTTGCATATTTCTAAACGACGTGCAATAATAATAAGAGCGTATTTTGCTGCGCGTTTGTTGTTGGTGATACTGTGCGTATCCCATACCGTGCGTGATGTAGAGATGATGCAGACAGTGGTGCAGTTTTGTGGCTGATGCCGATGATAACCCATGATCAGCTGACAGTTTCGACCAATCAAATTATAAATTCTTACCACATATAAATGAACCCTGGATTTTAATTTTTTTGAAATATAATAACAAACTCATCTGACCAAATTTCACATCTTCAAAAGCAATCTGACATATATTTGTTAATTAATTTAAATTTAATTAATTTTTTAACAAAGGTTGGAATACCTTGCATTTCTTCCCACCAACATAAATGATTGTAGCTGTATTTCCAGCTAGTGTTTGTGTAGCAAACATACAAGCACCATATGCATGAAGACCTTCAGTATGGGGTCCAGGGGCCTGCTTTAGGGAGGGTTCATAAGATATTTTAAAGCACTCAAAATGCATTAAAATTTAACCCGTTTTTTTATATTTTGCATATTATAGAGAGTTGGAAAAAAGCCTCATTTCCAGCATTTATAACTGTTAGAGAAAAATGGGATTTCGCAGGGAAGAAATGTTTTGTTCATAAAAAAAATGCTTTTTTGCTAATTGATTATTTCCCTTTAAGATCAACAAATTTCATGACATTCCAAGTTTTTCCAAGCATGATAATAAAATCCATGGAGCTGCCATTGTGATTTGAAATCTAGTTCCATTATGACATCATCAACACAGTTCTATCTACAAAGGTAATATATTTCTTCATTATTTATTCTCCATTTTAATCAAACAAAATGGCAGCCTCCATGTGGCAACTTAAGTCATGGGTAGCTTCAGAATGGAATGAGCAAATACAATGCAGTTTTTTTTTTTTTGGTTCCTCTTGTAATTTTCTATCATATTTCCTAGCTAACTTTTGAGGTTATGTATCCTTTAATGTTAGGGATGTATCTTCAAAGATTAAAACCCAATATTTTAAAAGAATATGATCATATTTTGATAACTATAAACAAAAAAACATTTGCACGACAATATGAAAGCATAAAAGAATTGATGAAAAATAAATTATAAACAAAAAAATAGATAAATAAAACAAGAAATCAAATATTTTAGACAGCATAAAACTTAATCAGTAGGAAAAAGATGAGTCTTAAGGGCCTTCTTAAAAGTATAAACAGTTTGAGCCTGACGGATTGCAATGGGTAGATTATTCCACAAACGTGGTCCAAGGACAGAAAAGCGCAGTCCCCACTGACACGATTAGTTCTTGGCACCACAAGGCATGACATCCTTGTTGTGGTTCTTTATTTTGCAATTTTACATTTACCCTTTAAGGTGAGTGAGGTATTTAAAAGATTAATTCAATATTAAAACCTATATCTTTTTACACACATGAGAACATTGATTCCAGAGTGCAGAATTCTAAAACATATTCGTGTTTCCATTCTCAAAGCATACTACAAGTTACAAATGTAATAATATCCCATTTGTTAACAAGTGACTTATTACATTTGACTTTCCACAACTCCTGTTTAGTCACTCCCTGTACAAATATTTAACAAAGTCCCAAAACAATTCCTCATAATATTTAAACAAACCACAACATTTATTGTGTATTATTGCTAAGGATGTTATTGTTATGTGGCAAATCAACGTAAGTCAACCTTGACAGTGTTTTTTTGGCGTAAAGTCATGCTCCAATTCAATTGGTATTCTTTGGTCACCTTTGTAATAAACTACTTTTTGTTCTGGAACAATTCTGACCATGTCATACATAGGAAATATCATTACTCCATTTGACTCATTCAACTAAATATTTGCACAAAAGTCACCAAAGTGTGACCACAAGAATTTAATTCTAAGAAAAAAGTGATTATCCACATTAATATCCCTAAAGTATATGAGTGTTTAGAGTTAAATAAGCTATTTAAAAGTTTCAAAGGATTTTTTTAGTGGTCAAGCAAGTTCACCTTGTATGGAAGAGGATTTGTAAGTATTCAAAAATCTTATTCCCATTTGGAGATATTCAAATTCTAATTTCTATCATGTTTGTGTAGAATTGATGGAATTTGACTAGAAATGGAATCACATCCTTGCACCCCACCTGCCCTTGATGCCTAATAAATGCCTTTTTGTAATAAATGCCCTAAGGGTTTGTTTTTGTCAGTGACATCCCATAACAGCCCTAGAAATGGCATTTCTTGATCAATCTAGTACCCTTTGAGGGTTTGTTATCTATTATTAAGGACTTGCAGGGAAGTTTTCCAAAATCTTATACCATAACAGAAATTTTCAAATTTTAAATTTCTATCAGATGAGTAGAAATGATGGAATTAAGACTAGAAATGGCATCACATCCTTGCACCCCACAAAGTATTTGTGTATTTCATAGAAGTATTTCATAGAAATATCTTATTAAATTTTGTGACTCACAACCAATAGATATTGCAGGAGAGTTCTAAAACATTACAAAATACAAAATAATTTTCCAAAAAATAAATCAATGTAAAGAAAGTAAAGGTGTGAAATATCACTCTTCTATATAAGACTTGTGTACACCTGTAAATTTCATACTACATTGTAAAAACATTAAAAATTCAAACTTTTAAAAAATTCAATATCTTCTGTACCAAACAATATACCATACCACTACCAAATGGTCTATCAATTTCTCATGCTCTGTTTGTAAATATAAATGAACAAATTAGGCATAACAAATTATAATTTGAAGGCTCGTTCACAAACCTGAGAGACCATGGCATAACTTCCCAAACTGTCTTGCGACAGAGGGTAACGTAACGTCCTTGTTCTCCATGGCGTTCTCACAGTATTTACAAACTAATGGAATGATGGTTTGGTTGCAAGTGTCTACAGAGAAGGAAAAAAGTAAAATAATGTCAACTGGCTTACATTAGCATTTACACAAAATTTATTTTGTAAATATTGCTTTTCAAATCAAATCTGAATAATGGTAAAAATAATCATTTAAAGAAAATGCTACAACAACAAATAAATATCAAATCACTCTGTCCATATGTATGTACATGGAAAACGGGAACAAATATTTTTAAAATATACAACTTCTTGCAAACAGGCAAAAACATAAAAATAAAATAAGCAATCCAATGGACGGACCATGGAGGTATTAATTGAACAACTTCATGGTACAACATAGATAAACTACAGCAATAGGAATATCAATGGGAAGTAGCATCCAACTGCATAATAATGGAAACATTCAAAAATAGAAACATTAAAAAAGCACCAGGACAGCATGGTACCGAAATGCTGGTTCTAATGCTCTATGATGAAATACTATGAGTGCACCAAACAACTGACATACACAAACATAATGAAAAGCATGGATTGCAGAATTGTTGGGATTTACTCGAAAAATCTACCTATACAAAGGCATTTATTACCACTTTTCTATTACTACTTTTCTATTATTACTTTTGTACTACTACTTTTCTATTACTACTTTTCTATTATTACTTTTGTACTACTACTTTTCTATTACTACTTTTCTATTACTACTTTTGTACTACTACTTTTCTATTACTACTTTTGTACTACTACTTTTCTATTACTACTTTTCTATTACTACTTTCCAAGAAAAGTTATTAATTTTCTACTACTACTTTTCTATTACTACTTTTCTATTCCTAAAAGTCACAAACGTACATTTTAAGACAATATAAATGAACATCTAGTTTTTAAAACATTAAGTCTAAACCTCGCAATACATTTTGTGTCTAAAGCCCAGATAAAATCTAAAATCTGTCTGGGTCTATAATGTTCACAACAAAAACCACAATCCAGCACAAGCAATTAGCAATTACACCAGGATTTTCACACACCTTCACTTCACTTTCTATAGTCATAATCTGAAATTGATAATAAACAAATTTCACTGCAGCTGCACTGACTTTCACACTCAACACAAGGACAAAAGTATTCCCCTGTGGTCAATGTGTTTGGCTTAAAATAATAATTTACAAATAAGATGGTGTTTAACAGTGAAGGTTTTGTTTGTTTGTTGATGAGTGATTTTAAGTGATGGTTTTGTTCAACCTTGTAGTCTTTAAGGATTTTGGACTAAAAATCCATTGCAACAGATTTCCATCATGACAATCCGAAATGATAGAAAATTACACAATCGTCTCATAAAAATTGATGCAGACACAAACTTTTCTACTTCAAAAAAAGCCCTGCTTCCACATACATGTTGAAATATTTGATTGAAATATTGCATTCAGCTCAATAACAAGCGCAAACACACATGAAATGAAAAATAAAATGGCTAACAAAATATCACGGGGAAACAGGGAAATGCGACTGATAATACTTAATAGCCGGGGTTAGCAAAGCAAGAATATCTGTACCTCGTGGAACGTAACGTTCTCCTGAAACTGAAGGTCACGTTATTGGGTCGGAATGAAAAGCAAGAAATAAGACCACTAATGAGAAACCTGTACTTCAGATTTAATGTCTTACATTTACAATCAGTCTACCAAAGATTCTGTTCATAGGATTCTGCTACAACATTTAAGTAAGAACATGCATTTAGATAATTAAACGTTTTGTTTAAACATTCTTGAGGAAGGGGGAGGGGGGGATAGGGCTTTCTCCGTTAAAAGTTTATAACAGAAAAATCTGTTAAATATTACTTTATGACCCACACCCCCCTAGATATTCATTCATTCAACAAAACCAAGAAAAACTTCAGGCCTCCAGCCCTTAGTACAAAAATTATACACAAAACGTTTTGCTCTCTACAAAAGAAGTACAATATATGCAAAACTTTACAAGTTAATATATTAACATGAGGAGATGAGGTCATAACAATGATAAAGACAATCACAAAATTTCTTGAAAGTCTTGGTGTCTCTTAAATGAGAGGAAAATAAATTTACCTAAATTGTTCATAACAGTACAATTTTTACAACACATCAGCGAAACTAATTTATCAATAGAAGGACAAACAATGAAGTAAGGTGAGATACACTTTTCTCGTAGACTTTTATAAGCAGGACAAACTAAAAGGAAATGAATTTCGTCCTTAATACAACCAAGATTACAAAATAAGCAGAATCTTTTCTCTCTGCGGATATTATTCCAGCAAGATTGTGATAACCAATACAAAATTTACACAGAATTTTTTTACATTTAGGAACTAAAACCCAATCAAGGTTCTTTTCACAAATTATATCAGTCTTAAATAAACAAAATGTAGATAACTTTCAATTTACAGATAATTTCCCCAAAGTATTCTGGAAATCGATATCCTTTAAACTTTGTTCAAATAGAATAAGGAGAACTCTTTCATGACCAACCTTGGACAAATCCATACTTCCCCAAAACCCAAAGAGAAGAGAAGAAGACCTTGAACCCCAGCAAGATATACCTCGTTCTGCCACGAGAAACTGATCTTTATAAGCCACGGAGCAAAAATGATAATCCGGTAATCGAAGAAGTCTTAACCTATATCTAATAACAAAACATGTTCTATTAACAATAAGATGGAAACACCCCAGCTCACTCCTTACAGCACTATTACACGCATTAACTGATACCGTAACATATATTTACAAAACATGTGGTGCACTTATTCAATATCTCTAGCTTCCTCAAGCCCCCAAAGGCTTGCTCCTGTGTAGGGTATTTTTTATTTCAATATTTGCTCCTTTGTCACCATTTTCACCTCCACCAACGAAGTTGGATGGAAGTTTTATCATTTAAAGCTACTGTATGTTCGTTTGTTATGTTCCTCAACAAATCTCAAGCAATATTTGATGAAATTGAGGAGGGGGAGGGGGAGGCGGAGTATATTAGAACAGGGGAAGGACAGAAATGTAGGGAGGGGTGGGATGTTCTAGGGAATATTTGTTGAAACTTTTCAATTGAATGTGTTCAACAATGAATGCCTGTCCTGAAAAGAAATCCAAACAATCAATTTTCTGGACTCAAAAAAACTTAAATCGATTGCTTCCTGTATCAAAGAAAGCCAATCTGGTACAAAGGAAAATGTTGGAATGAGAGTCTTGCCTGAAATGAACTAAAACAATGGATACTTAGCCTAAATAAAAGTAAAACAATGATATGACTTTGAAAGAAATGACTTAAAAGATACACTATCCAGAAGTGTTTAATATGCTAGTGGTAAGATAGCTCAAACGTTAGAAAGTTTTGGAAGAACAAAACTTGGTGGGCCTAGGATTTCTGGGGTAGACTCAAGCAGAACATAATGCAATGCATATGCTACTGGAAATACAGTTTTAATGCTCAAAACTTCAAAATGCTGATAACTCCAAAAGCTGATAACTCCAAAATGCTGTTTTGTAAACTTGGAAGATAAAAAATAAATACATTATGCCAATATTGATCCCAAAAAGATGGAAGATTCTTTGTTTTCTAGCATGTTAACATTTATTACCATTATATGCCAGAGGGTGAAACAGAGATGAAGCAATAACTACTCAATCATGTGGATGATGGGCCAGCAAGAAGTGCATCTTCATTGGACTGGTTTGTGAACAGTTTTAGATTATGTGAACAATTTATAGGCTATATGTTGGTTAGTGTTTTGAGCATGCATTGTGCAGGCATAACTGCTATATACAGTGAGGGACACGTGCAAAATGGGATATCATTTGAAATATCTCCATCGGGATATGGTATCCCAAATGAGATATCAAAACTGTCACCATTCCATTCAGGCTTCAAATTGTGCTTTCTCTTTTCATAATTTTTGCATGTTTAATAAGTCACATTTCAATTTTTAACTAAGAGCTGTTTTACAGAAACTATTGATCTATCAACATTCACATTTTCATTACAGACCTTCCACTTGCTTTCACCAGTTTTGCTATGCTTTGATAAATATTGCTAATCCTTGGTGAAATGAATGAAAACTGGCCTGTAATGCATATTCATAATCGATGCGGAAATTCCCCTATTTGTGCGCAAATCTATTTGAATAATTCATTTTCGGAGTTTTAGATTATGTGAACAATTTATAGGCTTATGTTGGTTAGTGTTCTGAGCATGCATCGTGCAGGCATAACTGCTATATACAGTGAGGGACACCTGCCAAACAGGATATCATTTGAAATATCTCCATCGGAATATGGTATCCCAAATGAAATATCAAATCTGTCACCATTCCATTCAGGCTTTAAGTTGTGCTTTCTCTTTTCATAATTTTTGCATGATTAATAATGAAAGTCACATTTCAATTTTTAACTAAGATCTGTTTTACAGAAATTATTGATCTATCAACATTCACATTTTCATTACAGACCTTCCATTTGCTTTCACCAGTTTTGCTATGCTTTCATGGATATTGCTAATCCCTGGTGAAATGAATGAAAACTGGCCTTTAATGAATATTCATGACTTGACGCGGAAATTCCCCTATTTGTGCGCAAATCCATTTGAATAATTCATTTTCGGAGCACTGAATAATTCAGGTTAATATCCTAATGAGGATATATTTGATATCGCCAATGGGATATCATATCCTGTTCTGAATATCAATGTAGACTAAGATGCAGCTATATCTCAAATGGGATATAGTATCCCGATTGGCAGTTATGCCGCACTGATATATGGAAAGCAAACATTGAGTTATTTTGTTATATTTTGTATTCACTTTGGGTGGCTGCAGAATACCTTTGATATATAACAGTGATGCAATGAAAGTCGAGGAAAAAAATTATGAGATATAATGTTGTTATTATTGTTGAATGGACAGGTAGAGATTTTTTTACCCAAGTAAAAGAGCATAACATTACATTCTACAAATGGTAACAATAGCATTTATCATTTTAGGTTATGACAAATCAAAGTTTGTAAACATTTTCAGCATGCACAAAAGTGGCAATGTATGAACAGGAATACAACAAAGATTCTTTAATGTAATTCTTTTTATTTCTTTCCCAAATTTAAAGTATCAAAAGGTACTCAAATTATGTTCAACTGCTAAATCTGGTCAGGGTTATAATATTATCCAATTTTCTGTTATTATAACCAACTTCTCCCATTCCAAACAGTTGGGGGAAGGATAAAAAAACAATAATGTTAACAAAGCAATTTGCTACTTGTCCCGTTTTGCAGTCACAAAATATTGCACAATTTATGCTAATTAGGTATCTAAGTTTTAAAATGCTGTAAAATGGTCAATTTCTAACCGATTTTGATGGGACTTTTTACTATTTTCTAGTACATTTTAAACCATTTTACTCAAGATATTGTTACATATACCTTTAATCAGTTACAATGATTAACTATTATTTCAGCATAATCTTCACTTTCTCTTCAGTCAAATATTCTTACCATCGTCTAAAAGGCTTAATAGATTGACGATGGTTTCCAGCGCTGATAGCCTCACACAGCTCTCCTCATCATGACTGAGTTCCACAAGCTCTGGTAGTATTGCACTTCGAGTTGGCTCCAATCTTTGAGAGAAAAACACCGGTAAGATAAGAAACTTAATTATCATAAGTTTATATGGTGGGCTCAGGAAGCAGTCTGGTCCCTCTCAATATATATTACTTGTTTGCATATCCGTATCACCATATTTTCTGTGATGATAGCACGATATCTTCCAAAGGTTTTTGAAAACTCCGGTGGGTGACACAATATGGAGAAGTGGGGGTAAAGAGTTTGCATATGAAAAGGGAACAGAAGGAAAAGAGAAGGGAGAAAGTTTTGTCGTTATTATTGTTGTCGTTTTTTTCTCAATAAATCTGAATTGGTCAATTTTACTTGAATTTATTGTTATATTTCATCCCAGCATGGTGGAAACCAATTCAGAGGAAAGCTGTATAAGGTGGGATTGGGTATTTTGAAAAGATCCATCTTGGGTAAATATTTAAGCCAGATTAGTTGAGCTTTCACACATCAACCGAACAAACTTCTATGTGACTTTCAAAGTGAACAGTGGAGAACAAATGAACAAGGGAGAAACATTAATGTTTTCTCTGATGAATGTATAATTAGGATGTCATCATCAAGTGTTATATATTTTACATTTCCAAAGAAAAAGAATAGTTTTCAGTAGAGTTCTTTATCATTTCAAGAACAACATTTGTTTGAATCAGTTTGACATTTTCACTGCAAAGTAATGTAAATAGCAAGAAAAAATACCATGATTTTTACATTCTTCTTTGATATTCATCTTACAGTAGATCCTTGTTAACTTTGAATACTAATCATTTTAAAAGTATTATTTATACTTTTTAAAAGCGATCAAGGACATCCTGCCACGAACAAAGTTCCAGCAATCTGTTTTAAAACCTCTTTAAGATTCCTGCCATTATTTCTTGTTCTCTACAATAGAACCTTTGTCTTTGTTAATTCAATGATGTGTGAGAACCTTAAATTTGTTGAAGCTTCTTACAACTGAAAGCTTTCATTCTCATTAGTAATTAAGCTTTCCAGGTTTCCAAATAAGGCCACGCCCACCATAGCAACACGGTAACTATGTAGGGAAAACAAACCTCAAATCCGCAATTGTGCATTACCAATAACATTACTGTTTGCAAGGCCTACCGCAAGCTTTGATTCATTTATGGCACTTCTCCGGATCTTTAGAGTTTTTAGCAATTAGGATAAATAAAATTCAGTTTGCTAACTGTTCTGGGAAAAACTACCTACTGTGGAGTAGCGGTTATCATACCTTAGGCCCCAGGTTTGGGGTTAGCAAATTGCACCACAACTGGTTATCAAACAAACTTGGTTTCGATGTTATGTCTTCCGGACGTCAACCTGTTCTGGTTGAAAAAGTGAAGCGTTTGTACTATCATAACGAATACGCAGACCCGTCATTGTAATTGTGTGTTCAGCTCTCTCTCTCAATCCGATTTACAAAGCCCGCAGAGGGCCCGTAAGCACAATTTTTTGTTCACCATTTTGCAGTCACTCAGTCTGTGTGTGCAGAAATTTGTTTTGTACAGTAAGTTGCATTGATTACATGAGCGTGCACTGCTAGCTAGCTGTACTGTACCAGTATCGCGTAGGATGTTTGTCCCACTTAGTTATGCAGATTTTGTTGCTAGGCAAATTTGTGTGCAGTGATTGGTTAAAACAAGCTGTCAATCATTAAACCTAGAAAGGTTAATTGCTTGATGACAACTTCTACAAAATAAAAAATTTGAATGAAATTAAAGTTCTACAAAAGTCAAACAAAACTAAAAACACCACAATTGTAGAACTTTATCTCAGTTAGAATAGACATCCTATCATTATCAGTTAACATGTATAACGAGTAAATAAAACTGTTTGTACACAGTATGCAGTCTGGTCACTCTTTGTAATCAGCTTGTTTATTTTTCCAGATGGACATGACTCACCTCTCAGCTTATCCTTTAAATATTTAAGTTCTTCCCACAATTTTACTTTACAAACAAAATTTTACATTTATAATATATAAACGAGTCTCCAGGAGAAGGACATATAAAAAAAGAGCTTTCAGTGATATGGTCCACCCTTAATATAAAATATTCATAACATTTCTATGGGGTATTTGCGTTGACATGAACATGCAATAAATTTCCGTAATACACAGCCTTCAGTATTTGGTTTAGTCCATTTTTACAACAAGTGAATTTCTTTCACAAAGCGAAAAAATGTATGTAAACATTTATCGTTTTTCATTCTTTTTTGCTGTTTTTTTATCCATTTTAAACAATCTAACACAGAAATTTGATAAAAGATTAATGTTTTTGGCATCGTGTTTATATGCGTATTAAATGCACAATTTAAAAGATTTTGCACTCACAAATGACCCTCCTAAAGTCGGGTCGTCGGGTCATACTACTTGGGCCAAAATCGTTTGACTCGTGGGTTAAATACGCATATAAACACTTTGCCTCAACATTAATCTTTAAATATAAAATGATGGAAAAGAAAAAAAAAATAATATGTGAGTAATTCAGTAAGAAGAAAACCAAAGGTTTTGAGTTTCCAATGTGCAATATGGATTTTAAGTTAACTAATTGTATAATGCATTTCATTACACAATGGCTTCATTTCCAAATATAACAAAACTCACAAGAATGGAATTTCACAATTAATTAAATTCAACCATTTTTGTCCCATTAACATGTACACACTTGCTAACAACATAATTATTCCAAATATTAAACAAAACAGAAATATGGTTGTTAAAATATGAATTTTTAAGATTTTAACAATAAGCCCTGCCTACACATTAATATGCATGACATTGCCACAAAAATAGCATGTCTGCACATCTGCAGACCATGGGCTATCTGTGTACCACATATGAACTGAATCCCATGTATTGTTCTTGAGATACTGTGTTTACAAGTTTTTTTCAACAAAATCATGTTAAGCCCCACCCACTTTGCATATTAATGAAATTCAATATTTTTGTAACATGAACATGTACACACTAGCTAACAACATAATTACATTACATATGAAACAAAACATATATACAGTTGTTCAAATATCAGCATTTTAAGATTTTAACATTAAGCTCCGCCTACTCATTAATATGCAAGACATCACCATCAAATACAATAGGGCACATCTACAGACCATGGGTTATCTGTGTACCATATATGACATGAATCGGGTGTAACATTCTTAAGATATTGTTTTTATGAGCTAGCATCACACACACACACATACACACATACATACTCACACATGCCATCATGACCGCATAGGTTCCTGATGCTATCGCATCAAAACCAAAAACAGGATAAAAAAAAAAAAGGTACTGTAATATCTATGTTCTCCACAAGATATCGTAAAAAAAAAAAATTAAGGCTAACCAGGAAGTCCACAGTAATGATGATGACAAATGTGAAAAGTGCACTGACCAATTTAGAATAAAAATTCTTGCGATTCAAACCCTAACCTTTTTCATTACCCTTTATTCAGGAAAAGTCTCTATAAGGATTTGCAAATGACCATTGGCAGTGTTCCCAGTGACCAGTCAAGAGGAAGGTCACCCAGTGAAAATATGAACATTTTCTGCAGGGTTCCAGGTAGTATCAGATTCCATCATGCTGGGAAATATTTTAAATGAGCCAAGAGAACTTCCCCTGGGTCAGTAGAGTACGTAGCCTATCCACCCACAACATAAATGATGGTAATTAGGATGCATCAAATGTACTACAATATTATCTCATTAATTTGGACGTCCATGTTTAGATGAGTTTTCTGAAGAGACCCGCTGAGATTCATAGAGGGACTCCACTAACATGTGAGTTTCAGTTACTTAATATTGTTATTGTTTTGAAGAGTCCCATTACTGAGCATTGTCATTGACCAATGGCCATAATTTTGCAGAACTGAATGTCAAAATGTTTTGTTATTATATCACAGCATCAAATTCTTGTTCTGTGGGAGGTGAATAACAACATTATAAGGAATCTACAGATCAGAGATATTTTTAAATCGCACAGTTGAGGAAATTTTGTGACATTTCAAATCAGCCTTGACCATGGCATCAATATATACCATCTAAGTAACCTTTGACCTTCTCCCTCCACAAGAAAAAAAACTTTCATTTTAAATTCTACACACCGTAAATGTCATGAGAGCATGGACCCACACAAATGTTCCTTCAAGGCTAGAAGGAGTGGGTGCAGATAGTGCGTTTACCTTGCACCCTCTCCCCCACTGACTGCCAATGTACTCAAATCTCATATACTTCCCTATAATTCATGTGAAATTGGGAAATTGTACTGAGAAAATGTGCACCCCCTTACATCAGGATACATGTCTGACTTTTATGACTATACAAACAAGACAACAATCTTTATCACTAATGTGTAAAATTCAAACTCATTAGGCATGATATTCAAACAATTTTCAAATATTTCAAAATAATAATTATATTTTAAAGTGACTGTAATATTGAAGAATGGCTAAAAAAAACCCTGAATATAATAGGTTCAAATTGATAGGTTGATGAGGTTTAAAAGGCACCACATCAGCGATGGTCAAGGTGTGCCACAGAGACATACAAAGCATAATAGGCGGTATGGTCGCGTTGTAGTGCGACATTACTTACCCTAATCCCCTTGCCACAATGCTGAGTTCTTTGCACATGCATGCTCGGACTTCATAATCTACATCTTGGCAGAGTGCTGTGACCAGAGGAAGGATATCCTTTTGATCCTAAAATGAATGAAAATAATAATAATGAATACTTGTTATGCGCTAGTATCCATCAAAAGTGATGCTCATGGGCAGCGACACAACAAAATAGAAGGAAAAAATCCTCTTTATCATAAATTAGTGTTATATATAAGGACCATTTCATTAAACCTAGTGAAAACCTTTGGTTTAGGACCACTAGAACAAAACCAATTTGACCTTTTGTTTTAAAGTAGTATGGAGACTAGATACTTTAAAACCTAAATACCTGGGATGTAGCCAAGACTGGAGTATTGCAGAGGGGAAAAATATTTAAAAACTTAGTCAAAAAGAGTTCATTGAACTCTTTGGAAGCTAAATTCAACTGAAGAAGAAAAAAAAAAAGGATGAATGGAAAATGTGGACATTTCTGCATACTTTTTATTATTATTATTATTATTATCATTATTATTACTATTAATTTTTTTTTTAAATTTTTATTTTTATTTTTATTATTATTATTACTATCATTATTATTATTATTATTATTATTATTAATATTATTATTATTATTATTATTATTATTATTATTATTATTATTATTATTATTATCATTATTATTATCATTATTATTATTATCATTATTATTATTATCATCATCATCATCATCACATCATCATCATCATCATCATTATTATTATTATTATTATTATTATTTGAGGGGGGTTGTTGTTCTTGTATGACTCTTTCAAATCCCTCCTCCCCATTACTAAAACATCATGTATTTCTGGTTAAAGGGTAATATTTTTCTGGAGGTGGGGCATATGTGTTCCTGTGCCCTAGATCTACTATTTTTCTAGTTTCTTTGTCTTAAGATTTGGCCCATATATTTCTTCTGGGCATTGTTTTATCTACCTCATATATTTACCACATATTAACATAGTGAGCAGCAGTTGAAAATGTGGCATAATTTTCTTGACCAGCATATGTAGCTTTCCAACATTTTTCATTTGTATTTTAATACAAAACACGGTGTAATTTACCAGGAAATATATCAGTTATAAAAGTCACATGAGAAAATACAGATCAATTTAACTAAATTAGCGCAAACAATATAGTCATGGAAATATTATTCTAATCACGAAATGATCTTTCTTGAAGAGTCATCAACAATATTGTTTCCACATTGCACATGTACTTTTGCTTTCCCTTGCAAACTTTGAGCGACTTAAATCTACAACATTATATATGTCAGAACCCTTGTTAGCCACTGTGCAATTAAGCATAATTAATGCTGATTGTACTTCTCCCATTGTCATTTAATTGTTTATACAGGCCTACACAGGAAAGAATGAAAGGAAATGAAACATGCTGCATAAATTACTATAAAAACATGTGAATCACTCCTGTGATATAATTTTAACAGAATGGCAAAAGTTTTTACGAAATGGGAAATCAGTGGGCAAGAGAGATATCTTAGATAAAATTCTTCAATTAAACAATTTTGGGAGTTATCCAGTGGCACAACTAGAATCTTTGGGAAATTTGGTGTACAGGCCCAGGCCATATCAATATGGGAAAATAATAGGCAAGAGAGATTATCTTGGATGAAATTAAAGTATATTTATTTAAAAAAATATATATTTAAAGGGAAAACAAGGGCAGGAAAGAAGGAATATAAAGAAGAGAATAAAAAATATATCGGATAAGAAACTACAAACTAATTCCAGTCATATTCTGCATATTCCTCGCTACAAGGAAGTATATGAATCCATACAGGTTGTTATTAATACACTTTAGTTTTGTTTTCTTGGGTTTAACAGCACTTCAAGTTAGATAGGCCAAAACAGATTGTTTATTAATACACTTTAGTTTTTTGTTTTGGGGTTTAACAGCACTTTAAGTTAGATGTGCCAAAACACTTTAAATATCTGTGTTCATCTCATGACATGTTTCACGGGAAAGACATGAAGTACTCACGGAACTTCTAACCATAAAAGATGCAGGTAAAAAAGGCCTCAAAAATTTCTTCTGAGCAGGAATCTACTATCCTTCGTCCAAGGCAATTCTTAAGTTAATGGGTAACTTCAAATTGTTTTCAATCTGATCATCTGACAAACAACAAACCATGCAATAAAGGCCACACTAACCATACCCGCCTCACATCTCATTGAATAAAGTCCCTTTTCTCAGACTTTGACATGACGGAAATTACTTCTCATTTCCTTTCACCCGAGAAAATTGTTTTAACATTTCCTTTCCACTTTCTCTCTTACAAGTTTCTTGCATACACAACCAGGAGTTAGTTATCAAAGCTGTCTCAGGTTAAGCAAATTAGACAAAAACTCTCAAAACTTGTCATCATGATTAGCTGTCAACTCGTAAAATCCAATCGCAGAAGATGAACAGGATTTCATATTTTGATAATAATTAACCACTCAGCAGGGTACCATCACGATTGGTGAAGGACTTGTGTGTCATGATCACAGAAACCTTCTCCTCTTATTTCCTGTGATTAGCTCCAACTAATTAGCAGCAATGCTATCACATCAACAAGCCCACAAAAGTAAACTTCAACTTGAGCTTGTTAAAGAGATAATAGGTTTTACTGAAACAATTAAATTGGAGGAAGGGGATAGGGAGGGGAGGGGACAGGAGAAGGACAAGGGAGGAGATGGGACAGGAGAAAGGACATGTACAAACCTTTAAATTTTCAGACACCTTCCTATCCCATACCATATGAGGGTTCAAAAAGTGGTTGTGAATGGATTGAAGTAAATAAGGGATCTCACCTCCTCCCCATTCGAGGCCCTTCCCATCCCATCTAGTTATATCTCTATAAACCAAATACAGCCTCTGATCTTCTGCATTTCGAACAAAATTGTTTAACCCCAAACTCATCATGTATTGTTTGTTGACAGATTTTTCTCTCAAAATGATCCGAAAAAATGGACTGAATTCAAAAACTACATCCAAAATACTGATCCTCTTTCTACAGTACTTAAAAAATACAATCGAAAGCACACCCAATTGAAAACACACCATTCTGACAAGCATACTTGAGGTGACTGTCTGTTAAGGTGGTCATCTTATCTCAAGAAAATTGCTTCAAACACCTGTTATTTCTGATAAATACTTTAACATCACATCCGCAGCGATTAATGATTGGTTTGTGACTATATGTTAAAATATTTAGACCAATCAAAAGTTTTGAATTTGTATTGCATATTTCTGTGCATGTTAACATGATAACTTACCTTTAACTCAGTGCCTTAAGAAAAATTCAAAAAAATCTTGATTTTAGGGCTTTGGGAATGATTGATTTGTTGATTGATTAAATAATTGATTAAAAGATTGATGGATAAGTTAAATGATTGATTGATAGGTTGAAAGATTGTTTGATAGGTTGAATGATTGATTGGTTGAATGATTGATATGATTGATAGGTTGATTGATTGATTGATTGATAGGTTGAATGATTGATTGATAGGTAAAATGATTGTTTGATAGGTTGAATGATTGATTGATAGGTTGAATGATTGATTGATAGGTTGATTGGTTGAAAGATTGATTGATAGGTTGGAAGATTGTTTGATAGGTTGAATGATTGATTGATAGGTTAAATGATTGATAGGTTGATTGATTGAGGTTGATTGATTGATTGAAGGTTGATTGATTGATTGATAGGTTGAATGATTGATTGATAGGTTGATTGATTGATTGATTGATAGGTTGAATGATTGATTGATAGGTAAAATGATTGATTGATAGGTAGAATGATTGATTGATAGGAAGAATGATTGATTGATAGGTTGAAAGATTGATTGATAGGTTGAATGATTGATTTATTAAATAATTGATTGATTGAATAATTGATTGATTGATCAATTGACTGGATACAGTAAGCATGAGGTAAGATACCACATTAAGAAGATTGACCAACTTACATGAAAGAATCAAACTTGGTGGCAGCTTTGCCCAGAATCTGACAACTGGCAAGACGTGATTGGACAGACATGTTCAACTGACCTTTGGCAATGGCAACAGACAATATCTGAAAAACGAAAACAATAGGAAAAATTCAATTTCAAATTCATTCTACTTGATACAGAAAACTATTTATTCAGAAAAACATTCACAATCTCTACCATCTCTGAAAATGAAGAACAAATTAAAACCACCATCTCCCTTGCACACCCTTGCCAATCATTTTGTCTTTTTCATTTTCAAGGGCCAGACTAGAAAAGATGACTAATTTCTGGTCCTTTATCTTCTTTCACTTAGTTACCACATCACATGTTTATAGCTAAGTGTGTGCTCTATACCCATGTTTCTTACAAAATGTTTTTGAATATTCCATTGTCCAAACTTCTTGCTATAATCTATGTATATATTGTTGTAAACTGATCTGAAGATAAAAAATAATTCAAATCAAATCTCAAAAATGAATCTAAAAAATCTATAAAAAAAATATAGAAAGTTTCCGCAAGGGTGTGCATGGAACAAAGGTAAACTGAGGGCTCAAAGTTAGGACAAGAATGTTGTAAGAAAAATTTCATGTGGACTGCTTGACTGAAAGTTAAGGGAGCACTAATATGCAAGATAAAACACAAAGGGTTAAAATACAGAAACAAACAAAGCATGAACCTTTAAAGGAGTACAGGCTTTTCGAGGGTGAAGGGAAAAACGGGGGAGAAAGAATATAAAATAAAAGCGTCAGCGAAGCTGAGCAGTGTCTTGAACATACTCCAGTTTGGTATGTGACACATTATTCAATTTCATAGGAAAGGAAACACAATACTATGTGTACAATAAAGTAATATGAAAATTATACTTTCCTATAATTGCTGACAAAAAAAAAATAAGTATTTCACATTAGTTTGAAGAAGAAAAATTAGTATTTTTGAAAATCTTATTTATATTAAGATTACATTATTATTTCATATAATAATGGGAGTTTCAATCTCATATTTCCAGTTCAAATTACTGCTGGAAAAGCTACAGGACATTTAGGAACCAACACATCAAAGGACATTCAGGAACCAACACATCAAAGGATATCTAGGAACCAACACATCAAAGGACATTTAGGGACCAACTTATCAAAAGACATTTAGGAACCAACACATCAAAGGACATTCAGGAACCAACACATCAAAGGATATCTAGGAACCAACATATCAAAGGACATTAAGGAACCAACACATCAAAGGACATTTAGGAACCAACACATCAAAGGACATTTAGGAACCAACACATCAAAGGACATTTAGGAACCAACAAATCAAAAGACATTTAGGAACCAACACATCAAAAGACATTTAGGAACCAACACATCAAAGGACATTTAGGGACCAACTTATCAAAAGACATTTAGGAACCATTACATCAAAGGACATTTAGGAACCAACACACCAAAGGACATTTGGAACTAACACATTAAAGGACATTTAGGAACCAACACATCAAAGGACATTTAGAAACCAACATTTAGGACATTTGGGAACCAACATATCAAAGGACATTTAGAAACCAACACATCAAAGGACATTTAGGAACCAACACATCAAAGGACATTTAGGAACCAGCACATCAAAGGACATTTAGGAACCAACAAATCAAAGGACATTTAGGAACCAACACATCAAAGGACATTTAGAAACCAACACATCAAAGGACATGAGAGTTCATGTCATAAGGTTAAGATTTATAAAGCGACAAAATCTATACAAATAATCGTTGGTGCTGTACAAAAATGAACTGCACAAATATTTAAAAGTAACTCTAGGGCATAGGTTATAAAATATACTTAAGTTTTTATAAATCTTAATTACTGCCTATAGAAATTGTAAAAAAATATGCATAAAAAGGATATTCCAAGCCTAAATCTAGAAGACAATATAATTTATTAACTAAACTTTACAAACAGAAAGAACCTACAGTATATATGTACATTAACACAAACCAAGAAATGAAGCAGACCAACCATTACCAACATGAATTGTTTTTTCTGATATGTCTCCCTGCTGACACCCATTTCTATACTTCACACATACTGCTGCGTAAAGTAAACTATTTTAAATGCAAAGTACCATCATGTTTGTCACCCGTTTTGTTCTCTCCAAATTAAAGCCCTTGAAGCTGTGATGGGTTGGGGTCTATTGACAAGACCAGCTATACAATATTTAATGCTTGTGTCAACACTCCTGAAACAGGAGTGCTTTTAAGGAGTATGAGTAGTCACAATGACTACTGGTATGTAGTTAAAACTAGTCATGTTTTTGGTTTTTTCTTTTCCAAGTGAACATTTTTGATTCAATCATTCTCAAATACCGAAATGCATTAATGTTGTCCTTAGTAGCCATGTGCAGATTTTGTTTCATTTTCAAGAGTATTGAGAGCGTGGAAAAGAGAATTCTAGAAACAGAATGCATGTGATAATCATACTGCAGGCTTTACACACTCACAAACAAACAAACTTTGCTAGGTGGAGGAATTCCACCTTCACCCCACCTTTTTTTCTCCAAATTTTGATTTTGTGATCTTGCCCCTCCACTATTGGTAGGTAAATTTGATTGCATGATTCCCCTACCCCCCTCTATACCTTTTAGACACAAGTCCAACCCAATGAAAACATGATTCTACAGGGACAGTTTCAATACTTTGCAGAAATTATTTACAACTTTATTTACAACTTTTTATTTTATGAATCTTTAAGGTATTTCATTCATTTGCAAAAAGGTCATTATTTGGCCAAACTTTATAACTTTCCTAGTTTCATAATGTACTGTACCCCATTACATCATATAACAAACAAGCATACCTAATACACCAAAAAATATGCATGACTGTAGGTGTGTACATTTTTCATTATATGTAAAACAACTAATATGAGTAAAAGGTGATAACCATGTTCGTAGTAAAGTGGAATCTCATCTTAAGAAAATAATCTTCACCGGTAGAATGATACAAACTAGTGACCTCACTTCCGCAACAGATATTGATTGGCTTGTCAATTTTTGTGTCAATATATCGACCAATCAGAAACCTTGAATATTGTATATTCGTCTTCATGTTCACACAGTAACTGGCATTTAAAGATGATGACAACGAAATGAGACACACGTAAAAATTCATTCCTCTTATGTTTTTTCGAAAGTATCCTCAACGGTACCTCTACAACGATAAAGCAATTAAATCATTTGAAGGCGTTTATGTAGTAGTAAGTTTCCAATTTGACATGATGATGTTATCGCCATGATGTAACATCTCTCACATCTGACAAACATCAACAGCCTCTTATCTCCTCTCCTTGGAAACTTATCGCATTTTAAGAGGTTCATTTCAGAATGATTAATGACCTTCGTAGGAAGCCTCCCTCTCTAAACAGCCGGTGTTAAGTTGACGGTGATTCATATTGAAGTTCAAAACACGACTGTGAGCTTGGCTATCATGTATCAAAGGTTGGAGAAGATAATGAGTATTAGCAGCAGAGGACAGTTTCAATTAAAGGTGATCTTTGAGAGTTGGGTGAGCAATATCAGATATCAGCTGTGTCCTAGAAACTGAAAGCGTGCCTGTGTACAACATTTATATGAGTAAATAATAATTTGGGTTACCCGGTGAAACTTTGAAGTACTGAAAACAGCCTAGTAACGCGTGACAATAAAATACACATTATGGAATCTAGAGGTCAGCGTTTCAAAATATATATCTATAATTTCAAAAAAATGTTTTATTACATGTCATCTTAAAAACATTCCGTAATTATGATATAGGATGAAAACTGTATGTAGTAACATCTGTAATATTACATTATAAAATTTCTTTCGAATATTTGCATTGTCATGACCATTAAATCCCGGTAATGCACTACCTTGATTATTTGGTTTATTCCATTTTCACAATAGGTGAATTTCTTAATAACGCAACAAAATATACACAAACTTTTCATTCTTTTTAGTTTTTTTTTTTTTATGCTTTTTAAACAATCTAACACAGGAATTTTATAAAAAAGATTAATGTTTTAGCATTGTGTTTATATACACATTTAATGCGGGATTTTTTGTTTTTGAAGGAGGGACTTTCCCCCTTGTGTAATTTTTTGGGGAGTGGAGCAACAAATGCCAAATTTTGGCTAAAAAAATGCCAAATTTTGGCTTAAAAAATGCCAAATTTTGGCTGGAAAATGCTAACTTTTGGCTGAAAAAATGTCAAATTTGACATGTTTTTTATGTTTTACAGCAATTTCTCTCCTTCCAATTAGTTTTGAGCGAGAATTTGTTAATATGTGAGGAAATTTGTTAATATGTGCGGAAATCACGCAATCCCGCACCTTAATGTGAACACTGGGAGGGACATTCCACATTCCTTTGCTCAGTGCATTAAATGTGTATATAAACACTCGGCCTCAACATTAATTTTTAAATTTGAATTAAAATGCATATTTTGACTTATACATGAAGAATATCAGGCGTTTGTTTTTTCCTCCTGTTTTTGAATATTCCTACTTGATATTTTTCCTCAGCACCTGCAGAGCTGTAGAAGTTATATGTCCTACTATAGGACTGCACATTAATGTCATATAACATAACTCAGCTGTAACATAAAATGAGACAAGTATGGGAGGGAAAAATGGTAAAGGGGAGACCAAATGCCACACAAACCAAACGGGAGATTTGATAAACAATGCACAGAAGAAAAAGATGGACAAACACGAGGCATCCTTTATGAGCCAAAATTTAAACAGCAGCTTAAATCTTGTCATTAAAGACCAAGAGAAAGACCTAGGAAGAAATTTACTTCACTGGTTTTCAAATAACTTTTGTAATTTCCTCAGGTAATAATATCAATTATGTTCATCGCACAGGACGGTGGAAAAGAAAACTTTCATGATGAAGACCATAAGCGTAGGGGATGGGGGAATGGGGGGAATATGCTAAGAAAAGTTGGATATTCGGACAAAAGCGTTAAAAGACAAAATCCATGGACACATTCAAGAAAGGCAGTGAAAAGAGTCCAAAAAGTGTGAAAAACAAGAAAGGGGTAACCAGTATTAATGCTAATTTCCTCATTAAATTTGAAAGAAAGTCAGACAAGCTTTGCCAAGAATATTCCCTACACAAGAAGAAGTGGCATACAGTACTCCTAAAATGAGCCAATATATCCCACATATTTGTTTTATTCATTTGAGTTCACAGAAGGGCCAAGAACTTTTTTCATCTCTCCTTAATGCTTATCTTAGTAAGTGTTTATAACAATGATTGCATATATTTATACAATTTCTATGGAGTATTTGCATTGTCATGACCTGTGCATTAAATTCTGATCATGCATGACCTTCAGTATTTGGTTTAGTCCATTTTTACATCAGGTGAATTTGTTACCAAAGCAAAAATATGTATGTAAACCTTTCTTGTTTTCCATTCTTTTTTTGTTGTCTTTATGCATTTTGAACAATTTAACACGGAAATTTATGAAAAGTTTCATGTTTTGGCATCGTGTTTATATGCATATTTAATGCACGAATCAAAAGACTTTGCACTCGCGAATGACCCTCCTAAAGTCACATTATTCTACTCGGGCCAAAGTCCTTTGCGCCTACATTGAATATGCATATAAACACTCCGCCTCAACACTAAGCTTTAATTAAGAGACACCATGTTTAAAAGTACATACATTATGTTTTATGTTTACACTTTGTGTTAACATTATGTTTTATGTTTACACTTGGTGTTAACATTATGTTTTATGTTTACACTTGGTGTTAACATTATGTTTACACTTGGGTGTTAACATTATGTTTACACTTGGTGTTAACATTATGTTTTATGTTTACACTTGGTGGTAATATTAAGTTTTATGTTTACACTTGGTGTTAACATTATGTTTACACTTGGTGTTAACATTATGTTTTATGTTTACACTTGGTGGTAATATTAAGTTTTATGTTTACACTTGGTGTTAACATTATGTTTTATGTTAACACTTGGTGTTAACATTATGTTTTATGTGTACACTTGGTTTTAACATTATGTTTACACTTGGGTGTTAACATTATGTTTACACTTGGTGTTAGCATTATGTTTTATGTTTACACTTGATGGTAATATTAAGTTTTATGTTTACACTTGGTGTTAACATTATGTTTCCACTTGGTGTTAACATTATGTTTTATGTTAACACTTGGTGTTAACATTATGTTTTATGTTTATACTTGGTGTTAACAATATGTTTTATGTATATACTTGGTGTTAAAATTATGTTTTATGTATACACTTGGTGTAAACATTATGTTTTATGTTTACTCTTGGTGTTAACATTATGTTATATGTTTACAATTGGTGCTAACATTATTTTTTATGTTTACACTTGGTGTTAACATTAGGTTTTATGTTTACACTTGGTGTTAACATTATGTTTTGTTTACACTTGGTGTTAACATTATGTTTTGTTTACACTTGGTGTTAACATTATGTTTTATGTATACCTTGGTGTTAACATTGTTTTATGTTTACACTTGGTGTTAACATTATGTTTTATGTTTACACTTGGTTTTAACAGGAGAGGAAACTAACATGGATTCTTTTTTAACCATCCATCATTTAAAATTTGCCATTTGAATATAAACACAGAGTTTTAGTAAAGAAGACAGCTTGTGATTTAAGAAACTGAAAAACTTGAGATACATTACTTTAATAAAGCTCTAATAAGTTCATACCAGTTAATCTTCCAATTGTTTACTGATTTTAACACTGTGCTCATAACTGTCAAATTCCTTTCTTTTATCTTTATATATATATATATATATATATATATATATATATATATATATATATATATATATATATACATATATACATATAGATATATATATATATATATAAACATTTCCTTTTTGTAGAAGAACCATCAAAGTAAGAATCACTAACAACATGAGATAAGTCTGAAATTGTTCTTTCATTTTTGCTTTTTTGTTCAGTTCAGTCTTGCAATTAAGAGGTGCAGAAAAATTGCTTTGCTGCCAAATAATAACCAACAGCATGATACAGCACCAATTTGATTTAAATTGTCTTTATCACATTTACTGCAAATTTCATATACAAAACCAACGTAACTTTCAACATATTACCAATTCAGTAGTGAGTGAAACAATACCTTCTATTAAATTCAAAAGTGAGAGAAAATCTAATATAAAACCACGTATACTAAGTGACTAAGTACGGCTTCCCACTGATGACTAATTATGACTTTGTAAGATTTCTTCTTATTCACTAACACAAAAGTCATATGTCAAACTGGGACCAAATTAATCACAGTACACATTTCAAAACCGAGCAACTTTTTAACTGGCAAACAAATCACAGCATGGGACCAGATATTTTCCGAGGGAATGTTGACGAGCACTAGCATAGCACACATAGCTGACCATGTGTTTTGGTGTCCGTTGAAGCACAAGTCGCAAACTACCGTATTAACTCATTAAAGGACTATGGACAATCTAGCAGATTTAAGATATGTGAAAGAGCATGGAGATCTGAGTAAAATAGTCTTTACAATTTGTAAATTTGTGTGGAATTTGTGATATAGTAAGGGAAACACATCTCAAAATCTTTATGTAATTCTTTCAATTCTGTTTTTTTTAAATTCAGCTACTTGTGAATTTCAGAATGTCTGTTCTAGATACACGATGATTCTTATGACCAAGTTCTGAAAACATTTGCCAGAAGTCAGGGGGGCAATGCTATATTTCAAACAAAATTGGCAGAGGAATAAAAAACAAAGGTTTTACAAAAGGTGATGAAGAATCCATCCCCCTTTGATGTCACATATTATTGCACAATAACAGCTAAAAATTAAAAATGCTGTAGATTAAATCAATTTTTAACTAGGTTTTTGCTGTTTAAATGGTTTAAATCGTATTTGAAACCAATTAAGTCCATATTGCCTCTAGATGTCCATAGTCCTTTAATAAAATCGTAAACCTTTTGATGCATCCTAGCCATACAGACCCCAGAAGACATCAATTAATCATATAGTTTAATACTTTAAGAGATGGAGAATGGTATCTAAGAAACAATTAACTGCACACACGAGAAGTTTTTACTTACATCTCGTTTTATTACTTCTTTGGGAAGGTGAGGGATGATTTGCAGAAGAACGTCGAGCCATGCTTCAGATATATCTGGCAGAAAAAATGGAAAACAAAAAAAGTAACCTTAAAGATGGTCCTTAAACATTGTAATCAATCAATACAGATATCTTAAGAAGACAGTTTTGAAGATAATTAAAAAAGACATTTTGTAAGATAATTTTAAGAAAATAAGACAAATTTTTTGAGATTATTTTAAGAAAACATTTTTTGAGATCATGTGTTATACATGTGACAAAAATGACTGATTACTAGAACAACACACCCTACTCTGTAAGTTTACAGACAGGGGGAGAGGGCCAAGAGAGGACAATTTGTCCCCCACCCCCTCCAAACCACTCAAAAAATGAGAAATTCTGATGGAATTGATTGATGCATTCTGGCAAAAAGGCAGTGAATAAAGCGTGATCAGTATAATTTGCTTGATTGTTGCCAATTTTTGTGACCAAATTCAATTAAATTTGGATAAAATTTGGAAATATGAACATTTCATGAATGTATATTGCATGATATTCCCCCGTGAATATCAATCATGCAATGCTCTAGTACAAAACATATTGCAAAGGTTCTGAAGTTAATATTAATCATGAGACGATGAAATGCATGATTAAAGATGTTTTTTTTACTGTTGGGATGTAATGAGACAGGTGCAACTATGGCAATCACAACAGAGCACGGCAGAGAATGTGGATCACAGCAGTTTTGCATGCCTGCACATACAAGTCAATTACAAGACATAATAATCCAAGCACGCTAATTGCTCAATCTATGTGCGAGATGTTCTAGGCTTTCAAGAAAGATACTGAAAATTTAGCTGGATAGTTTCAGTTGAAAAATATTGTCGAGGCTGCAAATGAATGTTCTTGAAGGTACAGTATATGGACGTGCTAAACTGCTTTTAAATATATCAAGAACAATGAATAACTTTAATTTGAATCACAATTAGTGCCGTTTTACAGGACTTTATAATATCATGCATTTATATGCAAATTTGTATGTAAATCTGTGATACATTACAGAGCAACTTTGTTATTTTAGTATGTAAATTCTATTTTTTGATTGCCTATTAAATTCTTTGAAATGGTGCAGCAAATTCTGACCAAACATGTTTGAGTCTTTACCATACGCCTAATCAAATTCTCATGGGGAAAATTGCCCCGCCATTCCCCCCTCCCTCTACCTCTGCCCAAACCCTCTTACTTTGGTAACTTTTCTGTATTAATAGAATGTTTAATTTCTACAAATACCATCTCCACATCCAATCTCATCAGCTGTGTGTTAACTGAATATCTTGTATCGTCAATAGCTGAATATCTTGTATCGTCAATAGCCTACCTGGATCTCTGTTGTCCACATTCTGAAGCACCGTCTGCAGGAAAGTTTGAGCATACAAGAGGTGAGGAATGATCTCTTCCTCAGCGATGACCACAAATGAAATGGTAGCCGCCTCTTGGAGTTCATAGTTTGTGAGATGTAAAATTTCCTGAGAATGAATCAAAATACCAATATACAGTAGTTAACACAGAATATGATATTCATACATTAAACTCATAGTATTATCAAAAGCTACTATTCAAAATCTTGAAAATCACAAATCCAAAACAAAAGGTTAAAAATTGTCCACTCTACAGATTTCCAAATATCATTTAATTATACAAATTTCTGGTTCATCATATGAATAAACATCTATTTTCTTTTCTTTGTTAACCTTCTGAATTTTGAGCTCCCATCCCAGTTTTTATATCACAAATTTAGCATGCAGTATATAAAAATAGGTATCGGTATTCCCCAAATTCAAAAACTATTCTTCTCAAAATATGACTTTTTTTATATTTCTAATAGACTAGAAGTCCATGTATTCCTTCAAGGAGTATTCCCATGTATTCCTTAAAGGAATAATCCCATGTATTCCTTAAAGGAATATTCCCATGTATTTTAAAGAAATATTCCCATGTTTTAAAGGAATATTCCCATGTTTTTAAAGGAATATTCCCATGTTTTTAAAGGAATATTCTCATGTTTTTAAAGGAATATTCCCATGTTTTTAAAAGAATATTCCCATGTTTTTAAAGGAATATTCCCATGTTTTTAAAGGAATATTCCTGTTTCTAAAAAAATATTCTCATGTTTTTAAAGGAATATTCCCATGTTTTTAAAGGAATATTCTCATATTTTTAAAGGAATATTCCCATGTTTTTAAAGGAATATTTCCATGTTTTTAAAGGAATATTCTCATGTTTTTAAAGGAATATTCCCATGTTTTTAAAGGAATATTCCCATATTTTGAAAAGTTTTTAAAGGAATATTCCCATGTTTTTAAAGAAATATTCCCATGTTTTTAAAGGAATATTCTCATGTTTTTTAAAGAAATATTCCCATATTTTAAAGGAATATTCCCATGTTTTTAAAGGAATATTCCCATGTTTTTAAAAGAATATTCCCATGTTTTTAAAGGAATATTCCCATGTTTTTAAAGGAATATTCCCATGTTTTTAAAGGAATATTCCCATGTTTTAAATGGAACATTCCCATGTTTTTACAGGAATATTCCCATGTTTTAAAGGAATCTTCCATGTTTTTAAAGGAATATTCTCATGTTTTTAAAAGAATATTTCCATGTTTTTAAAGGAATATTCCCAGTTTTTTCATAACCTTTCCATAAAAAGAAAAATTTTAGAAAAAATATAGTACAGAAATCATGTTGATATGTTATTCCTACCAGGAGATACTCAAGTTTTAAAGTTCACAAAAAATGTCAATAAACAAATTATTGGAAAAGGCTCATATGACATCAGAGCAACACATTCTCCCACAAAGTTTATGTATTTCATTAAAATCTATCATCCTTTTTTATTAGTAAAACCTGCTACAAAAACAAATTGATGAAAGTTAGGTATTTATATACTTTGCCAAATATACCCTACTTCAATAACTTTGGGAAAATTGTTCTAATCATACAGAAACAACCAATAAACGTTCAAAGAAATACATAAACATTTGCAATGGAATTGACATCAAACACGAATTCATCATACTGTACAAAAACTTTGAAATGCAATTGGGAAATCTTTAAAAATCCATATCTCCTGAACGGAATATCCTATCAACCTGATTTTTGTACCAAATTGGCCTTAAAAGAATGTTGTTTCAAATAAAATCATCACAAAAAAACAATGGGAATATTCTTTTAAATAACAGCATGAGTTAGCAGATCATTCAAATATAAAAGTGTGCATAAGTACTTCACTTTTTTCTCATCAGATATTTCCTAACTTTCCCATAGAATGAATACATCAAATGAAAATCCTTCACACTTCTGTGCATTGTGATGGGATTACAACATCAACATCTTCCATACAGAATATCTAACATTAGAATTGCTCATGGAAGGAAGGTCATGATTTTGTATGGAAAATCACAAAATACAGATGACCCTGAGTCTGCTCTAAACTTCTTACCTTCTACATACAGTATGCATAGCTCCCTGATTTTGCCAGGATATACCACTATGAAATAATCACAATTTGATTTAGCAATTGGTGAGAACATTTGAAGTCTTAACAGGACAGGACACAAGGCAAGAAAACTGACAGGCATAAGAATATTCAACATGATTAAAGGAGCACTAAACAGAAAAAAGAGGGCGTATTTTAGGGAGGGGAGGGAGGGGGGGCAAAAATCAAATGCTTATCTAGCACGCGATGGTATAGCAAATTTTGATTAATATGAATATTCAAGTATATTTTGTCTTCGCTTCCTCTGTGGGCTATGGAGGCATGAAGTTTATCAATCTTTTGTGGATGATATACCTGTAAAATTCGCAAAAACAAGCGCCCTCACTTTTCGGTCTGGCGCTCCTTTTAATTGAAATATTACATACACAATGGAGGTAAACACAGACGGAAAGTTAACTTTTGTGAAGTAATCACATTACCTATTTTTTTTTGTTTCATTGCATTAATTAGGATAATGCATCATTTACAAGGTGGGCTCAAAAACATGCAAACCCTAAAGCACCTTATATCAATCACCAATTGTTGTCTTTGGCTTGAAGGGATCTTTCAATTATAAGTACGTGAATATAAATTTGCTCTTTCTAATAGGTTAATTGAATTCTAGACGTCCATCTATACATGACAAGTGTTTTCACCCATAAAATAATGTGCCCGTCCCTTCCCACACAAAACATTGCTATAATATCAACATATTTTTTCATGTTCTCATTTACACACCAAACTCTCTACCCATCTAAATTAAAAATGCTAACACCCTTTCAATTTGTTCAAAAGAGATCCAAAATTGTGGAGATTTTTAAAATTAATTTTGTTATTTTCTTTACAGGCCAAATATTGTGTGAATGTGGATACCATGGAGATCAGACATAAAATACAATCCAAAGATTCTGATTGGCCTAATTGTTTACACAACCACCGACCATGCACCAACAAGCCAATTAATTACTGCCACAGAAGTGACGTTACTAGAAGTTTTTTATTTGGAGATCAAGAAATTTTCTTGAGACATGACTCCCTTCTCAATCTTTATCTTAGTTTTACCTGTCACAGACCACGCAGGCCCAGGTTCAAGCCTGGGGTGGGTAGACATGCCAGTGCACCACAACTGGTTATCAAAGTGGACATTGACTTTTGTCGGTTAAGTATGATCAAATTTATTAGTGGAGGTCAAGAAATTTTCTTAAGACATGATTCCCTCTTTAATTCTCAATCTCTTTATAATCTATATTCTCCATATCTTTCCTTGACATATTTTGCACTCACCCTGATTTTGGGGATCACTCTGCGCATACACTCAACTTGGTTGTCCCTCAGCAGCTCTGGAAGATTCTGCACAACGCTGATTCTTTGGACATCTTGACCAGAACTGAAAATTAGGAGAAAAAGAGGGAACATAATAAAAAGTTAAAAAGTTGGTTTTAAGCTCGTCATACGAGCTTGCTGTGAGCTCTTACGAGCATTTGTTGTAAGCTCTTATGAGCATGCAGATCCCTGCAACAGCTCACAGGTTAGTAGTGAGCTTGTTAGAACTACAAAACGAGCACATTTTTGTCATACAAGGTCATAGGACCACAAACAAGCTCATTTTTGTCATACAGGGTTATATACCTCTTGAGCAGATTTAAAAATTGCAAATTTGTTTCAGTTACAATTACAACCTTGCTTCAAGTACATGGCGAGCTTAAAATGAGCTCATCACATCTATAATAACAAAAGGTCATTATTCCAAGGGTCTGTAGTTTGTAAAGGTATCAGATACATAGGTGCAGGTACCCAATTTTGGGGTAAAGAGGCAATGGAAATTGTGCAAATTATCTAATGTTACTGACACTAGTCAGATCATAACTTTGCCCAAATTTTATTTGCAAGTCTGCCCAAAAATTATTTTACTGTTTTTTTCTTTTTGGCAGAGCGAGGAAGAAGGAGGGAGGGGGGGGGAGTATAAATTACACCCATGGCTCCTACCCTTACGATTAGAAAATAAAAATATTCACCTCCTTAGAAAAATAAAAATATTCACCTCCCTTTTATCACAATACACCATATTTGAATATATTAGACAATGCTTCATAATTATGTCAGTTTAATGTTCAAGAGTTATTCAAAAGGGATGTTAGATAGACTTCTGCTTCCCTGAGATATGGCATTCAGCAAGTCACATTGTTTGCTTCCTGTTGTCTCATGATTCTTGACACAATGTAAAGGCTATACGTGCATGATTCACGTCAAATATGTTTAAATTGACAGCTGGATGAAGTCTTGTAAGGATAAAATCATATTATAAACAAAAGTAAATACAATAAATCTTGTACAGTTAGCTCTTTTGCAAGCCCATGTGCTTGTGGTGAGCTTACACCTCCTTTTGATGAATATGAGCCCACCAAGCTCAAAACAGCCTACAACATTTTTTCAGCAAGTTTGACCATGACTTCGTGAAGTTTTCAATTGTAGGCTTAATTCAAGCTCAAATGAAGATGGTCATTTGCTTCTTAAGCTTTACTTTACCTTATTCCCCAAGAATCACATGACTTTTTTCATAATCACCAATGGTACCTATTTAGATGACCATATGAGAAGTCAAGACAATTCCTCCCCCCCCCCACCTTCCACCCCCACCCCCTTCCACCCACACACACCTATCCTACCCACTGTTGTAGTTCTCCTCCAAAATGCGAGGGACTGGTGGCAGAGGGAGTTCAAGTGGAGCACCATACCCCCCTCACCAAACATTTAATCAAGACAACCAGACATACAGTACATCCTAAATCCAAGCATTTCAAGGTACATCATTATTTTTAGCCCAAACAAAGTGTGTGTGGAGGGGGGGGGGGGAGATATGTCTAACTGTCCTTTTGGGAACTACAGCCCTGCTCTTGCCCTCCCCCAACCTGAAAACAAAAACTTAAAAAATCTTCGAACAAAGAACACTTTAAAAGCAGCATTGTCAATGATGAAACCCAAGTTCAAATTCAAACTGCTAAATCACAGTATGAGACCAGGGAGTTGTTAAGAGACTGACAAATGTATCACAGGTAAGACATGATCCAGGTAGTCTTTATTTCACCCATACGTGAACACGACCCATCAATTGCAGGATACAAAAAGCACATGTGGTCAATTACTTAGGTCCTGTTACCCACAGGTATGCCAGTCGCATGATGGATCATCTTATGCAAGATGAGCCACAAGCACATACTGTTTGAATTTGATACCAGGTCCCTGCTGATTCCAGGGAGGTGATGAGCCTTCATCCCCTTCGGATGTTTATGATGTCTACAGATAAATTGAAAGCCATATTGTAGAATACAATGTGGAGTGGCAAGCTGAATATACTTAAAGGAAAATGTATAATCATATCATTGGGAGAAGAATGATTAAGGCACAGGGTTTTGACAAAGCACTCGTCCAGCTGCCTGAGACAACCAAAAACTTTGACGCGACAACCATGAGTTTTGACGTGGTGTGGACATCTTATCTTATTTTTTAACAGAACATATAATCCCATGGATTAGCATTATTTTTTATATATGATAGAGAAATTTTTAGAAACAAAGTGGTGAACAAAAAATATGTTAATATCTTATTTCGTTAAAATTTATAAAAATTTAAAAAGCAGAAAATTATTGATAAAATGCCTTGTACAGTATATGACCTTCAGCTTAATGATGCCATAGAGGCACATTCCAGCAAAATTCTTATGTATTTCTTTAAATATCTAATCACATTTTTTTCATTATCAAACAACCTTTTTTTTGGTCAATTGTAGAGATAGGGTGGAATGCACAATTGACAAAAATCATTGTTTTTTTCTTCTTTCAGGCACATCATAAGTTTGATAAGAAAAAAATCCAAGTCATTAAAAAAAAAAAAAAAAATTCTAAATGATATTGCCAATATGATGACATCACAGATATTGCCAATATGATAACATCACAGATGTTGCCAATATACCACGTTTTGTCCAAAATGAAAAATCTTTAAAATGTCACAACTTCTAAATGGAATAAGATATTAACATAGTCTTTTCACCTGTTTTGTTTTTAAAAATTTTCTCTATCATATGAAAACATGAAAATCCATGGGAATATTCCTGTAAGCCTATACACCTGTACACAGGGCACCTCATTTTCTTCCAGTACAACCATGAATTCAGGAAACTAGGCTTGGCAGGACATTCAGTTCTGTTTTTTCATTGGTTGAAATTTCAAGCAATGGCTGGCCATACATGCCTCTTTCGATCATATTTCACAATGTATCAATAACACAGCAACCTTCTCTATCGAGTGTTGATGTGGCAGAATGGATAAAGCAATGGGCTTCAAGAGATTTGCCTTAGTGCCAAATGCAACGAGTTCGAAGTCAAGGCAACATTTATTTCTTCTTCGTCTTTTCCCCTCATTTGAAATCAAACATGAAGCTATTAACTAAATTAATAGCATCTATTGTTGTGCACACACTGTGCACTGTACGTGCTTCATAGCATATTATTATGATCACTTGCTCAAGGAATCAGCTGACTGTTTTGACTTACAGCAGATTAAGTGAATGACTGAATTTCAGACTAAAAAGGACATCACATCCTCCCATTCCTAAAAAGTTGTTGTACAATCAATTCAAATGTTTCTCAAAATGTTTGACTTAAAAGTGACACCAAAAAATTCACAATCTAAATAGATTTTCTTACAATTTAAATATGCAGACATAGTTTAATTTTCAATAAATACTAAAAATAATTGGAATAAGAGAGAGTGGTGATGCCTCTTTAACACTTTCAATTGTGTACAAACACTTTCATGGTCAAACGATAGCTCCTCTTGATGTTGCATCCCTTCCATATTCTCCTTCACACTGACCCCTGCCACAACCAGCCCTGACCACCTCAAACTAGTACTAGAATGGTAAATACCATCATGGTTCGCATGCCCATGCAAATAGACACCCAAATTATATGACCCGGGCAATTATGAAAATGGCATCTCACACTAAGTCCCACATGGCATCCCATGTACCACATAGCAGCTCACCCCATGTCCCACATGGCATCCCACCCCATGTCCCACATGGCATCCCACCCCATGTCCCACATAACATCTCACCCCATGTCCCCATAACATCCCATTCCATGTCCCACGTGGCATTCCAATAAATCTTCCACATGGCATCCCACCCCATGTCCCACATGACATCCCATGTCCCATGTGGCATTCCATCATATGCCCCACAGGGCATCCCATCCTATGACCCACATGGCATTCCACCTTATGTCCCACATCCCATGTCCCACATGACATCCCATGCCTTGTCCCACATGACATCCCATGCCTTGTCCCACATGGCATTCCACAATATTTTCCACATGGCATTCCTCCATACAGTGTCTCACATGGCATTCCACCATATATCCCACATGGCATTCCACCATATGTCCCACATGGCATCCCACGCTATGACCCACATGGATCCCATCCTACATGTATGTCCCACATTAATCCAACCATATATCCCACATAACATCCCTCCCTATGTCCCAAATGGTATCCCTCCCTGTGTCCCGCATCAGTAGCTTCCCACCTGATGTTCCAGATAGCACCCCACCATATGTTCCACATGGTAGTCCTCCTTATGTCCCAATGATATCCCATTTTATGTCCCACATGGTATCACATCCCATGTCCCACATGGCATCACATCCCCATGACCCCATGGCCTCCTACTCTATGTCCCACATAGCCTCCTACCCTATGTCACACATGGCATCCTACCTTACGTCACACATGGCATCCTACCATATGCCACACATGGCATCCCAACCTATGTCACACTCTGTGTTACTCGTGGCATCCCACCATGTCCCACATGGCATTCTACCCTGTCCCACATGGCATCCCATCCCATGTCCCACATGACATCCCATAGGCTCCATAAGAAGTCTCATCCTAGCTATCACAGTCCCTGATTGAGCATACTATGTATAAAAGTGTCAGTTCATATGATAACTTATATGCAAATGACTTGTTGAAATGGGGTGGGATGCCATGTCCCACATGACATCCCATATCATCCCATGTCCCACATGACATTCCATCCCATAGCAATGCACCCTATGTTCTGCATGGAATTCCACCACAGATCCTACGTGGCATTTTAACCTGTTCCACATGGCATCCCACGCTATGTCCCACATGGCATCCCACCTCATGTTCCACATGGCATCCCAGCTGGTATCCCACCCCATATACCACATGACGTCCCATAGGCCCTATAAGAAGTCTCATCCTAGCTATCACAGTCCCTGATTGAGCATACAGTACTATGTATGAAAGTGTCAGTTCATATAATAACTTATATACAAATGAGTTGTTAAATAAGAAAAAAAAGTGGAGTCAAATAATTATACCTGATATAACCCTTGGTGTATACAACATGGTAAATATTATATCAGATGTCCCTCATGGCCCCCATCCATGTCCCACATGGCATCCCTCCCTATGTCCATATGTAATCACATCCTGTCACACTCCCTGAATAAGCATACTAATTAAAAAAAAGTCTGGTCAGGTCATATACTGTAGCAACCTTATGCAAATGAGCACAATAATAAAGGTGGAGTTTAATAATCATGCCTGATACAACTGTTGGTGCCCAAATATTTTACAGAATTATAAAGATTTAAAATCTCAAGTGCTACAAGAGAGACATGAGGATCTCTGACGAATATTGGAAAATTATATCATTTTACAGTTTATCTTTTAAGAAAATATCAAATGTTTTGTAGACTTTTTAAGGAAACTAGTCTTCAATTATGTCTTAAGTATCTCTGAAAAACTTTGACATTTTATAAGGAAATTCTAACCTTCCATAAGGATATTTGAAGAAACTTTAAGCTTTTCTGAGGAACTTTGAAAAAACTTTAACATTTTCTAAGGAATTCTCAAAAAACTTTAACATTTCTGAGAAATCCTCAAGATAGATCTGTGGACGGCCGCACGGCCGTAATCATTACATAGGTTCGCATAATTCTTCACATGCGAACCAGAAATACTACTACAATACTACTACAACGAAAAGAATATCTATCCTAAAATTTCTAAACCTGACTGCGCAATCTGCATTCTGCAAAACAAGTTTCCCAAAAAAAATATTTCATTTTTGAAGTTCAAGGACTTGATACGGCCATTCACATCTAATGGAGAAACAAATAAAGCAACTTACAAATTTAGCCAGTTATACAACATAGAAATAAGTTCACGCCAAGAAGCTGTGCAGTGACTTTGCATATAACACCACGAAAATATTTAAGTGAGATATTTCACACTGCAAAGGCATGTGGATAACTATAGGGAAAAATAAACAGACACGTACAAGATTACAGCATATAGTTCTGCGGCCCTGGGAAAGCCACTCTCTACCCAAACAATGCGTAAATAAAAGTCTTGGGAAGACGACCTTAAGAAAAGATCTTTGCTTTCAGAATTTTCTGGGGATAAGCACTTTAGTAGTGAGGTCATTTAACTATAAAAGAAAATCTTTATGCCTTAAATCTTTTCATTCAAATAAAATAGGAATACGCAAAATGTAATGGAATTGAACCTTTTAATATTTTGATAACGAATCTTGTAAAATGCCATTGTCATGTGAGCTCTCTCTGTGGACATTTCTTTGTCAAAATATCACGCTGCATATCAATACTCACTTTAACTTGCTGAGTAAGTAACACGACTGTGACAAAATAATGCAAATTTTTGAATATGCAATCCCCTTCCCCTTCAAAAGTTCAATTTTCAACATTTCAAGAGATATTTCCTGCCTAAGTTAACATCGGTTAATGTCCAGGAACATGTACTCATTAAATGGGCTAATTTTTCAAATTCATTTCTGAATTTTAATCTTGTTTAAAAAATATCAAAATCATGAAATTACAAAATTTAAAAAAAAGAAGCTAAATTCTCTAAATTTCTTTCAGGAGATATTAAAATGCTTTAATATTATAGCCAATAGCGATTTTACTAGTAGGTGTAACCTCAAATTATACAGTTACTAAAACACATAAATCACAAACTTCAACACTAGGGTCTTGAAGCTTTTAGTTATGATATGTAGCTCTCTAAGTGGCAAGTCTTTCAAAAGTTATATGATTAATGTGCAGAGGTACCAAATTGAATATTTTTCATTTTTTGTTTGTGTATATTTGTGTCTTTATGATGGTATAATTATGTTTACGTGAGTTGCGGCTTGTATTAATATGACATATCTGACATACCAAGGGAAAAAGTGTTCAAATAGTCAACATTTTTCCATAGTCTAATAGTGAGGTAGACAGACCAAGGAAGTGCCATTTAAAAATGACAGCTTCCTGGACAGTGGCGGCACCAGGATATTGGTTATGGGGAGTGAGGGGAAAATTTGTCTCATGGGGGAATGACCCTTCCCCACATAGTACCGCTACTGTTCCTGGACAGACATTTAAGATTTGTTGACATCATGTAGAAGTACATGTACCATCAGCCAAAGTTTTGCAAAAAAGCACATCAAAATTACGTCCAAATGGACCATTTTACAAATGCTATATAGCACAGCAATAGCAAGGTTTAACGCCCCAAAAGCATCCAGTGCTGGACATTATATCATGAAGGCCACGGCCTTTGATAGTTCTGAACTCACTGGTTGCAGACCCACCGGGATACGAACCAGGGATGTGCGGGTGAGAGGACAAAGCACTAACCACTACACCACGAAGATCTGTGATCTTCATGATACAAAATACTGGCATATGAATTATCTTTCCACTGTGCGCTTCTAAAATTTACTACAAAATTTGAAGAAAAGTGTTGAGACTTCTTATTATGTGTAAATGTTAGGCAGTTGCACTCTAACAGGATTTTCTGAAGAAAAAACACATTTTAAAGTTTGGTTTGGAATTATTTTTGACTAACATTGTGATAAATATCATAAGAGTAAAATCACTTTTGCATCATCATATCTCGCTATGCAAATGTGTGATGTTCAGTATGAAACCTCTAGCTTTTCTTAAGTATACCCATTATTTCTTTTAATACTCTGACAAAATATTTTGAAAGGGAGCAGCTGATTCTAAGTTTTCCAATCTTTGCCATGTACCCCTTATACAACACCCAGTTGTACTTGGTATCCCAAGGATTAGTTCAGCGATCAAGCATATCCATCTTCTATTAAAAAGGACTTTGGGAGAAATTCCGTTAAGGAGATATTCAAGTTTAAAGCACCGTCTTATCTGTGTAGAAATGACTGGTGTCGTAAGTCTACTATGGAAAGTTGGTATCCTCACCCTCACATTCTTCACAATTGTTAATGTATTTCAAAGAAAGTTAATTTAAATTTCCTACTATTCAATTTTTTTTCCCTCAAACTTTTTTCAGGTGGTAATGTACCTTATAAATATCCTTACTAGATTTAGTATTACTACTTTTCTGACATATCCCATGGTTTTTAAGCCTCAAAATAGCAGGACAAATTATGATAGAATATATAACGACTGAGGAATCTGAGGCTATAGCATCACAATCAGTCTGATTACAGTCGTTTCTACACAAATGATACCAAACTTTATTATCTCCTTAACGGAACAAGATTTTTTAATGCTTTCTTCACTATTATGTTTCTTTTGAAGACCTTGTTCATATCAGAAATTTTTGCTTGACTACTGAACTCATCCCTTAGATGATGTGATGGATATTCACGAGTTAGCGGGGCTTACCGACAAACTCTTAAAATAGGATAAATGAGCAATCGTTTTTGCATCATACTTAGTATGATAATGTTATTATTTATTGTGCACATGTATGCTAATGTGAGAGGTGCTATGTCTCAGTGGTTAAGGAGTCATGCTCGTATTCGAGAGGTATCGAGTTTGATTCCCGTCGTGAGCGCTGCAATGTGTCCTTGAGCAAGACACTTTACTCTACTTGCTTCAGTCCACTCAGCTGTAAAATAAGTACCAGCACTGCTGGGAAGTTAATCTGCGATGGGACTGGCGTCTCGTCCAGTGGGAGTCATGTACTCTCATCTGCTTGCGTCATGGAAACCGGGGATAAGCACCGGCCCTATAAGCCTAATGGCTTAGATGGATTTAAAATTTTAGTATGCTAATGTTGTCAACATTTTTATTGATCTGCATGGTGGGTGTGGCTTATGAATAAATATCATGGAACAAATATATCATCAGATGCAATGACATGACAGTTAATACAAAATTTGCAAATCAATCAGCATATGAACAAAAAAGCATCGGAACTACAAAACCTTTTGGTTCTGGTTTTAATAAACCAGAGTGTTAAGAAATAATACACACATAAAGCGACTACACCAAAGATTATGGCAAAGCTTCGTAATTGGATAGACTCATACTTTGCATGTACCTATTTCCTAAACGCTTACATCTCCCGATTAGGAGTATGAATCGGACTGATCTCCTGAACGCTTACATCTCCCGATTGGGAGCATGAATCGGACTGATCTCCTGAACGCTTACATCTCCCGATTGGGAGCATGAATCGGACTGATCTCCTGAACGCTTACATCTCCCGATTGGGAGTATGCATCGGACTGATCTCCTGAACGCTTACATCTCCCGATTGGGAGTATGAATCGGACTGATCTCCTGAACGCTTACATCTCCCGATTGGGAGCATGAATCGGACTGATCTCCTGAATGCTTACATCTCCCGATTGGGAGCATGAATCGGACTGATCTCCTGAACGCTTACATCTCCCGATTGGGAGTATGAATCGGACTGATCTCCTGAACGCTTACATCTCCCGATTGGGAGTATGAATCGGACTGATCTCCTGAACGCTTACATCTCCGATTGGGAGCATGAATCGGACTGATCTCCCAACGCTTACATCTCCCGATTGGGAGCATGAATCGGACTGATCTCCTGAACGCTTACATCTCCGATTGGGAGCATGAATCGGACTGATCTCCTGAACGCTTACATCTCCCGATTGGGAGTATGAATCGGACTGATCTCCTGAACGCTTACATCTCCCGATTGGGAGCATGAATCGGACTGATCTCCTGAACGCTTACATCTCCGATTGGGAGCATGAATCGGACTGATCTCCTGAACGCTTACATCTCCCGATTGGGAGCATGAATCGGACTGATCTCCTGAACGCTTACATCTCCCGATTGGGAGCATGAATCGGACTGATCTCCTGAACGCTTACATCTCCCGATTGGGAGCATGAATCGGACTGATCTCCTGAACGCTTACATCTCCCGATTGGGAGCATGAATCGGACTGATCTCCTGAACGCTTACATCTCCCGATTGGGAGCATGAATTGGACTGGTACTAGACCTGAGTACATACTTGTAGCATTATGTATATGTATTACAACTAAACACTATAAATGGAATGCTAAACTACAATCTGTAGTGTATGTATTTACAGTATGTAATATTCATGTAACTACACTCTTATTGAACTTTAAACACTGTTGTATTGCCAGAAAGGTCAACACATCCACCCTTTGATTCACTACAAATGTTTACATAAGTATTGACTTTTCACATCATTTATGAACCAGCATCTTAATAATCTCATAATCAAACTAGTTAAACATGACAGCAGGTTGTTGTGAAGCTACCAGTGGCACATGACCGAACTGCATACATCATACAGTATGTAAGAGCATGTCCACAAGAAATTACAGCAAATTGGTATTGCATCAATTTTAAACGTTTATAGTTAAAAGGAAAATATATGATTTCAGTACATACTTAAAGGAACACTAGACTAAAAAGTGAGGGTGTATTTTAAGGGGTCCCCCAAAACCAAATGCTTATCTACCACACAACAGTATAGCAATTTTCTGGTTAATATCAATATTCAAGTGACTTTCACCCTCACGTCTTCTGTGGGCTATGGAAAAATGAAGTTTATCGATCTGTTGTGGATAATATATCTGTTAAATTCACAAAAACGAGGGCCCTCATATTTCGGTCTAGCGCTCCTTTAATTTCATAAACAGACTTTGCTAGGTTTTGATTTGAAGCATGGTTAAGATTCAAAACTTTGTAAGATTTTGTTTCTCTCTTTAAAGAATTACGACGAGCACACAAAAAAGAAGGCATTAATCAAAATAAAGAGTAATTTCGCCGTTCATATATCACAAAAGCAGCGTAAATTATTTTGAAATTTAGGCTATAAAATTTAAAAAGCTGGGACTCAATTCTTAAGATCTATTATTGTTATTTTATTTCTTTTACCAAAAATGTTAAGCAAGTTAGCAAATGTTTTACCTACAGGTCCCATAGACCTTTTCAAATCTGAATCGGCAATTTCCAGATGACTAATTAAAATAATGTCACATGGTCGAGATTCACGTGTCCATAATGGACCAATCGTATACTGGAAGAATCTTATTGACCAATAAAATATTGGAGTAATCTTGGCCATCTGCACAATTCATGCACGGTATGGGACCAAGTGTATGAACAAATATTTTCAAGCGCAAGTATCATATGTGTGTTATACATGAAGGAAATACGCGCTCATAACGGTGAAGAAAGCACTCAACAATCTAAATCTGTTGAGGAGATATTAAATTTTTTAAAATTTGAGGAATCTGAGGCTATGACATCACAACTACAGTAGTCTGATTTCAGTCGTTTCTACACAAATGATCCTAAACTTTAAACTTAAATCTTCTTAACGGAATAAGATTTTGAATGCTTTCTTCACCAGTTTGTTTCTTTTAAAGTCCTCTTTTATACAAGATAAACATGCTTGACCACTGAACTAATCCTTTAATGTATTTTAAAGAAATTTGTATAAACATTTTTACTACTTGGAATTATTTTCCTTTGAATTTTCTTTAGGTAATAAATTAAATAATCAACCTTATAAGAGTATGTTTGATTACTTTCCGACGTATCCGATGGTTTTTACCCCCTAAAATCACAGGACAAAATATGATAGAATACATAAAAACACTGAGGAATCTGAGGCTGTGATGTCACAACTAGTCTGATTTCAGTAATTTTTACACAAATGATACCAAACTTTAAACTTTAATATTTCCTCAACAGATTTAGATTGTTGACTGCTTTCTTCACCATTTTGTTTCTTTTGATGTCTGTCCTCTTTCATATACAGTAAGATGGACTTGCTTGACCAAGGAACTAATCCTGCAAGTGATATACAAAACTTAGTTTCTTCAAAACTGCTAAGCACAGTATATATCAATATATGCATACACTATAGTAGTCTATACCAGTGTCACCACAACCAGATGAAACAAATGAAGAGATGCCCTTAATAATAATTTGATTCAAATAGCATCTTTTCTTTTATATAGCGTTACTAATCCTCCAACAATTAGACTGTGACCGTGTGCCTACTCGTCCATGGCATGATATGAATACACTATCAGTAGTATTGATTAAAATGGACCTTCAATTTTTCCCCTAACAGAGAGCCACCAGGCACATGATTGAAATAGTGCCACTTGTTTGTGAGCTTAAGCCCCTGAACCAACAAAGGCCTCCACCTTCACATGTATTTCCCCCTTTAGCACATACTGCAACTGATGTGCTAGAAAACAGTTTAACTATGTAGCTAGCTTACATGTACAGTCTGAGAATGATGTGGATAATGATTGTATAGTCTGGGGTGTGAGGTGAGGGAAAATTTAAAACGTTAAGGATGAGAATTAAATGGTAATTTGTGAGGTAGGGTAAGAGATATCAGGTAATTTGCCATGTAGGGTTAAGAGATAACAGGTACTGTATATTGTCAGATAGGGGGTAACAGGTAGTGTATATTGTAAGATAGGGATGAGAGATAACAGGTCATTTGTAAAATTGGGGTGAGAAATAAAAGGTAATTTGTGAGAGATATCAGGTAAATTGCTATGTAGGGACTAATGCACTTGTCAATTGTGTGACTCACCTCTACACACCCCGGACAAGGTGAGTCATTGTACCAAAGTGGGTGGACAAAACTTGTACATTGACGCACCCCTCAGTCACTAAGGTGACTGACATTTTTTGTGAAATGACTTACCCCAAATTAATCACCTCTGTCCAAAGTCAATGGGTCTGAAGTAAATTAACCCACCCCAGAGTCACTCTGATGACTGACAATTTGGTACAATGACGCACATGTAAGTCACTATTTCATGTCAATCATTGATAAGTGCATAAGAGATAACAGGTATATTGTAAGGTAGAGGTGAGAGATAACAGGTATATTGTAAGGTAGAGGTGAGCGATAACAGGTATATTGTAAGGTAGAGGTGAGAGATAACAAGTCATTTGTAAAATTGGGGTGAGAAATAAAAGGTAATTTGTGAGGTAGAGGAAGAGATATCAGGTAAATTGCTAAGTAGGGACTAAGAGATAACAGGTATATTGTAAGGTAGGGGTGAGAGAACAGGTCATTTATAAAATTGGGGTGAGAAATAAAAAGTTAATTGCATGGTATGAATTGAGAGATAATGTTCAGGTAATTTCTAAGGATGGAATCAAGAAAATAAGGTATTTCTTGTTAAGGTACTGTTATCTGCAGTAAGCTTGGGCGATATATCGATATTTTGATATTTTTCTATATTAACCGATATCAATATAGTCGATATTGGATTCAAGGCTTATATCAAAATATTGATATGATGTTTTAACAGATATTCAGATATTGTACTATACATAAACTAATAATGAAGTTAACATGACTACAAAAAATGCACTTTTCTTCACTATATACAGCCACAAAAAGTTTGTAATTTGTAATAATATCAAAGTTGCAGGCAGTCGATAATGTTAAGAGTTGATTAAGTCATCAATAATTATTAAGTCATCAATAAATATAACCCAAAATTATGTTCCAGAGGCAGGATACTTAATTCCAGACATGCAGTACTGTATTCTGTATGTACAAGCCGCTATAAACATTGCGCAGTAATACAAGTTAATTGTCATGATTTGTGATGGTTGAGCAATTGCAATCAATGAGATTTTAAATTCTTAAACAAAGCATCTAAATTCTCAAAAGGAACCCCAAATTCATTTGTAAAGCCCTTAATTGACACCTACAAGTAGATTTTATCCTCAAAACTAAAAGATTTCATCCTCAAAACTAAAAGATATTTCCCACTAATTTGTCCATTCACACATCAGACTTTCTGGTACATATACCTAACATATGGAACTGAGCTCCCTTGGGCGAATGGTTGCATTCCAATAATGCACAGAACATGACTGTACTCCATACTTACTGTAGATGACAGTGAGAATTTCAGAAAAAACTTCTAAACCTGTTATAAAACTTGAATTGATGTTTTTATTAAAGTTTGCAATTGTCTAATACTTAACAATTGTGAGAAAGGACTGGCATTTAACATCTTCCTGTATTTTCTTTACCCACTTGAAAATACTACAGATTTTATACACCCAATTTTTCTAGTATTGTAATCTACATGCTCAAATCTGCCATCTTTGATACCCTTGCTTTAAATTCTTAGAATAATTACAAATGTTCATAAATCAAACTAATGATTTTGACTACTGCTCTACTACTACTACTACTACTACTACTACTACTGCTACAAAGTAGCTGCTGCTGCTCTGCTGACTGTTAGTAAAAATGATATAAACTACTACTACTGTATGTGAAAATAACCATTTGATATAAATATACACAAAATCTATTTGTAGACCTACTTATAATTTTGGTTGGACACTACCATTATAGAAATACTGTAGGTGAGCAAAATATGGCAGAATAAAGATTATTTCTAGACAGTGAGCTAAAACAAAGAAGAGATAGACGCAAGAAGGCTATTATTTTGTGCTGTACAAGAACTGCCATCATCCTGTACTGACGTGACGCGCTTGAATGCATCAAAACATTACATTCTATGTAAATGCATTTGTGGAACTTTTTATTTGAACAAATCACTGATGCAAAGAACCAGAATGAAACTCACTGATCCAACTTGACTGACTGGAAACTAAGTGGATTATATATCTAAAGTAAAATTGTATTTACTGCTCTAGTGCTAAAAAGCATAGTAAAGAAACCCAAATAGTATTATTGTAAAATGCCAATGGATTTGAAAAATATGTGCTTGCAATTAAACCTTTATTCTGTCCTTATAAAATGGAGTTCAGCAATTTCCTTGCTTCTCAGGCCCATAACCAGGAATTTGAAAGGGGGTTTATTTTTGCATAAAAGTGCAAAAGATCTTGAAATTCTGGGTCTTTATTATTTTTCAGATTTCAAAAGGACACTTTCTCAAGCAAAAGGATCTTCAGGAATTTGAACAGTTGAAAGGGTTTTGTTTTTCATCTGAAAGGTAAAAAAAAATGAGATTCTGGGTGCTTATTATATTTTTAGATTATAAAATGGCACTTTCTCAACAAAATGGGGCTCGTTAACTCAGATGCACCCCCTCCCCCTGGCTACAGGCCTGTTAATCCGCTATCTTTTAATTTAAAGGTAAAGGCCTATTTCTAAATTGTATTTCTTTGAAAAATATTATGGGGTGGGGACCATGCATGCGCGCTTTGCCCAAATATTATAAGAACTTCACCATAAGTTGTAGATTGTGGTCCCAACTTGAAAGTTTTTGTCCAAGTTTTCCTTAAAATTCATGAAAATCTAACAGAAGTTGAAGAAAATTTTCTGAAAATGAGAACATTTCCTGAAAGTAAAGAAAACTTATTACCGAAAATTTCCCAATGTTTCCAAATAAGCGCGGCTAAAAAGGCAAAGGCCTATATCAAAATTGTATTACCAGATTTCTTTGAAAATTATTGTGGGGTGGGGCTCTGACATTGCAAATTCACCTCCCATTTCAAAGCCTTTTTGTTCTAGGTTATAGATTGTGATCCAGACTTAAAATTTTTGGTCCAAACTTGAAAGTTTTGGTCCAAAATTGAAGTTTTTTGATTAATACCTGAAGATTTCTTTATCCAAATATTTGTATCCAAAAATTTAGTGAAAAAATAAAAGTTGTTTGGTCAAAAATAGATGAGTTTTGATGTAAGCTGTAAGTTTTTGTCCAAAATTAACCATAACTCAGTCGATACGATTACAAAAAATGCCCATCTTTTATTTTCTACACATTATATTTATGACTGACATTTTTTTTTTTTTTCTTTGTGAATTATTTTTTAGGGAGACTTAGTGCCTAATAGCTCCTCTACTATCCATGCAAAAAATTAAATGCCACTACAGCCTTTTTTTACAGGGTGCTTTTGTTATGTCACACAATCAGCTTCATGTTCTCACAAATTGTGAGCGTTTCCTTGTCTAAACTAAAAAGGGCACCTCGGGTCAACCATGGAGCTATCTCAGTTAATAGCTCCATGGGTCAACAAGAGAAGGCTGA